>CM053600.1:180554242-180569432 GCA_028646575.1 Pseudocheirus occidentalis | reverse complement strand
ATATATATATATATATATTAATACAGATCTATCTTATCTATCTATCCACTCATTGGTTATGAGACAAGACTCTCATAGTACAAGAACCATCCTCTAAATTCATATGTATTGACCGTTAAAAACTTTATGCTTCTTTGTACATGGCTATCTTTTCAGTCACTCTGGCTCTGTCACTACAGAGGTTGAAGGGAGATATTTCCTGTGTTGTCATGGCTGAAGAATTTATCACTAACTGACCAGCCTACTGGTCATGAGCCTTTCTCTACCTAATTGGACTTATGCTTCAAAATCAGAACGAGTTATTTACAAAGAGGAAAACAGACTTTATGCATTTGAAAACTGAGCCAAGATTTCTTCTAATTAAGGTTGTTTGGAGAGGCTGATTATTTTTTCTTCTATGCAGTTAGTGCCTACTACCTTATATGAATAAGCTCATTTTAAATTCAATTAATAGAAGTGCCCCATTACTAAAGGAAAACTCTGATACAAGTGACAAATGAATGAATGAATCATCCAGACATTTAACAGATGTCAGTTATGCACCAGTTACTGTGCTAAGTACTGAAGATACAAAGACAAAGGTGATATGGTTCTTGCTCTCAAGGAGCTCACATTCTAACAGAGTAGGCACTGTGTATATGTGTTTAGATATATATGGACATGTACATATATGTATACATATGCATGTATATATACACAGCACACACACACACATAAAATACACACATCTAGATCAAGTGCAGTTCACATGGGGATCTGTGGACAGATTTCAGGAGTTCCATGAACATGAATGGACAATTGCATCTTTATTTTAACAAAATGAAATTCAACATTTCATTAAATTTTATACCAGTTAGCTATTGCTTTATTGTACAAACCTTATTCTGAGAAGGGGTTCATAGATTTCACTAGACTGCCAAAGGAGTCCATGATACAAGATTCTCTCATCTAGCTCTATGGGCAGATATGTATATGAATGTGTGCATATATGGCTGCATGTGCACGTACATGTGCTTATGTACATATATGTGTATACATACACACAAAATTAATTAAAAAATAATTTAGGGAAAGAAACACCAAAAACCAAGAGCAACGTGATACAATGAGGGCTAGATGCAGAGGCAGAAACATCCGGGTTCAAATCTCCCAGCTGATGTTAACTGTTCCATGTGAGCTTTGGTAAGTGTCTAAAATAGTCTAAGCTCAGTTTCCTAATGTGAACTACAAGAATAGCACATAGATCAGAGGGTTACTATGTAAAGCAATTCAAACAATATGTCTGAGTTAGAGAATTATATAAAAGTCAGATAATTTTGCATTTCCTATATAAATTAATCAATCAATAACTTGCAATGAATCTATAATATGCTCATCATTTCTAGATAGTTTCATTTTTTCTAACTGTAATCTGAACCTACCTGGGTTCAAGTTCTGTATCTGATAGCCCTGAGTCCTTCATTTCAAACTCTCCATGCCTCAGGCAACTCTTTAACACTGTAAATTATAGAAAAGGCATTGATCTACATTTGTACAAGAAGCTCCAAATCGCTAATGAAATCACAGGAACTATTTAAAAAAAAACACAACCAAACAAAAATATTGAGCCAACATTATAGGGCCCTGAAACTGCTAATATTCTGGGTCCAGTAGGGGAAAAAAGATTCCTAATAATTAAAACAGTTTCACCGAAATCCAATGAAAATATACTGAGCAGCAAAAACCAGTGATGCAACTCTTTGCCATAAATTGAGTGACTTACTGCCTTGGGTCATAAAGAGTCTGAGAACAACAGAATAAAAAGGAATGACAGCTCTTCCAGCTGTTAACGCAAACTGGAATCATCGTCAGCTCTTTCAATGAGAAAGGAAATGGGCTCTGATGTTTTCTGGGGTTCTCACTTGGCATGCAGACAACATTTTTCTTCAATGTAAGCACCTACATGCTGTGGATACCATGTTACTTTGTCCTGCAGTTTATGGGAGTATCAATCTGGTCTCGTTTTATGCAGAAATAAAAGACTTCCTCAGCAATTACTAGAGATGCAATATTAACCAAACGGATATAGAATTATTAACAGTATGAGTTGTGTTTTTTCATGACCCAGGAGGAGTTTAGTATAAATAGACAAGGACTTTTAGTAGACAGGCAACTGTCTGAGAATACCAGGCTACTGGGTAGAGCTTCTAAGTGTAAAATCAGAGAGGGAGAAGGGAGGGAGGGAACATTTATATGGCAACTACTAGGTGGCAGGCACTTTGCAAATGTCAACTCATCTGATCCTCACAAAAACCCAGAGAGGTAGGTGCTGCTAGTATCCCATTCTACAGTCTTTCCATTACACTTGCCTTTCAGTACCCTGGAGACAAGTTTGAAAGGTTAAAATGGATTAAGATGGTAGATTTAAATCTGGGAAAGAGATTCAGGGGTGTCAAACTGAAAGAGAAACAGACTTAGAAAACCACAAATTAATATGATTCATGTTTGTTATGTTTTCATTTGATTTGTTAAATATTTCCCAATTATATTTTAATCTGGTTAAGGAAGGGCCACAAACTCGATACCTCTCATCTAGACCAAGTCATTATTCAGAAGAAGAAACTGACAGAGAGAAGAAATAATTTGACCAAGTTCTTATGGATAATAAATAGTGAGATTTGAGCTGAAATCCTCCAAGTTAGAACTCAGGAATCTTTCTAGTAATAAACACACAAACAGTTTAGAATTGGGGCGGGGGTTGGGGGATCGGGATCAACGCTTTCATTGGTACAGCCAACCTAACAGTAAAGAAACTCCCTCCACCAATATCATTAAAAACTGTTCTGTAGTTGATAGAGAATTTCTTGGGACAATCAGGGGTTGACTTGTCCAGGCTCTTATACCTGCTTATGTCAGAAGTGGGGACTGGACCCAGGTCTTCCTGACTCAGAAGCTTATTCTTTACTATATCATCCTGTCTCTGCCACTGTAAAGTCTCCAGAGAGAAGGCACAATCCTACTCAAGACATGTTTATGAGCTATGGTAATATTGCAACATGACATTACATATGACCTGAATTTGTTTTGGTTTTTCTTTTTATGACTCCTGTCTTCATGATGCCAAAAACACATTTTTCATACCAAAAGGACTCTCCTTGTCTTAAGTAGCCCTGAAAAATCATCTCTAGTCAATGTGTCAGCATGATTGATGTGAGACTCCAAAATCAACACCTAAGATCTAAGGCCCCTGCTCAAAAACTGATGGATAGTACAAATGGACAATGGAAGGTCCTGGGGCAGGTAGAGTAGGAAAGTAGGGACAGTAGAAAGAAAGGTGGTGGAAGAGAGGAAATTCACAGTTCACTACTATGATGGAGTATTTGTATATAGAAATTAAAAATTAATTAACCACAGTTGAAGAAATTTAAAAAATACTATGATCAATGCAAATGGGATATAATATTCTATCAGTCAACTCAATTGATGTTTTTAACTCAACATGGACAACGTCCTGATAAGAAACTATTGATGTTGAGACATGACAGACAGATCATTTATTCCAAAGTCTGTCAATGTATATGCTCCCTCCCAAATCAATACTTCCATTCTTCTTAGGGACCTGTCAATCAATTTCCCTATAACTCAGATAGCTATTCATCCTAACTCCTCTGCCCACAAAACTCCTCCCTATTCTACACTCTCATGTCATTTTTTTCCCTCTTAGAAAAAAAATTCCTTGAGGGTAGGAACCATCTTCCTTGCTAGTATTTATTTATAACCATGTTGTTTGGTACCTATTAAGTGTTTAATATGCGTTTCTTTATTCATTCATTCATTCAATAATTTATGCAAACATACATAATCACAATAGTTAGTTGGTCATCAAGTCTCATTCCCTGAGGGCAGGCACTGTCTCATTTTTATTCTTTTTATCCACAGCAACAGTTACATTGTTTTGTACCCAGTCAGTACTTTTAACTTTTAGTGAATTGCCAAATTCTTGATAGGATGCTACAATCCGGCCCCCTACAACTTCCACTCATTGTTTCTCATTTTCAAACTCCTCTTTATCAATACAATATGAAATTAATGCAACTTTTACATTGTGACTTTTCATATATTTGAAGGCATAATGGAGTAAGTATTGGAAGTATTATTTGGAATAAATAAACTCAATTTCTTCAATCATTCCTCCTAAGAGAGAGTTTATAAAAATTCTCACTCCTTTTGTTTTTATTTTTGTTGTTGGTTTTTTGTTTTGTTTTGCTTTTTGGCAGGGGGAAGGCTGGGCAATTAGGGTTAAGTGACTTGCCCAAGGTCACATGGCTAGTAAATGTTAAGTGTCTGAGGCCAGAGTTGAACTCCTCTTGACTCCAGAGCCTGTGCTCTATTCACTGCATCCCCTAGCCGTCTGGCTATCTCTTAGTATGTCCATGATCTTTTTGGGTACAGCACCCCAAAATGGGCATGATACTCCAGAAGTGCTCTTACCAAACAGTGTTTAATTAAATAGTGAAATTACCTGAAGCAGGCACTATCGGCCTCTTCATACATCAGATCTTTTTAGCAGCCCCGTTAATCTACTTGCTCAAATTGAGTTTGCAGTTAACTAAAATCCTCAGCCCTTTTTCACTTAAGCTGTCAAGTCAAAAGTCACCCACGACACACCAACTTAAACGGAGTATTCAGTGCACAACCACCAATTACTTAAAAGAGAATTTTAATCTTATTTTTGGCAGTTTTGAGGAGTCCATCATTGTAGCCTCTCCTGGTGAATTGGAGAGTGGAATAAATGCTGAATTTAGAGTCGAAGAGATTTGGGGTAGAATCCTAGCTCTGCCGTTTACAACCTATTCTTGGGACCTGGGACAAATCTCTTAACCTTTCTGGGTCTCAGGTTCCTAATATGCAAAATGAGGGGAGATATCCCTCAAAGCTCCCAGTCTGGGATCCCATGAATATGGATTCCGTCTTCCAATATAAAAGCCTTCTGGCTCAACTTGATGACGTTGCTAGATTTAATAAACCAGCTTACCAGACCTAAGTTCACATTTTTAATCAAAATGTTGACCAGACAAGGGAAGAGACCTGTTGAACTCCATTAAAAATTAATAATATGAATAGCTTGCATTTGTCTTTTAATGCATTGGGCTTTGCAAAAGGCTTTCAAAATATCTCATTTTAGTCTCACAAAAACCACAGAAGGTAGGTTGTTTTATTATTTCCACTTTATATTTGAGGAAACTGAGGCAAAAGTCCAGAATCACACAGTAAATGTCAGAAGCTGGATGATCCACTGCTCTGTGAGCTATAAATTGACAGTTATTTATTCATCAACCCAGTTTGAGTATGGTTGTCCTGTCAGCTCTAAATTCATAAAACTTTACAAGCTTCTATAAGTTTTTATCTTAGGATATACAAATATGTATGTATCTGTGTACTTGTATGTGTATGTATAAAGATATATAAACATGTATTACATATGTGCATGTTTATGTATACAATTATAAAGGAAACCAGTGATATTGAAATAAAATAATCAAATGTATATGCATGTGTATATATGTGTATTATACAAGTTTGTGATTGTTATATTTCTATATCATTGATTTCCTTTATAATTCTATATATTTGGTTTTATGCATTTAAAAATACTATTCCAAGAAGAGATCCACAGGCTTCATTGAGGCAAAGTGATGTAGGATAGAAACAAGGTCAAGGATCCTGATCTCAGCCATGACTTTGTGTCTTCTCCACAAGGGTGGCATGGACAGCTTTGTCAAAGACCTTGTTGGAATCCAAAGATGGTCAGTTGATGTACTTTCCATGATCTTCCAGGCTTGCTAACCAGATTCAAAGAGTGAGTTTGGGAAAAGCCTTCTTCAGAAATAAATCAGGATAAGTTTATCATGATCCTCCTGCCAGCTTTGAATCACCAGAAGCCAGCTCTTTAATAAGCCATATTTGACTTTTGGCAGAGTTCCATGGCCAGTTTCATTGTCAGTCAATTAACATTTATTAAAGATTTGTGATTTCATTGGCATAGGGAATTCCCAATTGAGGAAATTCCCTCTACCAATGAGTGTTGGCATATTCCCTGAAACTTGCGTTCTTAATACATTATCTAGAGCACTGAGAAGTTAATGGACTTGCATGATGTTACAAGAACAATATGTGTCAATGGTAGGATTTGTATGCAGATCTTTTTGACTTTGGGGCTGAATCTACTACGTCATGTTTTCTCTCCTTCCAAGATACACCCTTTTTCCCTTTAAATGATTAGAATGTTGCAAGCCTGTCACCCAATTTCCTGTTATCCATGGTTTCTCAAAGATAACTGACAAGTTATTTCAGTAGCTTGGTATGTAATTCCTCTGGGCATGGAACATCCAGTGCATTTAAAATGGCTGTAGAGATTATGCTGTGGTCTTCTCTTCCCTCCTGAGTTTTACCTTCCTGTGAATTGTCCTTGCTCTAGTCTTTCAAATTTGAAAATCATTCTTCATGATGAATGACGGATAGCTCTCTCTTCTCTCCATTCATCTGTTAACACTAAGTCTTCCTCCCCAAGCAGCAATTCTATTCCTTACGGTTTATGCTGTTGTTTTTAGCAAGTTTTTGACAAAAGAAAACAAACAAACAAAAAACCACAGACATTTTCCTTTCCTTAGTATCATTTGTATATCTCCTCTGTTAAGCTCAGGGTCAGGAATGCACAGCTAGTAAGTGGCCAATGACAGATCTGAACACAGGTCTTCTTGACTCCAGACCCAGAGCTCTGTCAGCATACTGCACCACCTACCTACCTCCAGTGGAATAATAGTCCTTGTTGCTTCCTCGCTCTGCTAGAAATGAAGTTCTCAAATATCAGGAAGAGTAAACAATCAAAATCTTATATCCTATTACCTAAAGTAAACAATGAATGAAGTCAACAATAACACTAACAGAAAATGAGTTTTTTTCCCAATATATCATGTCCATTTGATACAATGCTTCTGTTTAGCATTTAAAAATCTTTACACACAGGGTGGCTAGGTGGCCCAGTGAACAGAGCAAGGGCCCTGAAGTCAGGAGGACCTGAGTTCAAATTCGACCTCAGACACTTAACACTTACTAGCCGTGTGACCTTGGGCAAGTCACTTAACCCTAATTGCCCTACCAAAAAAAAAAAGCAAAAAACAAAACATTTACACACAGCCTCTCCATCTGAAATTTGCAGATTGATTTCCTCTTAGTCCCCTTTATGCATTCTAGCTTCCAAGCTACCAGGTCTGGATAGAAGGTCCTCCATATACAACATTCCATTTCCTATTTCTTAAAATAATGACTCTTGGGAATGGCCACAAAGTCTTTAAACCTATTTGCCTCACCTCTGTGATTAATTTCCACTACCACTGTATATATTTTGTTTGTATTTAATGTTTTACATGCTTTTTTCTCCCATTACAATGTGAGCTGCTCAAGGACAGGAACTGTTTTTGTCTTTCCTTGTACTGATAGGTCTTAGCACAGTGCTGTCACACAGAAAACACTTCTTACATGCTTGTTTCTTTGACTTGTCTCTGAGGCTTGGTTCACTTACGCATAATAGAAAGAAGAAAGGATTCTTGTTGTTCAGTCATGTCCTACACATGGTGATCATACTTGTGGTTTTCTCGACAGAGATGCTGGAATGGTTTGCCATTTCTTTCACCAGAACATTTGACAAATGTGGAAACTAAGACAAACAGGGTTAAATGACTTGCCCAGGGTCACACAGCAAGTGTCTGAGGTTGGATTTGAACTCAGGAAGAAGATAAGTCTTCCTGACTCCAGGCCCAGTGCTCTATCCACTATGGCACCACCTAGCTGCACCAAGTTGTGAGATTCTGAGACAATGATATTAAAAACTACTTTGGAAACTTTAAAATATGATATGTCATAATGCCAATATGAAAAAACAATTATACCACCAATCATTCCCTTTGTTAGACACAAAGTGAAGCCGTTCTATTCCCCTAGTCTTTCTGAAGTTAAGCGGGACTTTCTTGCTCATTCAACATAGGCCTTATGCCTCACTCTCACTAATATTCATCTCAGTCAAATAAAGATTTCAAGGATGAAATAGAATCATAAGAACAAAACAACAATTAGAAGGTCAAACTGGATCCCTGGGGGAGGTTTCTGTTTGTTTAACTTCCTTCCTGGAAATTCAAGGGCACCTACATACAGTCAGAGGGTGAGTTGATTATTAACTATGAAAACAAGTATTAGATTGAAGAAGAAATATGCTACCTGACAGGGCTCCAAATTTGGGCATTTGTTTTAAGACTGTCCATTGTCGCATTGCAAACTTAGGGATCTGAGGCCAAGCTCGTACCTAAGTCAAACTTTGCCAATGAAGGCCAAGGGGCATCAGGCAAGCAGTGCAGCCTAGACAGGTCAGCATAAAAAGCAGCAGAAATCTAAAGGAAAGCGGTGGTAGAAGGTGGGTAGTAGGAGAAGCTAGGCATGAATTTAATTTTTAGTCATACCCTGGAGCGGCAGTCATGGGAAAGGAGTTTTATACTGTAGGAGAAGTAAGAAAAGCATTCCATGGAAAAAAACAAACATCTGAAGAAATTTAGGGGATAGCAGCATGGTTCTGTGATTATGTCAGTGTAGGGAATTTTTACTGTGGAAACTCCTTCAGTTCTTGCAGAATAACAGTTCATCTCTAAGTTAGTCTCAGAGAATTTGCTGAGGCCTTTGAGATTAATTTGTCTAAGGTCAGACAGTTAGTATGTGTCAGAGGCAAATCTTAAATCTAGGTCTGTCCCCTCAGTCATCCCTCTTATTAAACTGCATAGGAATGGGGAAAAAACTCCTCAAATTACACAAAAGTCAGAAAACAGACATTTTAAAATTTCTATTAGAAGGCTTCTATCAGAAATGTCTAAAGGATATCTGATGGCAGACCTATATGAAAGTTGACAACAGTCCCCTTAGACAAATGAAAACAGAACAAACTATTTAAGCTTAATAAAGGTTGTCAATTTCAAATGCTTCCAAACTGGCAGACCGTTGTGGTATCGCAGTATATTTAAATAGCTATCTAGGGCACACCTACTCCCTTCTCCCCAATTTTTATACTGCTATAGGGATGTAACAGAGCTTTAGATATTTCTAATTTTGAACAAAGACACAAGTGACTTCATCATCTTGAGACACTTTGAAACTGGCAATTCTAGGATGACTTGCACTTCCCCTAGTTTAACAGAGCAAATAATTTGACTCAATTTCTATATATTGATATATATCTATATTTATTCTATATTTTGATAATATTATATATTGATATAATAACCACAATCCAAACACCATTAGAGTAATGGTCTTACTCTGTTAACTCCTGTTTGCCTCAGTTTGCACATCTGTAAAATGATCTGGGGAAGGAAGTGGCAGTTCCCATATATTTGGGAATTTATTATTAATAAAACAAACTATATAATTACACACTGATGTTAATTGCTGTGGGACAATGGAACGTTAAGTGCTGAATGCTAATATTCCCAGTGCCCAGGTGGTGGGCTGGATAAGATGAATAACCCTGAAGTACAGCAGCTGAGCCAATATCATCCTCAAATTCTGAGATGCCAGTCACTGTTGCTTTGCCTCAGAACGTGCTCCTCCAGTGAATCAAGTCTGTATCTCACTCATACAATGCAAGGAGAGATGATATTAAATACTAATATAACTCATGGGCATCATCGGAAGAAGAAAAAGAAAGCTTAATCCACTTTGGGTAGATGGCAAGTCTACATGAACTGAAAACCATTAAATTGAGCCAAGGAGTCTAGGTTTCAGCAAAACGCTATTCTAAAATTAAATCGATAGATAACTGAATAAATAAATGAATAAACAAGCAAAGAAATCTAGTTTACTCTTTATGACTTTCAATTTCCAGCCAGACTTTTCAGAATGAATTTAATCTTTATCATAAAGTTAGGTCAGAGGCTTAGTATATGCAGGAAGACAAAACCAATAGAATGCATTCCAGCTTGCCTTTATATCTAAATCTGTCCAACTGAGCTAATAATAAAATCTAAAAGGAAATGAATTTGAGTATGTGATAAATGAGCTACGTCATATTTTACAATTATGATGATGCATAAAAGGAATAATAATCATAACCTGAATTTAATAATGCAGCATAGCACATAGTTACACAGTCTTGCCAGGCTCAATGAATCAGCCCAAGAGTTTTCGAAATGATTCATCAGTGATGTTTCACCTGTACCGAATGAGTCTGGCTGATGTGCCATCCTCACTGACGGCATCTGAAAACATCAATTATTCTTGCATGAAATTGAACTTTATGAAGAGTGGGATGTTACAGATCATCCACAAATTCTAAAGCAGAATATAAATGTTTATCTTCACAGTTGGCATCATTTAAACATTTATCTGTAATAATAAAACATTTATACACTCGCAATTCCTGAATTGGGAAAAGAAGGCATGATACTTAGAGGTTTCATGAAATATCTCTGCAGTTGGCTAACATCTAAAAAATGATACCTCCTAAATTGTATCCTCTCAATTCCAAGTTTTCATTTCGTTATATGGTAATAATGACAATAGTTGAATTTATCTAGTGGCTTAAGTTTTATTAGGCACCTCTTGTACGTTACTGTATTTGATCCCTATGGCCATCCTTGGAGGTAAGACTAGCGGTATTATTATCCCCACTTTATAGGTAAAGGAAGTGAGGCCCAGAGCAGTTAAGTGAGCTGCAAAATTGATAATGACTAGAAGAATGATTTGAAGCCAAATCTCGTCTGCCTCCATCTCTAGTGGTCTTTCCCTTCTGCCATGTTGCTTCTAATCTAGTATTTTTATGTCACCGTTAGTTGTTTCTGCCTACTTGTTATTCTAGGTAGTTTTGTTCCTTGTCATGTTTATTACCAGAAAGATGACATTTGTACTAAAAAGAAAAAGCAAGCCATATAAAAGGAGCAAAATGAATTGCCTAGCCTGTATTGACCTTTTAGTACGTTGTGTATTCAACTATAAAGCTAAGAGCTAAATGGAAAAAGACACCTTTAATTAATCATGATCCAAATTTCCCTTTCCCCCTTGCTTCCCAAAGAACTTTCCTTAATAAGGAAACTGTTATCACGTGGCTTTTGAAAATTAGGGGGTTGGGCCTGATGACCCCTTCCAACAATACCAACAATAAATCTTTGCTTCTGGGATCTTTGTGGATATGGAGAGACTGGTAAATGAAAGTCTACATGGTCTTTAAAGTAGTCAGTCAGTCAATAAGCATTCATTAAATGCTTACTCTGAGGCAGGCCCAGTGCAGAGTGCTGGGAACACCAAAACAAGAAAAAAGAAAGATAGCCCTTGCCTTAAAGGAGCTTGCATTCTAATAGAGAAGCTCATAAGTAAGTCAGGCTCCAGTGAGGAGCACCAGAACTATGCCCTGCCCTTGGTGAGGATGTTTATGAGCAGAGAAAAGGCAACGGCTCCTCCTCCTGAGTTCAGAACAATAGCAGGTATTCTTTGACTATTTCCTACTGGCTTACTGTACAGTGACAAAACCCTTTTAAAATTAGCCACTGAGCTAGAATTGAATGCATGTTGGAAAGGTCCAAGCAGATCCTATTGCATTCTTCTCTTCTGAGTGAAGAGGAAGCAATACTCTGGCCCTTCAGGTGGGGACAGGATTATTAGGAGCAGTGGCAGCAGAGTTTGTGGCTGAGGTCATGGCAGCCAGAATAATCTGTCTCTCCAGCAGTTCACCATGGGGCTGTAGAAGCATGGTGCCACTGTTTATTCTTGCCTGAACATAGGTGACTGAATATTCAGAGATGAATTGACCAAGTTATGACCACAACAGTTTCTAAAGGTCACAAGAGATGTCAGAGAGCCAGTAACAGGAGCCAGTAACAGGGTCCACCAATAGCCACAGCAGACAAGTCTAGGGAAAAGAATGAAGCAGCATTGAAGATCATGTCCAGTCTTCCCTGTGTACATCATGTTTGTACGTAATTGTTTCCATGTGTCTCCCCTATTAGACAGGGAGCTCTATCAGAATAGCGACTTTTTCCCCTCTGCCTTTCTTTGTATCCCCAGCACTAAGAACAGAACCTGGTATACAGTAGACACCTCACATAAATGTGTGTTGATATTATGTGACATTTAATAAACACACCTGTCTGAAGGCCAAATTCACATTCTTACTTAAATCTGAATAAGTTTCAGAATAAGATAAGCTGATAGATCTTCTGATAGTTGCTGTAGGTGGATACTTTCGGGGCCATGGTTTGGGTCTGATAGCCAGTGTGGTCCTATACGAATATAAGACTTGGTGATTCTTTGGTTCATTGGTACAAGTCCAGAGATGCAAAGGAAATCCTTCTCCCCAAACCCCCCTCTAACCTCCCATGTTGGGTAGAAAAGCTGTGTAGAATATGAAGGATATGGACAAGAGTCACAAAGAATGAAAAAGCATAGATGGGGTGCAACCTATAGCATTGGAATGATTATCCATTTCAAAAAGATTACATAGCCTTTGAATTAGTCAAGTAATTCACACGCACACACACACACATATGCAATTCCTTGTTTTCTATGTCAGCAGTATAGTAGCAAGCTGATGAAACATACCCATTTTAAACAGTTTTGAATGCTTAGTTTTCTACTTACAAGATGGAAAATATTTGCAAAAATGTCAAAGTATGATCATTACCTATGCCATGATTCGGTCAATGTCAATGCTGTGAAGAAGTTCTGCCAGGATTAATAGGGGTGTTACCATTGTGAAAGCACCATAGAAATATGAGGACATGGTGAAATAAAATTTTACAAACCTTGTTAAAGTTTCCCTGGCTTTGGTGCTTTCAGATATGACACATTTCAAATCCAGACATGCTGAACATTATACAAGGCAATGCCACATGGGAGCCGTGCCGCTTTACAGACTCCTGGCTTGAAAGTGAATATGTTACCACTTAGGTTCGGGACTGGGCTAATGTGTACATAAGCCAGCTAATCACGACATCAATCGCATTCAGTGGATACTATTGGTTGTGTATTGAACAAGCCAACATTTTATCATTAACTCACTCTCTTAGAAATCCTCTGTATCCTGGTTTCTGACTTTATCAATCAACTGAAATTAATCCCAAAAGTTACCAGTGATCTCTTCATTGTCAATTCTAATGGCTTTTTCTATATCCATACAGTGCTGAACCTCTCTGAAGCTTTGGACACTGTGGCCCATACTCTCCTCCTAAACACTATCTTGTGATATTGTTCTCTCCTGCATTTTCTCTTATCTGGCTAAGAGAAGCTTCTCAATTCTTTGTAAGATAATTGGCAAATGCCATATCCACCAACTATGGGTGGACCCAAAGTCCTGTCCTCAGCCCTTTTCTCTCACTAAGTGACCTCATTACCTCTCTCAGATAAATTATCTCTATACAGGTGACACATATATTTATTTTTCTCCTCACCTCCAGTCCCACATCAGTAATTAACTATTCAGCATTTTGAACTTGATATCACATAGGCAACACAACATGCCCAAAACAGAATTCACTATCTTTTCTCCTAAACCCGCTGTCTTCCAAACTTCTTCATTTCAGTGTAGGGCACCTAGTCTTCCAGTCAAACTATGACTTATGGAAGAAAAAAATAGAAGGGGATCTATGTATCTATGTCTTCCAGTCAAACAGATTTAAAGGGCCAGTGTCATTACTATCTTTCCTCACTTGATGGGCACCCCTCTTGGTTTCCAATTCTTTGCCAACACAAAAAGAGTTGCTCTAAACATTTTTGTACATCCTTAGATTTTGTTTTGCTTAGGACTAATCCTTCTATTAATCTGTATTCCTCTTATTCCTCCCTCCTCCCCTTTTTCTTTTGTTTCCTTGTTAAGTGAAATGTATTTTTGTACCCAGTTATGTGTGTGAGCATGCATGTGTGTGTGAATAGTCTTTTCTTCTTTGACTAGTCCAGATGACAATAAAGTTCAAGTGTCATCAGCTCCTCCCATTCTTCCTCCTTATATGTAAAGACTTTGTGTGTATCCCAATTATGTGAGATTCTTTTCCCATCCTGCAACTCTTTACTTCGCCAGTGTTTTCTTCTTTCATACTTCTTTTAAAATTCACAAGACATACCAGAAACACCACCACCCCAGCTTTCTATTTGATCAGACTTACTCAATGATCCCTGATGATTGTATTCTGAAGGCGAGACAGGTCTCATCTCTCCAAATCATTGAGATGTAAACAGTTTATCCTTGTTAAGTCCCTTAAGATTGTTCACTCATGTTTACCTTCATGTGAGTGAGTGTATGTGTTTATTTCTCTTGACTCCTGTGTGTACTCTTCACAGCTGCTTTGTACCTCCTCAGCAATTCTTGGAAGATCTCTATTTCATTAAAGATGCATTACTTTTCCTCTGCAAGATTATACTCAGTTTTGCTTGGTAAATCATTCCTGTTTGTAAGCCTATATCCTTTACATTCTAGAATATTGTATTCCAAGTTCTCTACTCTTTTGTAGCTGCTAAATCATTTGTAATCCTGACTCTGGCTCTATAGTATTCGATTTTTTTTTTCTTTTTGGATGTTCACAATATTTTTTTCTTTGACACTGAAACTTTAGATTTGGGTTATAATATCCCTAAAGGGTTTTGTTTGGGAATTCATTTAGGAGGTGATTAGTAAACTCATTCCAATTCCATTTTGTTATCTAAGTTCCTCTTTTGGTCATGAATTTCTGGCAGACCAATAATTCTTTTATTTATTTATTTATTTATTTTTAAATTCTTTAGTTTTTTATTTGTTTTCTTGTTACATTATTCATTTTCATTACATTTTTTGGATTACACATTTTCTCCCCATCTTGCTCCTGCCCCAACCCCATAATAGCAATCCCACTGTAAAGCCCCTCCCCTGCTCTGCTCTCCTATTTTCTGGTAGGGCAGGAGGGGTCTCCCTATCCCAGCCCCTATATATCTTAATTCCTAGTTGCAGGTATTGCAGAACTTTAAATTCTAGATTCTGTCTATTCCTCCCTTGTCACCCACCCCTACTAGAAGGACACTCAGATCAATACAGGCTATGAATGTGTGATTATACAGGACATCTTCATAGTGGACAGATTGTGACAGTGATAGGCTTTCTCTCCTTCCTATCCCTCCTCCCCCCTTGTTCTGTTCTCTGCCCTGTCCTTGT
>CM053600.1:180516855-180547288 GCA_028646575.1 Pseudocheirus occidentalis | reverse complement strand
TCTCTCTCTCTCTCTCTCTCTCTCTCTCTCTCTCTCTCTCTCTCTCTCTCTCTCTCTCTCTCTCTCCCTCCCTCTCTCCCTCCTTTCCTTTTTTGCCCTTATCTTCTTTCTCTGTTTCTGCTTCAGTCTCCTTTCTAGATCAGGAAACTGGAAACTAAGGTTTTAATGAAATTAAGCAACTTGTTCAATATCACACAGATTATAAGCTTTCAAGGCAAGATTTAAGCTCAGGTTCCCTGACTCCAGAGCTAGAGTTCTTCTCTAGTCTAAGCATTACTCTGAAGCTTAGATTAGAGAAGAATTCTGGTACCTCCTGCCCTCATTATGGTTGTTTTTTTTTCTTCAGGACTTGCAAACTGCAAAGTATGACTGAAATACGAGCCATGACAATTATCTGTGAATACAATTATAAATATCATGATCGACGAAAGATGGAGGAGGAACCACTGAGAATGAAATAGCTCATCAGAGGTTCCTCAGCTGGCCTTAAAAGCAAGCTAAGGAGTCAAAAAGAGGAGATGAGGGAAGAGCAGTTGAGTCAGGTCCTAGGACATCAGAGACAGAATGTCATATATGGGACAGAATGAGCAGACCTGAACGGGACAGAGGGAAGAGTAATGAGAACGAAGGTTGAACAGCGTGCAGAAGCCAGAATCTAAAGGACTTGGTGTTGTATTCTAACTGTGAACTTTGGGCCCTTCTTTTAGGAAACGTGAACAAATAATGTGCAATAAAGGAGAACCCAGATATTATTACGCCCTATAAAAGGACATGGTGAGCACATTTTACAGTAGGTAATCCAAAGAACAACAACAAAAAAACCCCGAGCCAATAATAATCTGCCTTACTTTCCAAAAAGTCAGATAAAGCCAGACACACATTAATCTGAGGTGATATCAGAATACAAAGCTGAAAAGTAAAGTTTAGATCCAAAACAGTACCTCCTCTTTGTTTCATTCCTTATTTACTTAGGTCTTCTGCATTTGTGACATTGGCAATGAACCCTGAACTAGAACCAATGAAAAAAAATGTGTCTGGCCTACACCACATGTGCTCAGTTATGGAAGGAAGCCCAAGCTGGGTATGGCCAAGGGTCTGATAGGCTGCAGCTCAGAAAGCACAGTTGGCTAGTTCCCTAGGTTTGTCTCCTGCAGGACTGAACTGTTCAGACTGAGGCAGGGGGAGGGGAAGACTGTCTCATACATAGGTAGAAAGGCCAGCTGTCTGGCAGGATCTGAATAGCACAGGCCAACTTTCATTTTGTTTTGAGAGGGATACTATTTCCAAAGGAAGAATGTTGTTGAAATGCAATCATTATTTAGGAAGGGGAACTCCTCTGAGCAGTTCATACAAGCTGGATAAATCTATTTTTTCAGATAGACCTAGAGGCAAGGTTAGGTGTGATAAATCTAACTGAGGTCAGAGTGAGAGGGAGTGAAAAGGAATGAAACTGGAATGGGAAAGGGGTGGAGAGAGATTGAGAGCAGGTGGATCCAGGCAGGTAACCAAGAAACAAGGAGGAAGGTGAAGGAGAGAATGATGAGGACAAAGGTGGCCTACTTTTCCAGTAGAACAATAATTCCTTCAAGGCCCTTTGTTTTGTCACTGCATCCCCAAAATTTATGAATCATCTTGCACATGGGGATGGGGCCAGACACTGGACTTCACTGGTGCAGGAGCTAACTGATGAAGAAGCTTTCTTCGCCAATACAAACAAATGGGCACCTTCTATGGAACCACATAATGGTGGCAAGTCGTCTGGAGTGATGAGAGGTGAATGACTTGCATAATGTCACAAAGCCTGGATGGGTCACAGGCAGGACTCAGACCCAAGGCAAGTCATTTGATCTTTCTGCCTTGGTTTCCTCACCTGTAAAATGATGGGGATTGGGCACAGTGGTACCTAAGGTCAAAAGCTACAACGCTATGATGACCTTACAGTCTTGTGATCCATGCGTTAAGGAGACTATTTTGGCATCTGGGTCTCTCATTCCTCTGCCTACAAAGTATCAGTAATTAGAGTCCAAATTTTATATGTGAAAACCCTATAGCTTGGCACTCCAGATAAGAGATGAGCCCAGAGACTTTGCTGTCTGGCAATGTTCCAGAGTGATACCTCTGCAAAAGGACTGAGATTATTGGGGTTACCGAATCTCACATTTCACCCAATTTAAGTATAAAAGAAAAACTGGGCATGCATTTTAATGTACAGGACGGAGATAGTTCTAGGTGAAAAGTTAGATTTTAGAATGAGGTAAGATGATGCCGGACTTAGCCCAAAAGGTCACGAGTATTTCATTCTCATCTTAACTTTTTGATTGTTATTTTTTAAAGGTTCATTTGTCAGGAAATGTTTGAGCACAAATTGCCAACAGGAAGAGTAAGGAGGTAATTTTTGCCATGCCCTCCCACCTACCCTCTTTTATCTCTTCATTTATTTCTCCATTGGTTTAATTTCCACTGTCCACAGGAACTCCTTGAAAGAGCAAATTCATTTTTTGTTTCTGATCATCAGGTAACTATCATAAAGCAGAGTCTGCCTTAAATAGATTCCCCTAAGAAGAAGGCTAATTCTATATTGCTTCCAAATGAAGACATTCAGTGTTATTTTTTTGGAACCACAGAAGAAAGGAAATCTCCGTTCCTTCTGCATCATATTCCATGTCTCTTCTTCCATATCCCATTTGCTACTGAAGGAGAACAGGGATTCTTAGGGGTGGGGAAGTTGAACACTTCATGCATGTTCATGAATTGGGCAAAGGCATAGAACTAAAGAAATTGGAGGTTACGTTGAGGAAACAGCTATGACCCAGTTGGATTGGAAGATGGAGCTTTCGCAGGAGAAGGGATAGTGACTGGATCTGATTTCATGGGTGGAGGTAACAACCTTTGCCCATGTATTGACATGTCAGCATCTTTTCTGCCACTCAGGGTTTGAGAAAATTGCCTAGCTCTGGGAGATCAAGTGAATTCTCCAAGATAACATAGCCATGATGTGATAAAGGTGGAACTCAAACCCAAGTCTTTCTGGCTTTGAAGCCAGTTTCCTAACCACCATACCACCCCACCTCTATATTCTGTTATTGCTTTTGTTGTTTTAAGTAACAACAGTTGCTAAATCATAAGGAAGAAAAGTCCTGGAATTCTCTCTCAAACAACATGGAGGACGCAAGATTGCTTGATAATTCTTATAGGAATCAAAGTGGGGAGGTGGGAATAGGGCTGGATTTGGAACCAGCTCTTGTTCTACTACTGACTGATCAATTGTTGTTGGTGCAGTCACTTTTCTGATCTAGCCTTTGATTTCCTTATTTGTAAAATAAGAGGATTAGAATGGCTTACGTCTTAAGATCTCTCCCACCTCTTTAGATCTATCATTCCATGACCAATTTCTAGAGTCATCAACTCTTATAAAAATTGGTTGAGAGAAAATAGAAACAGGCCCTTTCCTTGTCAAGAGAAAGGGCAAAGCAATAGAGGGACCACTTGCTCCATTGGAATTCACATGATGTCTGTCATGACATCTTGAGAAAGGCTCCTGGCCCATTTTTGAGAGGCCCTGCATAAAATTCACAAAAAAAGGCCCAGCACGGAGGGGTCACAATTTGTATCACTGTAGGAAGACTTGACATTGATGAGATTACAGATACATCAAAGTCAGGAAATTCCTTTCCATGTTTCTCAGGTTTCTGATCATTTGGGTATATTTAACAGCCTTGCTTAGACCAATGGCTCTTTTGTTAAGGTCAGGTACCAGGTGAGAGAAAAAAAAGAGGGTTCTGGGGGCAAAAGGGGAAGGAAAAGAAGGCTAGACCTGGAGGATTCAGGAACATGACAGTAACAACTAAACCTATGCCTGGAATCCATTTACAGCAGTCTTCAAGTAGCCTGCCTGTGATTACTCCCCTACCAGGAGAAAAAGTCTTAAGGATAAAAAAAATACACAAAGAAATATATACTCTCTCTCTGTGAAATAATTAAATAGAATAAATAAATAAATGTAAACAGTACATTGCTCCCTTGGAAAAGCTATTGGTAGGTAATGGCCACAAGGTCAGGGGATTCTTTGGTAAGCAGATCCCTTGTCAGGCCGTTTCTTCATTGCCACCCTCAGCCTCATCTCCAGAGGCTCATAGCTGCTGGGATGTGTCATTCACACAAAATGCCTGCAGTCACATCACACCTATTTTCTCATGCTGGGTCTTCTTAAGCATTTTCCCTGAGCACCTGTTGCATTGCAACCTGTCACTTTGGCGGAAGCTCTGGCCAGGAAAATCTCCAGACCTCTTTCTTGTCCAGTAAGAGCAGCACTTCAATTAGGCCCACCAGGTGTCAGGAGGTGAGACACGTGTCAAGAGGCATTTGGCATTCCATGTCCCTGGTTACCTGGCACTGTCTACAAAGCCCCATCCTCTCGCCTCCTCTTTGGCTGGTACCTATAACTCAGTCAAGATCACTGGCAATCTGGTGAATGGGCCCGGAGCCCAGCTAATGGGCAGGTGTCTGTTGGCATGGGAACAGTCATTAAATGTCTCACCCACCAGTGTTTCAACTGCAATGGAAAAGAAGGTGGGGTGCTTCTTAAATGTTCCTCCAAACCCACTAATTTAATTCATAGGGTGTATAGTAATAAGAGATGACATTTATAAAATAATAATTATTTTAACATGTCTATAGCACTTTAAATTTTAAAAGAGGTTTACAAATATTATCTCATTTGATTCTTACAACAACCCTCCCTAGTAGGTGCTATTATTACCTGAATTTCATAGAAAAGAAAACTAAGGCAGAAAGAGGGTGTGTGACTTGCCCAGGGTCACACAGCTAATAAAGCTTCTGAGGCTGGATTTGAACACAGTTATTCCTGATGGCAGGCCTAGTGCTTTCTCTACTGGGCCAACTCACTCCCTCACTATAGTGTCTGTACACTACTTTATACCCACTCATTCTACTGGATTCTCACAATAACCTCAAACAGATTGTGTGTGTGTGTGTGTGTGTGTCTGTGTGTGTGTGTGTGTGTGTGAATGATCATTTCCATAGTACAGTTGGGGGTACTGATGCTGAGGAGGGCTTAAGTGATTTAGTCAGTCACTCATCTGGAAAGCATCCGAAGCAGACTTGTAACCTCAGTCTTTCTTCATGCCAAGTCCTTCTAATTTTACTCCTTTCCAATGTGCCTGGAGCTGTGCTAAGTGTAGTGGGTACAAAGAGGTGGAACAAAAGGACTCAGCACTCAATTAGGGTCCTACACCATCAATGGACCCAGAGAGTTAATGAGAATGTGAGGGGTCTACACAATGAACACTCTTTGGAGAACAGAGGAAGCCCTGTGGGCTCCTACCACCTGGCAGTTCTTCTAGGAGAAAGGTCTTTCTTACCCTTATTACGGGACGTCCTCTAACCTTCAGAAATATTCTAGGTATTTACAGGTTTCGAAATCTTAAACTGACTTTCCATTGTCAGACCTTGGACCTGACAGAATCTACTCCTTCGTTCTTTTGACTCCTGCCAAAAAGCAGGGGTGTATGGGGAGATGGAGGATGAGGAAGGAATTTCGGGAAGCTAATGGTTAGATCAAAGGGGAAATACTTTCTACTGCCTACGCTAATAGAAATCAAATTAGAATTTTGATTTAATAAAAAGTCAATAAAAATTATTAAGCACCTACTATGTGCTTGTTGGGTTCTATAATAAGTACTAAATTTGGCACTTAGAGTGGTGCCATGTATAGAAAGCTGGTTTTAAAGTCAGTAAGACTTAGGTTGAGTGACATCTCTGACTCCTTGGCTGTGTGACCCTGGGCAAGTCACTGAGTACTCTACTTATAGAAAAGGTGCCATCCTTTTAGAAGGGAATTTCTTGACCCAGAATTTCCCTCCAGCAATGAAATCTAAGGTCCAGTCTCTATGAATTAAGCATAAAAGGGCTATTTCAAGATCTCCCGGGGTTGGGGGGAAAGCCAGAACAAGCAAGCAAACAAAAACCACTACATCAGGATAAATTTGAGTATGTCTAATAGAAATCTGATCTCCCAGTTCCAGAAACTCATTTAGTGTTCAGCACTGAAAAGGACACTTCTTTCCTCATCTTGGGTTTAGTTACTCAGATGCATTTAACCTCTTATGGCTGAATGCCCCCACCAACTCCCCAATGCCTGGTCATTCATGTTTTAGAAAGAAATCTAAAGCAGTATCACTGTATTAGATCTAAAGCTGCACAGATAGTACTCAAAGTCCATCAGTGCCAGCAACAGCGGAACTCATGTGAGGACTTCTTGGGGGCTTCTGTGAAGTTCCCACAATCTACCATTTTGTTTTGAATCCTCACCTGTGTTTTCATCTCTGGCCTGGAACATGAGTGTCTCTGCTTCAACCTCAGATCCTAATCTTTGTTCCTGACCTTAGCCTGATAATCTGACCTTGCTCTCCTCCAGAGGAACTGACCAGGGGCTTTTTTTTTTTAACATATGATCATCACACTCCATCTTCTAGTGAACATGGACAAAGCAGGAGATCAGTCACATTTTAATCTACACTGACACATGGGAGGTGAACAGGTGTTCAAACTCCAAGTGAATTAGGTGCTACAGGAAAGCAAGACATTTGTTGCCATATGAAAGAAAAGACATTCACACACACACACACACACACACACACACACTTTAACATATTTACAAAATCTAGTGCCTATGATCAGGCACCACTTGGAATTAAAAGACTTCATGTAAATCTGCTTTTAAAACAGCCTCGGTTAGGTGAGGCCTGCATAGGAGCCCCAGATCAAATAAGAGTTGTCAAAAAGCCTGTGGTTGTGGTTGACAAAAGAAAAGGGGAAAAAAAAAAGTTCCAGGGCTTGTCTATTTCCAAATGCTAATTTTCATATTATGCTGTATAAATGTATGTACTGAGTTTAAAAGGTTTTGTAACTCAAACTAAATGAAATAAAAGAATGCAATCACCTGCATCCCAAATCAATATTAAGGATATTGCAAATATGAAATGCTTAACTGATTCATTTTCAGTTATCTTTAAAGATCCATTTGTTCTTTAACCAATGACGTTAATTACATCTTCAGTTAGGAGAGTAAGAAATAGCTGAAGATTTGCTGCTTATTAGCTCCCACTGTGATAAAATAGGGAACATGCCCTTGATGGAGAGAGGATTACCAAGCTCTCCTCTCCTCCCTATCCCCACCATACACCCTCCACTGTTTTCTCCATAAGGATAGATGTCCCAGCCACTGGGGGAAACTTGTTTTCTACTGCAAAATTAAAAACATGTCCTTTTTCTGCTAAGCAGTGTTCATGTTCTTAAAAGAGGGTTCAGTGTGTTCTGAAATCTCCCCTTATAATATTGAAAGAGTTTAATGTTAAGATAAAGACAAACCTGCTTGTGAGTGATGCAGACTTCCATTGAAGCACCCAAGCTTATTATAGGAAGGTATAGCAAAGAGTCATACATATATCACAAGGTTAAAAAAAAATCACCTGCAAGACAAAACTCTATGTCAGTTTGAATTCTGGCTCCCCAAATTGGCAATCTGTCCCTCACAATTTAGGCACCTCTCAATTTGAGGATGTCCTTCACTGACCTTGGCAGTTATTGGCCGTCCCAGCAGTACCCAAAGACATTTGTCAACAGGTGACAGGAAGGCTCTGTTCTTGCCTGTTGCTCCCAAGCACATTGGTGGAGAAGTTGAAAATTATTCAATGAACGAATTAATAAGAAACTATTTATTAAGCACCAACAATATTCAAGTTACCATGCTAAATGGTAGGCATGCAAATATAAGAAATCAAAACAGTCCTGGACCTCAAAGATTTTACATTTTAATGGGTGAAGACAACATAAAGGGGAGGTTACATGGTTTGGAAATGGCCAGGAAAGGAAGTTTGATTCTTGGGGGGGGGGGAAGTAAAAACTTACAATAATATCCAACCCCTAATAAAATGAGATGAATAAGGAGATAACAAGAGAACTCCACCTACTTAATTTTACAAGTCACCAGGACAAGCTAAACTATTTCCCAGAGCATTGTAAACAATGTGATTACTGAGTCAATTGTAAGTGATCTTTGAAAAACTATGAAAAATAGATGTCATATAGGATTGGGAACTAAGTGTCTTCACTTTCAGAAAAGAAGATAAGAAAATAGTCTGAAAATTACAAACAAGTCATCTTGATTTCAACTCCTGACAACATTCTAGAGCAGAGGTTCTCAACCTGTGGGTCACCACCCTTTAGGGGGTCAAACAAGGGGTTGCCTAAGACCATTGGAAAACACATATTTCCAATGGTCTTAGGAACCGAGACATGACTCCTCCATCCATCTCCAGGCGGGTCTGGCCACACGCAGATACACTCACATACAAGTATTAAAGGGTCACGGCACTAGGAAGGTTGAGAACCACTGTTCTAGAGCATGATATTAGAAGGATGGTTAATTCACGTATAGAAAAGGGAGTAGTAATAACAAAGAACTTCCATGCTCCATCAGTAATAAGGACATGGTAGTAATAATGATAACATTTATATAACACTAGTTAAGTGCCAGACATTAGGCTAAGTGCTCTACGATTATTATGTCATTTGATCCCTTACAACAGCCTTGGGAGGTGTCCTTTATTAGACAGTCACTAAACTTTGAGATGAATATTTGCTAGATTGTAGCAAACATCTGGCAAAGTTTCCCATGCTGTGTTTGTGGAAAGGGTAGAGGTAAAACCTCACTAGAAGTAAAGAGAGGTAGATTTGGAAGTGGTTGAGGTCAGACCCAGGGCAAACATTAATACTGTGATATAATTTCAGAAGTGGGTGCTCCATAAAGCGTCCCAGGTCCCTATCCTCTTCCTTATGCTATTAAACATTAGTACTGATTGGGACCTACACATGGATGATTCCCACCAGATTTGCAGCTGGCACAAAGCTAGGAAAGCTAGCTAATGTGCTAAGTGGCAGAGTCAGGATTGAAAATTATCTTGACAGGCTACAATATTGAAATGAATCCAATAAGCTGGCCTTTAGTAAGAGATAAATATAAAGATATCTATATAATATAATACGCTATATTCTATATTTACATACACAAGATATCTCCTATTATAAAATGCCCAATTTGACTTGGATTCAAAACATCAACTTCACAACTATGGGATGGAGGATGCATGGCTAAATATAATTTTACCTGAAAACTATCTCTTTAATGAAAGGGACCGCAGTTCCAAAGTGTCAATAATGGCAATCTGTTCCTCACAATTTAGGCACCTCTCAATTTGAGGACATCCTTCACTGACCGTGGCAGTTATTGGCCTTCCCAGCATGAACCCCTTCCCTTTCTTCCCTCAAATAAAAGTCTAAAGGGAGCTTATATTTTGTTAAGAGAATATAATATCCAGATTTCAGGTATGGGAGGTGTTTGTGGTATTGGCCTTAACCCTGTTCAGACTCTACCTAGTCCATGACTTTCTATTCTGGGAGGTCATATTTTAGGAAGGATGTAGTTAATCCACAGAATGTACAGAAGAAAGTAACTAGGCTAGTCCTGGGACATGAGATTATGCCATGAGAATCAGTTGAAGGAACTAGGACTGTTTACCATGGAGAAAAGCTTTGAGCTGTGGCAAAGCTCAAAAAAGAAACACTGAATTTCATCTGAACCTCAAATCTTGGAAATTAATTTTGGGGAGAGGTTCAAGAAAGCTGTCTTTGAAGGCATGCATATGAAGGGTCATGGGAAGGGGCATTAGAATTGTCTTGCTTGGTCCCAGAAGGCAGAACTTGAAATAATTAGTGGAAATTGCAAAGAGGCCAGTAACAAAGAAACTTCCTAGAAAATTTAGTTGCCCCAAAATAGAATGCCTAGCTCTGTGAGATACTGCATTCCCATCACTACATGTCTTCAGTAAAAGGCTATAGTACCACTTATCACTTATCATACTACTTATGTCAGAAAGAAGATTCTTGTTCAGTTGGACTAAACCTTTTCTGTGTCCTACTTCCTTTGGCCATATAGTAAAGCCTACTTCAGAAAAAAATTAAAATTATTGAAGAAAATACTCAGTTTCCCTAAGAAGTTAGCAAAAATAAAGATAGATATGTGTGTATATAATATATGTGTGTGTGCATATATATATATATATATATATATATATATATATATATATATATATATAATCCAAAGTTAAGGACAAAGTGAAAACTCAAAGTTAAGAACCTCTGAATTATCTGGCACCTGATGGTCCTTAGGGCTCAGACAATGACCTTCTCTTTCCCTCTTGCAAAGTGTACAAAGCATCTATGACGTGGCCTGTAAGGTTCAATGGATTTTTGTTTCATAAAGCTCAAAAACGAAAGGTTGAATTTCTTCTTCTGGGTCCCAATCCTGTGAAATGAACCTTTCAACACTAAGTATAAGACATCAAGGTCCCCTTTTTTCTTGGTACTGAAACATTAAGAAACATCAAGGATTTCACTAGCCTTATCATTAGCATCATCTCAAAGGTGTGCCTCTACTATGCAGAATACTGAAACGTCTATAAATACTTTTTAATTATAAAGTACTTTTTGGCAGGCAAAGATCTGAGTAACTAAAAGGCTAATGGTACTTTAGGATCTGGCTGCTGTGCCTTCAAAGTTCTCTGAAACCCACAGTTTTCAGTCCCCATGGCAGACTTTCTCTGACTGTGTAACAAGAGGAAAAAAAAAACTTTGCTCATGCCAGATACTGAAGATCAATAGCTATTTCACAAAGTTTATGGCGTAATTAAAAAGTGTAACAGGAATAATTTTCATTTTGGAGCCTTAGGCTAAGCCTGGAATTATCGACTAAGTCAAAGTTATGTGGTGTAACATTTTTTATTATGTTTACATATAATATAAAGGAGCTGACGGCTTTCACATGTGACTTGTTAAGTCAAGAACACTGAAGGGGGAAAGCAAAACAAAACAAAATAAAAAACAACTCTGGCATCCATAAAGCAATGACTGTTAACCAAGTTTCCTAACGGTCCATTTCAGGGAGGTGAATTTACATCCTTTCTATCAGTCTATAGCCACCTATGACTTTCGAGTGAAGGCAAATGGTCAAACCGATCAGGAATTTAGGAGAACACATTTACCCCCAAAGCACTCCAGAGCTTTATTGCACTCAATAAAAGTGCCTACAATATAAGAACAATCCCTATATCATCGGGATGATAAGATAGGTGGGACCATATAATTTAAGACTTTTCCAAGAAAGCACCTATGTGTGTACAAACAAACCCAAAGTGTTAGTCTCAGAACAAAGGCAAAGAATCATCCTTTTTTATAGTTGGCCCAGAAAGCATCATAGAATATCTACTAGCTTTTCTAATTACTGAAAGGTTATTAAAAAAAAAAAAGGAACAAGGTCACCCCCATTGTCTTTTCAGGAAAATGATATGCATAGGGGCATGCAATGGAACTCTGGAATGTGTGGAACATTTTAGAATTCGACCTTTTGTTAAAAAGGGCAATGGTTACAACATAATGTGCCTTCATTAGACACTAACAAGAATGCAGATGGTGCCTAGAGAAAGGCCCTGCCCCTCTTATCTACCTTTTTCTCTCTGCCTAGGTTCCCCCCTCGGTAATCCCCTTCATTCCTTGGGATTGTAAAGTGTGTGTGTGTATGTGTGTGTGTGTGTGTGTGTGTGTGTGTGCGCGTGTGGTGTATGTGTGTGGTGTAGGGCAGGGAAGAATGGGTTGCTGTCCAAATTCTATTTTTTTTTGTTCCTTTCCCATCCCTTACAAAAAGAATTTTTAAGTTAAATTAAAGAAAAAAAATAAACGATGAAGAAAGGCAAACAGAATCTGACAACATGTGCAACATTTCATACTTACGGACTCTCCCTCCTTAGGAATTGTATTAGGAATAACGAGAGGAAATGTCTTTTTGTGTCTCTTCTTTGGGGCCAGGCTTGTTCTTTGTAATAGTGCAAAATTTATTTCAGGTTACTTTGCTGTTGTTGACTTTCCATGTACATTGTTGCAGTCATTGTGTAGGTGGTGTTCGTGGCTCTTAATTGCTAACATTTTTATAGTGCTTTGAGGCTTGTAAAGCGCTTTATAGCTGTCATCTCATTTGGTGTTGATGATGATGCTGGGAAATAGGTGCTATGATTATTCCCATTTTACAGATAAAGAAACTGATGACAAAGAAGACTGAGGTTGTTTCCTCATCTATAAGACAAGGAGCCCTTAATCCTAAATGCTTGTATTCCTTTACCTCAGTGGTTTTCAATATCTTCATTTGCAAAATGAAGGGATTATATTAGATAACCTGTGAGGTTTTGTTGTTGTTGAGTTGTATCAGTCATATCTGACTCTATGTGTCCCTATTTGGGGTTTTCTTGCCAAGAATACTGGAGTCGTTCTCCATTTTCTTCTCTACATCATTTTACAGATGAGGAAACTGAGGCAAACAGGGTTAAGTGATTTGCCCAAGGTCACACAGCCAGTAAGTGTCTGAAGCCAGATCTGAAGTCAGGAAGATGAATCCTCCGGACTCCTGGTCTGGGACTCTATCCGTTGCAACACCTGACTACCCTCTCTGTGACATTGCTTTAAACTTATGGTCCATAAGCATGATTATAGGTCACATCCATGTTTATAAACACTGGGTTTTGGGTAAAGTGTAGTCCTAGACTACATCATCCTCTCCAAATCCTACTCATTGGAGCAAAAATCAAGATTAATTCCACATTAGAAGGAAGAAAAAAAATGGAAAGAAAATATGGTATGAAATTTTAAAATCCCAACCTCACATAGTTAAAGAAACTCTTGACACTGAAAGGGTGGATAAAAGAACAGATATTGACCCAGACAGTCACCATTTCCTAAACACATTAAACTTATGTAAATCAATTGCAAAATGTGGAGTTCAAGAGCACAAATATCATCTCACTTGGCAAATCCTTAATCTTCTATGCCATTTTGGAAATATATAGTATGTTATAAAAGCTTGCAAAGGAAGAAGGCAGAAGATTATGGAGAGTACTGTCTCATAAAACTGAGAACTGGTAAAGGGGGTGGGGGAGGGAAGTTTATAAAATGCTTGGTGAAAGACCAAATTTAGTTAGATTATCTTTTTTTTTTTTTGCTTTTTGGAGGAAAAGGGGTTAAGTGACTTGCCCAAGGTCACACGGCTAGTTTTTGTGTTAAGTGTCTGAGGCTGGATTTGAATTCAGGTCCTCCTGACTCCAGAGCCAGTGCTCTATTCACTGCACCACCTAGCCACCCCTAGTTATGTTATCTTGAGAACATAAAGGATGAAATCTGGAAGCAGATCTCATTGCAAGACCATTTAAACCTTATCTGTTAGAATTCATTCCATGGTCTGGCTGATTGTTACTATAACTCTTCCATAAAGCCTCTACAGATATAGGAGCTAGGTAGTAGTTTTATGCTCTAAGAGCCATCCTTCATTTGGGAATATCAATGAATTGACATTGCTTACTAGAAAAAGCATACAGACACATATATCCATTTGTGGCTTCCTGATGTCCATCTCACAGTCTCAGTGCATCCAAGTGTATGCCAGAGTCAGTTCTAAACATTCCTCAGGAGTCAACTGTTACATTTTTAGTGTAAGAATTTGTCAAATGCTAAAAATCAGATTGTCTTAAGTTTGAGAAAATGATTAAGAAAATATTAATAAAGTTTAAACTGAAAAGTATGTCATAGGGACGTTTGGGGGGGGGGGGAAATTGGGGAGTTTGGGTGACTGCTAAATATTTACCAGCAAGCTACTACATTCATTAGCCAAAAACAATTAATTAATATTAGGGAATTACTACACATATAGCATGCTTTATACTCTTCAAAGTGATTGAAGGAAGTTAAGAGTTAAAAAGAAATTTAGATCATGATCAAATTTAGGTTTCCTTTTCTCCCACCTTAATGTCCTCAACCAATTAAAGTACTCAAGATCTCAAAGCATAAATCTGGGAACTGAAGTAACATATAATGCCTTACTTCCCCACTAATCTTGGCTCTAAAATCCCTGACAACTGAGAAATACTGATTCAAATGTGTCATATAAATGAACATTTGGTAAAAAATGGAAAAGTTGGAAAGCTGTCCCTGGTTATCACCCATCCTCCTGGTTATCACTCCCCTCCTCTACAAACGAATCTCATACCCAGTGTACCAAACTCCTACCGGAGCCGTACTCTGAGTCACAGGCAGATCCCGAAATTTGTAGCATCTTCTTGCTCCAATGTTCCTAAGATTAGTCACATGTAAATAATATCCTTAATAAATATCATTTGCATATATATAAGTTTGTTCATAAGATCTCATTTCCTTTTCTCTGGTAGATATTAATTTACCACAAAATTGCTGCCTTAGAGAGTCATTTGTTGCTAAGTAAAAGAAATAATATATATATATTATATATTATATAAATTATATATATACAAACACAAAAGAAATTGATCCTCTCCCCTTTATATTTTAGGAAAAATCCTATGGAAATAGAAAATAGCATCAAATACCTACAATATAGGGTAAAAATGGAAACGATTTGTCAAAATTATTATGATAAATATGCCCATCAATGGCATCATTGTTAGATAGATTAGATATCTATCTGATATAGATATCTAATGATATAATGTAATATAATATTTTTATATTATAATAATAGAATAATAGAGCTATCAGATCCATATCTTAAAATTACACTCCCCAATGTGTTAAAGGAAAAATTAGAAATCACACTAAAGATAACAAAGACTATAAGAGAAGCTAGACTAGATGAAGGATGGAGAAAGAAAGTTCATGTTGGAGGCATTCTTCGGTGCCCTCAAACTTGTGTTGCCTCCAACATGAACAAAAGACTCCAGAGCCATACGTAGGAATCTGGTCAACTAGGCAAAAAATTTTTTTAGGGATGATTGAAATAAAAAGTTTAGGAAACAGTCAAGGAGAAAGAGGTCATAGGAAATGAAGGAATGTTAGAACTTGTAGGTCAGGATGGTTGAAGTGGGGCAGGGGTGAGAGAGGAGAAGATTTTGATTCATGTACAGAATTTATTAATGAGAAGTAATGGTGAGCTGGAAGTCAATAAACAAAAACAAGGATCTGGGCTGGATGGAGTTAATTTTAAAGAAAGGGTAGTTGCGGATTAACGGTGGCAAGAGAAGGTATAAAAATAGCATTAGGAACCACACAAAAATGCCGGCTCCTCTTAGTCCTCTTTGTTAGAAGATATGAGAAAGATAGGTTGCCTAACTAGTAAGGCTGACAAGAGATGTAATGTCTTCAGGAGAAAGCTAGGTTCCAATGAGCACTAAAAGGTCAGAAGAATATGAGAGGAAGAGATCTAGAATGAAGCGGAAATTAGGTGACAACAAAGGGGTAAAAAGACTGGAGAGAGTTAGGCACGAGGAGAGGAGAGTTGATTGGGAAAAAAGGAGTGAAAAGAAGAGAGAACAGAGGGACTTAAGCCAGACTGTCTGATTCTAGGTTCAGTTGTTGGGGGAGAAAAGTGATCTATTCCAAATATTGGCACTTTGAGAAAAACTACATACTCTCCAGCCCTAGTCATGACTCTAAATACCTTACATGCAACTTTCCCATCTCCAAAGTCTTTCAACAGACTATGGTATAGTGAATAGAGGGAAGGTCTTGGGAGTCAGAAATGACTAGGTTCAAGTCGATTTTTAACCCATATGAACTTTGGAAATCATGGGTCATAACCTCTCCATACCATGGGCAACTTGGTTAGATTTTAAGATATAGACAAGTTCTTGAGCTACATTGAGAGGTCTTTTCCACAGCAAATTCCCTATACTTATGTAGCACAACTCTGAAGCAAAATCAAAGAGTAAACAGAGATACATTGTTGATAGGTGGCTAGTTAGATAGATGACTAGATGACATACGAAAGAAGAAATACAAAAATTTTAATGAAAATGAACAACACATATCAGTATTGTGAGGACAAAGGTTTTTTTAAAAAATATTCTTTGGTAGACCACATCTTTATGATAATCTTAGAATTGTCTGAAAGGTGCAGAGAATACAATATTCCACTGGGCTAATAATGAATTGGCTATTTTTAAAACATTTGATTCAATAGAGTAAAATACTACCCTAACGGTTTTCTTGCAATTGGATATCGCCCATTGACATGTCAAAAACCACACAATTCCTTGAAAGACAGAATAGTAGAGATAAAGCTGAAATGACAGTTTGGATTATTGGATTAAATTAGCCAAAAGAATTGTTACCCTTAAGAGAAGGCATCCAGCCATGAGTCCTAATTGAAGAGGGATTCCCTATGGATGATGAGGTCCTTCAGCTTCTCCTGATTTCTAATCATACTGTTTTCATTATCTTAAGGCCCAGAAATTTCAGAGCCTCTTATCAGAGACCCATAATCATCTATAAGAGTTCTACAACATAGGAAATAGCAAATGGATTAAGGATGTATATTATTCAGACTATGATATTAAATGGGATAGACTGTCCACAGAGCTGCTGCTTTAGTGCATATCTCTTGGACAGACAGCAATGATGGGCAAGGAAGAATGATAGTGAGGAGGATAATGGACCTTAGTGCTCTGGGGAAATCATTTCAAGGAGTAGCTTGTGGTCATTCTATCATTCCTCTAAGCCTCATACTTTAAATAACATAATTTCACTGATGCCATATGACTGTTTCTGAAGAATTAAATTTTCAGGCCATCTTATGCTCAATAGAAAGGTGTATAGATGGTGAGTAGCTTGTAACACATGACCAGTGGTACAAAAACTATCAAAGAGACTTATGGCGAGATAAGGAGCTCAGGTCTTCTTTTCTTTGCTAAACATTTCCAGATCTTTCTAGTAATCCTCCTAAGACCTATTCTCCAGGCTTCTCACGGTTCTAATGACACTCACCTGGCCTTGTTCCAGCTTGACTAAAACATGGAATCATAAAGTAAAAGCCAGATGGGGAAAAGGAAATTATTTAAAAGCCTTACTTATGACTGAACTCTGCAGACTCTTCCTCTACGCCAGCCACCTTGCAAGCCTAGAGAAACCTCCACTCTCAGGTCCGACTCTGTTGAATGGTGACTCCTTCACCCAGACATTTTCTGCCATCAGGAAAGGCCTGAGCCATGCTTATTTCACTCCTGAATCAACTCTCCAGGCTTCCCCTCCTCACTCAACCTCTCTACCACTTAATTATCTCTCCTTTATGTATTGCTTTGCCTCTCCATTAGAACATAAACTCATTGAGGGAAGGTATGGTCTTACTTTATTGTTTCTGTGTCATTAGCAGCTATCACAGTGTCTGGAACATAGTAAGTACCTTTTTAAAAATCTATCTTTCATCTAATTACCCATCCATCTCTCACAGTTCAGTCTAAGACAGGCTCTGCTTCCAAAAGCAAGCATGGGAAGAGTGGACCCAGTATGCTTCTGATAGGACAAGAAGAAGGTGAAACATTTCCTGATGCAAGAAAAGCTTTCTGAAGATCATGCTCCATGGCAGAAGAGCAGCAAAAAAGTTTCCCAAGATTCCTAGGAGGGGTTTTTGTTGTCCTTCATACCTCCTTTACCTCTTGATTTGGTTCCCGGTCAGGATGGTCACTAGCCTGAAAAAGAGTCACTCTGAGACGGGTGTGTTGGTAGATTAAGGAACTGGTAGACTGATATTTAGGAATTCTGCACCATACCATGGCATGATCTCCCCAATCTCTGTGGGAAACAGCCACCCACCCTCCCCAAAGCAAATTACCCAGGCCACTGATCCCCACTTCACCAGCTATTTATGCTTAGCTCTACACCTCACAGATCTTGAGTTCTCTCCTATTACCATTTTATTCCTCATTTACCTTTCTTCTAGTGATGTTCTACTTGGCAATTTGGGGTAACAGTGGATAGAGCATGCTGAATTGAAATTCAGAAGACCTGAGTTTCAAATGGGACTATGTGACTCTGGGCAAGTAACTTAATATCTGTCGGTCTCAGTTTCCTCAACTATTAAACATGGATAATAATAGTACCTGACTCCCAGGGCTCTTGTAAGGATGAAAGGAGATACCATTTGCCCAGTGCTTATCTTAGTGCCTGGCACATATGAGGGCCACACTTAAGAGCTGCTTCCTTATTTCTTGCTTTCCTCCCTCCTTCCTTCCCTTCCTTCTTCTCTTCCTCTCCCCCTTCCTTCTTCCCTCCTTTTCTCCTTCCCTTCCTTCTTCCTTCTGTCCTTCTTTCCTCCCTCCCTTTCTTATTCCCTTCTTCCCTCTCTCCTTTCCTTCATGCATTCCTGTCTTCCTTCCTTCATTCTTTCCTCCCTCCCTTCTCTTCTTCTATCTATCCATGTTTGCAAGGCATGGAAAACCACAATTTAAAAAGAGCTTTCATTGCAAATAAACCAAAGGACGATGGAGAGAAACATGATTGATGGGAAGAGATTGTTTTCAAATGACCAATGAAGAACTGTAAAGGAAAACATCACGGGGTTAGGCAATTACTGCCATCTCTTTGCATGAAGTGACCTTTTATAAACCTTTTAAAGAATCTAGCACCACCACTAAAGGGAAAGTTAATTATTCATATATTACCTGGGCATTTTCATAAATATATTATTGTAATTTAATAACCCACCTCATTGACTTTCAGCACAACCATTGACCAGCTTTTGAATGCACAAGAAAGAAAAATCCTAAAAGAAATGTAGAACACACAAAGAAAAAGAATATATACAAATGGGGAAGAAGGTCACAGGCAAAACTATAAAAAAGGTGACCCTTTGAATTTCATAGCTTGGAGATTAATATTATATCAGAATTAAAGAATCAAATTGGAAATAAAATTGAACTAAAAATCAATCTCTCCAATGATCACATGTTCCTGCTATTAGTCCTACAGTTTTGTTTTGAAATTTCTACTCAGCTAAGACAGGAAAAAAAAGCTGAGGAGGCAGAAGCATCTTTACTGATCTCAGAGGATTCAGTAAGAGATGCATAATGTTGACTAAATATTACTAATACCACGATATGTACTTTTTCTACCCTTGTAATCATACCTGACCCTCAAAAATGACCAAAGGGGACTCAATCAATTTCTCTCTTATTCAGTAAATCTAAGCCATCCTTTCAAAATTTGATAGGAATCAATAGAGTAACATATTTAGTTATATTGTGTACGTTAAAACTTTTCAGTCACCTATTACTCATAGTTCATATTTCAGATACTGGGAATCTTGAGATAGAAAACACATGTCTTGGGGCGGCTAGGTGGCGCAGTGAATAGAGTACGGGCCCTGGAGTCAGGAGTACCTGAGTTCAAATCGGCCTCAGATACTTAACACAAAAAACTAGCCGTGTGACCTTGGGCAAGTCACTTAACCCCAACTGCCCTCCAAAAAGCAAGAAAAAAAAAAAAGAAAACACGTGTCTTTATTTTCCTGATTAAGCAGTTTCTTTTAATTTTTTAATTCCTCAATTTTTTTTTTTGTTTACTCAATATATATTCTCTCAATCCAAACCAGTCCAATCCAGAAAGGTTTTGCTAAGTGCTGACTAGGTGCCAGGGACTAAGTATTGGGAATACTCAAGCAAATGACTAGAAGTCTTCTAAGAGCTTACTTTCTCCCGGGAGGTTTGAGGGTGGGGTGGGTGAGAACACAATGTCTAAGTACTCATTAATCAGTACCATGTAATGTGAGAGGGAGGAAGAACCTAAGCTTTCAAAGCACCATCAGGAAACATCTTTTTGTAGGAGTTAGTACTTCAGTTTTGGAGAAAGTTGGTGATTCAAAGAGGCAAAGATCAGGAGGTGTTGTACTCCAGGCATGGGGAACAATAGTCTGCACATAGTTATAGAGGCAAGTGACAGAAAGCCAAATTTTGGGAACAGCAAGTAGATCACTTTGGGTGGAAGAGAAAATAATTGCGGGGGGAAGAGCGTGAAATAAGCCTGCCAAATGACAATCAATCAACAAATCTATATCAAGTGTGTAGAACGTGTTAAGAACTGTGTTAAGCACCAGGAATATATCACAGAGCCTCCGTTCCAATGTAGGAGACATGCATATAATCATACACACAAAATATAGAGGAAATGGAATGTGACCCTAGAGGTGGAAGCCACAACAGCTGGAGGGCTGAGAAAGGATATTCACTGAAACGAGGACCTGAATGGAGTCTTGAGGAAAACTAGGGATCTAAGAGGCAGCCATAAGGAGAGAGTGAATTCATATAGGCAGGGGAGATAGAAATTAGAGAAACTCTGATATTTGGTAACCGAAAGACTGATGAAAATCAATACAGAGTTGAGAAATAAAGACACTAGTTCTAGGCATTTGTTTGTGGAACATGATTCATTTATAATGCAACAGAAGTGCTTTTCCCTGTATAGCTATCCAACTAATTGGTGCATTCTTCTTGAAAGGCATTATGAAAATCTACATTAAGAGCTACAGAACTATCTAAACCCTTTGACTCAGTGATCTCACTACCAGCATTATTCCCCAAGGATGCTATTAAAGGGAAGAAAAATTATCTGTAAAAAAATACCCAGAGCACATTTATCTCTTCTAGGAACAAAGCACATGCGCGCGCACACACACACGTGCACACACACACACACACATACACACACACACACAACACTGGAAATAACCTATACAGCCAAAAAAGAGAGGGGAAGTGCTGAAAACAAGGATCACGCATCAAAAACAAAAATTGTAATTACAAAAATAAGAAAGAAATGTGTAAAATGGAAAGAAATGCAGAGGGAAAAAAGTAAAATGAAAGTAATAAAATATATACCATGTTAAAAAATCAATAATATGGGGGAAAAAACAGAAGAAAAAGAGAGTCATAGGGATCAAAGGAACATAAGTGGTCTTTGTATATCCAGTGTTTCATCTTGTAACATGCATGTGTGTGTATATATATATATATATACATACATACGTGTGTGTATCTTATCTTTATAAACCATTTCCGATGTGGAAAAGGTCATAACTAAAAAAGACAGCCCCGATTTCTTTTAATTTCTTACCATTCCGTGAAATGAGGTTCCAGTCTTTCCCGCGCCGTCTTCTCAACGCGGCTCCCTGCCCCCAAAGCCGTGACGGAAGCCTGACTTCCATTCTGGTGTGATCTTTTCCATCTTTCAAAGCCCAGCTTATCTCAAATGTCTACCATGATACTGTTCTTAACTTGTCCAGTCTCAACAATATGGATTTACCTTCTCTAACATTCCATAGCACTTAAAGCTTGCACCCCAAAATTTAGCATTTAATCACTCAAATGTTTCATAATAATAAAGATGATAAAGAATAAAACAGAGTAAATGATAACAGTCAAAATTAAATGATATTAAGAGTAATAACAGAACAGTTGTTTCACATGTATTAGTTTTCTATGCTTAAAAAGATGGGCACTTCCCAGCTATTTATTTGTGTCTTATATCTCTTTAATTTCTATTAGTATATAAGACAATCCAGGGCAAAAATTATGATGAATAAAGACTTCTTGGATAAAGAAAAGACATAACAATAATACAATGAAATCCTAAAAGTTTACTTGTTAACAAAGCAAAATAATTATTTTTATCAACAAGAGCTGATTAAGCACCTACTCTGTGTCAGGAGCTATGTTAGACATTGAGAATAAAAGTCAAAAGCAAAAAGCTAAAAAAAATAATTTTTTAAAGTCTCTGTTTGGTTGCACCTTAAATTTTAAAGCTTTTTTAAAAAGTTCTTTATAGTCAAGCCTCAAAGAATGGTGTCTTAGACAAACAAAACTTCTCTGTCACCATGGTAGCTTTATGCAATAAATGTCTTTACACTGAAACACAGATTCTCTGACTTAAAAGGGATTTCTCAGGCCATCCTGTGCAACCTGAACCTGCATAAGAATTTCCTACCCAGAAGACTGGAGCCCATTCTCCCTGCCCCCCAAAAGTTCATTCTTCTTTCAGATAGCTCAGATTCTTAGGCACTCTTCCCCTCACAATACACCAAAATAAGCTTTACTCCTTCCATGCAGAACCAAGGTAAATCCTCTTTTGCACAATAGCCCTTCATATCTTTGAATTTCCCTCTTGTTGTTGAGGGCTCTTCCATCCTCCCAGTCATCCAAGATCATATATCCGAAGTATTTAGGAGAATTTACAAAGTGAGTCTGGGATGAATCTAGTTGTCTTGATCTATATCTGGCCACTGGGCCCAGATGGCCCCATATGAGAAAATAAGGCTCATGATTTTGCAAAGCCCTCCCTCACTTAAATCCAATTTACTTGCAAATCTTGGCATCTCCTTCCTGATGTCATGGTCCTCTTCAAGAACAAAAGACAAACTACAACTACAAGGCCCTGGTGATTCTACCTCTAGGACAACAATCTTGTCCATTCCCTTTTCTTCACTCCCAAACTACCACTGAAGTTCAGACCTTTGTCTGTTTCTTAGATTCCTGTCATGGCCTTTTAACTGATGATCCTCTTGTTTCCCCTTCAAGTAGCTATGAAAGACATTTTCTTTAAGATCCAAGTCTGACCAGGTCTCTCTCTTGCTTGAAAACCAACAAACCAAACCTTCAGAGGTTAGGCACACTGCCAAAGAATAAAATAATCATTCTTTAAGTCATGTGTTCAAAGCTTTACACAATTTTGCTCTCACCTGCCTTGGCAAACTCATTTTCCCCCCACCTAGGGTTCAGGGTAGGCTCTAGGGCATAGCTGATTAAGGGTAGGCTCTAGGGCATAGCTGATTCTTTTGAATGCTTGTTGATTGACCAATTAATTGTTGATAGCCTACAACTCCCTTTCATTGACTCTCCCTCCCGATCCTAGCCATTCCATAAACTCTGTGCTCCATTTTCCACTTTTTTTTTTCATTTTTGATAGCCATCTCCTTCCTCATCCCAACCTCTCAGAATCCTTGTCTTCCTTTAAGATTAAACTTAGCTGCCCCACCTCTGTGAACTCCTTCCTCTTCCTCAGAGTATTTAGCACTAAGCAGTGAACTCTACCAAGTTTCTTTGCATGTAAAATACATTTCCTCAGTTGACAGTGAACCTCTTGAGGGCAGGGACTTCAGTTTTTGCCTTTGGGCCCTAGCACCTAGCATTATGCCTTGCAAATGGCGTGAGATGAACAAACACTTGCTATTCTATACTATTTATGATAACATCAACAACAATACACATGTATTTTAATACGTCAAACTTTGATTTAATTAACTGTTTAATTAATTAATTAAAATGTAAAAAAACCATTAAACTACAGGAGGTAGTGTGGTATGGTGTCTAGGGAGGCAGGCTTGAAACCAGGAAGACCTGGATTCAAGTCCTGCTCCTGACACATATTGGCTGTGGGACTCTCAGTGACTCACTTGACCTGCCCATGGCCCAGGGCAACTCTAAGACAATAAACAGCAGAAAAAAGGCTAAGCTGCATGGGTAGAGAGAGTTTCATCACCATTACACCAGTAAAACTACAGATCCAGTCCCTATCCCTCATGGACTTTATAGACTCAGTTAATTACTCTTGCCAACAAGCTTTTCATCAACTATCTCTAGGTAGGAGGGAAAGGCATTGAAAGAGTTAACATGAAACAAATCTCAAAACCTGCCACCAGGACACTTCCTTTTGGCCTGCCCTCCATTTACTGTTTTAAAAGGAACCTCACTCAGAGCTGGACAAGAACTGAAGAAATTACGTCTGAACTAGAATGTACCTTTTGTTTGCTTTGGGCTAGTGGCGACCTCCAAAGATTGCAGGACATTCCTTCCCAGGGTGTGGATGTGCCCGAGGAGGTTATGCTGCTGCACATTCTGATGCTGTTCTGATCCCACATACTCATGCCACTGATTCGAACATCTTTAAAGTCAGTTAGCTTTTCTCCAAATGTTTCTTATCACCAAGTTTCTTTTATACGGGCTTTTATGTCCTTCTGTCTAAGTAATACCACATTTTATTTTTTAGTTCTCACTGAACAACCTGTGTTCCCCTGATCTGGGGCTTAAGAAAGACAGGTGGATGGATTTTAAATCCAAATGAACCAAGGGCATTTACGAATCCATCCTCAGAAGTGTTCAACTGTGGAAGACGGTTAAATAAATCTATCTCTGGCAACAAGGTAGGGATTGTCAAGGCAAACTATTTACACATACTTTTCTTGGAGAGAGATTAGGAGCTCAAGGGATAAAAGGCAGCTCAATGCCCTTTTATGTATTTTTCACCCTCATCAGAGCTTCTGCCCAATTGTGTCAAGGAGCCTGATTCCTCTTCATCTTACATGCCAAGTGTAAGATGTTCAGATGAGGAGTTGAAGACAAGTCTGGTTAAGAGCCCTCAAAGACAGGGATAGGAGGGATGCGGGAGGTAGTTGGCTTACAACTAGCCCACTTCATTATTGGATTTGTTTAAACTATTTCCAGAACCCAAAGAAGAAAAAAGAACATGCAATATAATAATTATGGAGCCATTATACACATATAATCCTAATATTATTGCTACATCTATGTCTCACACCTCTAAGAAAGGCATAAGGAGCTGATTCAGTGATGGATACATTTTTCCTATATATATGAAAAAATTTATAATGGAAAATTAATAATAGCCTTTTAATAATTATGTCACCTTGCAGTTATGCAACACCTTTTCTATGGAAAAGTTTTATGACTACCTTAATTAAAGTTTTAAAACTTTCCCTCTAAAACAACAGTACTTCTAACTAAGAAATATGACTCAACCCAAACAGAGTGTCCGACGCTAACCATTTTTAAGAGTACAGAAACAAGCCCTGGAATTGACATGTCATAATATTAGATTGCTATGCACACCCCACCCCCACCGTCACCACCATCCCCATCCCCACCGTCACCACCATCCCCACCCCCATGCCCACTTGAGAGATCACTGTGTTCTGTTCCATTCAAGAACAGGACTTTTTTGGGAGGCAGCTGGGGGAGGGACGACTTCTTACAAAGACCTGGATTCTGCTTGATTTCTCTCTTTGTGTTAGTTAGGAGTCTTCACAGTTAAATTTGCCTGATAGTTTTCATTCTAATTCAGGTGTTCCACCATTCTCTCCTTACCTTAGACCACTAGACTCAAGCATCATAGGATCTATCAATCATTCAGTACTCATTATTAAGCCCCTCCTAGGTACCAGAAACTGTGCCAGGCACTCGAAATACAAAGACAAAAATGAAACCGTCCTTAATTAGAAGGAACTTAGGTTCTAAGTAAAATGACGCAAGATTGGAGAGAGAGGTGACATCCTATTGGGGATGTGTGCAGTTATCACAGCCGGTCAGGTAACAAGCAGTTATTGAACAGCCTTCACTGTTCTAAGCACTGGAGATACAAAAGATACAGTCCTTTAAGGAGTTTACATTTAATGTACGATGAAATAAGATGGAAAAGGCATGTTCTTGCGTTTTATCTATGAAAAGGACACATACAGATTATTTCAGTTTTTGTACAAGGACACCGGGGCTCTTGGTGAGAGCCAATAATCAATCCTGGTCTCCTGGCTTCAGAGTTAACACCCTTTGGGCTGTCCATGACTGCGTTCATTTCAAATCATTTCAACAAACATTTACTAAGTCCCTGCTATATTCAAGGTTCTTTGCTAGTCACTGGGGACCAAAAGACAAACATCTAACAGCTCCTGCCCTCAAAGAGCTTACGCTCTCCCCAAAAGTAACATCTCCCTATTTCACCTAGGTGAAGCTCCCCAGTTATCTATAAGTTTCTTGTCTAGACCTTCAGAATGTGGTATTACCTGAAGTCATTTCTCCCCATCCATCCCCAAATTCAGGAATCCTTGAAACGTATGTTCTCTTACCTAGAATTCATAGGCTCCATGCTTTCATCATCACTGAGCCCCAGAGTCTTGGCCTCCCTAACCAATAACTAAGTACCAGGGTATATACTTCCCCTAATTTAGACACTGACAGATCCAATGAGAGCCCCTTGGCTGTCCTCTCACTTAAAGGCTTGTGAAAGTTCCCGGGCGTTACTGTGCGGTAGCAAGGAGGAGGAATCAGAAACTGGTTCCTCCTCTTAGGAATCTCAGAACAATTTCAAAGCACTCACAGGCATGCTTTATGATGAGGAATACAGAGATATCTTTCCCACCACAGAGAGGCATTGTGGACGTCCAACCGGTCTGACACGTTGGTGTCTACTGTACTGCTGCCCTAGGGCTGTGTCTTAGCAACAGACACTTAGGCACCTTCCTGTTTTCATTTTCCCCATCTTTTACTAGCCAAATAGGACAAGTATAATTGAACAATGATGGCTTTATCCTGAGAAACATTGACAGGCCGTGGGCCCCTGGTCCTTGCAGGAGATGTCAAAGGGTTGGGATGAAACACAAATGTGCAGATTAAGAGACTTGCTGATTTAACTTTGGGCAGGCAAGGAGCCAAGGCTTGGTGGGGAGAGGTCCCTGTCCCAAAGCAGCCAGGTGGGAGAACAGAGGTCAGGTGATTCTGCCTCCAGGAACAGACCAAAGAAAGGAGATTTCAAACTTGAAGGTATTTATGAGGTATTGCTTTTCCTCTGAAGTAGGGAAAAAGCAATTTCCCTAAAATTTAAAGTGCCACATACTTCCCTAAAAATGTACCTGTGGATAACGTGTCTAGTGGAAAAAGTTCTGGGCTGGAAAATGGGGGAGCTGACTTCTTATTCTGGCTCTGGACCTGGGGAAGTGTGTGACCCTGGACAAATTCTTTAACCTGCCTGGACACCAGCCACTTCACTAGTTAAAGGAATGAAGTATAGCTAGGTCACACATTCTGGGGGTCCACCAATGGAATTCAGAGGGTTCCTGAAATTGGATGGGAAAAAAAAAACTAAATCTTTATTTTCACTAACCTCCAATTGAAATTGAGAATTCCCTTTCATTATAAATGGAGGCAAGAAATATTCTGAGGAGTCCAGTGGTTTCACCAGACTGCTGAAAGGATCTATGACAGAGAAAAGCTCAAGATACACTGTTCATTCCATTGGTCGTGATTCTTCTTTACAAAGTGACTAATGCTTGACATGAAGGTGTATGTGGAACCTGTATCAGCTTGTATGTCCCCATGGGGGGAGGAGGGGAGAGACAGAGGGGGAGAAAATTTGGATCTCAAGGGACTGTGGAACTGAATGTTGTAAACTAATAGTAAGTAAATTTAAAAAAGAAAAAAGAGCCAGATAACTCCTGAGGTCTTTTTTGGCTTTGGCATTCCACAGTATGGGACTATGATCTCTTCCTTTGAGGTCATGGTGGCAAGAATGCTTAGCCTAAAGTCAGGAAGACCTGGGTTCAAAGCCCGCCTCTAACTTATCTATGATGCTCTCTGCAATTCACTCACCCCATCTCCGCCTCAGTTTCCTCATCTGCATAATAATGATCCTAAGAGCTCCTCCTTCCAGAACTATTGTGATCAAATGGGATACTGAATGTAAAGCATGTTGCAAAGTACACATGGTAAATAGTATGAATGTTAATTCATATTATTCTCTTCATCAGATCTTTAATTGTGCTAGATGCTAGGGGCCATTGGTCACACAAGGATGACAGATATGAAACAGCTCTTGTCCTAGGGCTTGGGGGAGAACACAGTGCCCATCAAATGAGATGACACTTTGTAAACCTTACAGTCTTATATAAATGCTAATTATTAGTGCTAGCAGTTATAAACATAGAATACACACGCACATGATGGAAAATGTCCCCTAGTTACAAATAAGTTGTTACTTTTTATTTATGCTTTGAAAATCCTTTTCCAAGTACTTCACAAGTACAATAAAGGGAAAGCATGGCTAGAAAGACATTCTTCTGAAAAATATTCTGGGATTTTAAAGAGCTTAAATTCAATATTGGACCAGGAAACGACATTACAACCCAGAAAGCTAATACAGTCTTAGGCAGCACTGGGAGACGTAATGTCCAGGAGTATGGAGGAGACAGATTTCTAGGAATGCGCTAAAAGGACAGACCTGAGTTCAGCAGCTTCTTAGTCACTGTGGATATAGTCCATGGGTTCCATCGGTATTTATGCAATGTCGAGAAATCGAGTAGAATTTCCCCAGAACGTTTAGGTCATTCATTCAATCATTAATCAATCATTTATTAATATTTTATTTATGTCTGGTAAAAAGCAGCTATGGTATAGTGGATAGAGAATCAGTGTTAAAAGTTAGCAAGACCTGAGTTCAAGGCTTGTCTCTGATGCATGCTAATTATAAGAACTACTCAGGGCACAAACCAGAGTTACACAGGTCAAGAAGACTTGCCTTAGGTTACAATCTGTACCACCAGAACAACTATTCACATTGGTGAGATCACGTATCCAGCAAAGCATCTCTCTATCTCTCTATCGATATCTCTATCTACATTTTGTATGAATTTTAAAAGAAACTGTAAAAAGAATATGAGTATCATATTTTGATCCCAATTTTGATGCCTATTTTCATAACTTACAGAAATTCTAAGGTTTTGCATTGACCTAAACATAGGGCTTTACTTTGTTTTCCTTGGAAGTTTATTTTTCTTTATCTTTTTCAGACAATTTTTATACTTCTACCTAAGCTTAAAATGTTCCTGTTAACTTTTCACCACCAATTAAAAGAATGTAATTTAAAATCAATAAAGAGTTTGCACATCTGCAAAGATAATTAAAGTCTATGCTCATTTAGCCTCGGGACAACCTTGTAAGTCCTTCACCCTCATCTGGATTCAGGGTCCTATCTGCAACCTCAACTGGCAAGAGCATATGGAGACCTGTGATCGGTGCACACTTGATCAGGTCCCCAGGTGTAAGAGATAGGCTGAAATCTACAGGGAAGAGAAATACTATGAATGTTCTTTTCAACCCTCTATTGTCAGTGGTCCAACTGGTGAATGGAGGCAATCTGCCAGGCATGTGGCTGTAGAGGGTCCTCTCTATTATCATTCAAAGCACACGATGGGGAGCCAGTGATAGTCTGTGAATATGCCCACTCAGACACAACAAGCTCCAAGATGGCCATGATTTGATGCATTGTCTGTGCCCGAATCAGCATCACTGAGAGATGTAGCAATCTATTAGAGAACAACTAGCAAGAAGTATGGTTGCTCATAATTAGCTTAATTGGAAAGTGCTGCAGAACCTTTTAATAACTTCTACTAAGCTATTTACCAAAAAACACATCTGACTTTTGGGGTTGTTTTCCGATCATTTACATGACCTTATTCAGATAGCAAGGCACCCTCATGAGTAATTTTAGTGCCTTTGGCCTAAGCCTCTCCTCAAGAAAAATGACCAGAGGATGTCACTTGCAAACCAGTCCTTTGAAATCGGCTTCCTCCTATTTGCCAAAATTATTTTCTATTTCATTGCCTTCTCTGAGTGCATTTTTCTTCCCATTCATTCATTCATTCACTGACCATTTCTCATTTACCATCTCTATGTCAGATAAAAACAGCTATGGTAAAGTGGAGAGAAAGTCAGCATTAAGAGTCTGCAAGCCTAGAGTTCAAGCCTTGCCTCTGACACATGCTAATTAGGAGACTATGTGCTCCTCACTTACCTACTCATTCCTGTTTTCTCAATGTAAGTTCCTTATGGCCAGGAAAGCAGAGGCCCTTCTCACCTGGCAAAATGTTTCCAATGCTTTGATAGTTTCTCAAAATACAAAGATAAATCAGTCTCTGCCCTAAAGAAGTTTACATTCTGGGCACTGGGAGGGGGGGGAGATTACATATGCAGAAAATTAGATATGAGATACATTCACACACACACACACACATATATATTTGTGTGTATGTAAATATAAACACATACAAAGAGGACTATTAACTAGGGGAATCAAGATAGGCCTTGTGTAGCTGGTGATACTTGTCCTGAGCTTTGAAGGAGAGCAATAGTAAGATGCTTCGATGAAAAGGGAGCATATTCTAAGAATAGGGGCAGACTGCACCAAGGTACAAGATGGAAGGGGGAACCTACAAGCAACCATTACTAGGCTAATTTACTGGGATTTAGTAGGAAAAAGACAGTAATGTCCATTAAGCCTGAGAAAGTGGAGTCAGGTTGTAAAGGGCTATTTTAAAATGTCAAATAGAGCAGTTTCCATTTTATCCTAAAGGCAATGGAGAGGAGGGTGAGTGTGTGTGACAGTAAAATTTCTTAGACAAGGGAATAACACGGTCAGAACTTTGACTGAGGAAAACCATTTTGGCAGCTCAGTAGGGGATGGATTGGAGATGGGAGAAAATGGAAGCAGGGAGAACACTCAGGGATTTATGACAATTGTTCAAGCAAAATGTGATAGTGGTAGTAGTGGCAGTTGTAGTGGTAGAAGTAGTAGAAGTAGAAGTAGTACTAGTAGTGGGTGGCAGAAATAATAGTAGTAGTGCTAGTAGGCGTAGCAGTAGTAGCAGCAGCAACAGTAGTAGTAGTAGTAATAGTAGTAG
>CM053600.1:180463006-180516355 GCA_028646575.1 Pseudocheirus occidentalis | reverse complement strand
GGGGGGGGTGGTGCGGACTTTTAGACTTCCGGCATCCCTTTTGGCACTAAATCTCTGATACTATTCTGACCCAGGGACAATATACAGGATGATGAGATTCCTGGGAACATGGAGGAGACGTTCCAACCCCATGGCTGATATGACCCCTCTCCTGAACCCACCTTTTCACCAACACTCACTAGGTCAAAGGACACACTGCTTCCCCCACCATAAAGCTCTTAATGGACTTGTGGTACTACTAGTTCAACATTGTTGGCTCTGGATGGAAGAGTTTCTTCTTCTTGATCTATCTGCATTACTTTCAGCGACCTTATTATCCCCCTTTTGAATTGTTTATGAACACACCACAATAGTTCAGAGTTCTCCTTAGGGAGTGAGGTAGGGGTGGATAGCTCAGCCTTATGTTCAATTATTGAATGTGGTTGACAGCCTTAAGATGTAATTTCCTGAAGGACGTTTGGTAGGTAAATTGCTATATTTGACCATATCACCTTTAGTATTCAGTGTTATTTAGAAGGCATTGCTTCTAAATTTGTAATGGAAAAGATGATCTGACTGTTGGCCGTGCTGACCCTCACTGTCTTTCTGCCCTTCTAATTAAGTGACTTTCTAGTGAATAATAAAGCAGATTTCCTTTGAAGCTAGAGTTCTTTGAGACTTCATTTTCTAAGGTCGGCTTTCTCATTGCGGCACCAACTTTTTTCCACCCCAGTGTGGTTGTACTCCCCCTTTTAAATGTCTAGCAAATATGCCATTTTCTCTGTTTTGTACTCTCCTTGCTTTCATGAGCTCCTGTTACCAATGGGTCAGTTTCCCCCCTGGGAATCCCTTAAAGATTTTGAGAGCTGCCAGTTATTAGCTTGAACAAAGGAGGGTCCTGAAGAGATAAATCCTTCCATCTCAATGCAGATGCTGAGCTGTCATTAATTTCTGTAAGCTTTAGACCAACTGAGGTGGAATTTTTTTTCCAGAACTTCCTCTCAAAGTGACTTTCTCTGGGCAAAACTGTTTGTATCATTGAACTTTGAGAAGAATTAACTGCCTGAACATTTTTGCTGAAATTCAGGATGCCTGCTGTGAAGCTGCTTTGCATATATACAGTTATACCTGATTAACTAGAATAACTGATTTTGTTTAAAGATATTTGTTTTACCCTAGGCTATCTTGGAAAAAAATATGCATACATACATTTATAATATATGTATATGTACATATACATACACATTCATATTCTGTATACACATAGACGTAAGCACACATGTATATATGTGAAAAACAATAATTTATGCACAATAATAATAATAATAATACAAACACATATATTTTAAAGGCAGTAAACAGCTCAATTCTTCTCGGGAAGAAAAAAAAAGCCCACTCATAGAATGACCTCTTTGACATATGAGACAAAGATTGGGTTGCCGGTAGTTGGATTTCACTAATACTCCCACCCTTATGGCTCATAATCAAAAAAGGAAAGAGTGAATGCTAAATTCTTAAAGGGATTCAAAGCCAGTCACTGTTTTAGGTATCATTTAATTAGAGTGATAAATTATACTTTCCTCCTCTGCCCCCAATCTCCCACTGTTAGGAATTACAATTTTTTCGAAAGACAGAAAGTAGGGATTGATGCTTAATGTGCTCACGGCCATTGGACTTGAGAATATTTTGCCAAGTGCTCCAAGAGGTCCTGTTTTCTCTTTCACTCAATTAATTCATATTGAATTAATGGTAGCCTGGTAAAGCATGGAGGAGAGTAAATTTGACCTGATGTCCAGACCTGGGGGTCAACTGCTACCTTTGAAACTTCCTTCTCTTTATTTGGCCAAGTCTTCCTGACTTTGAGCTCCAACATATTTTTTGCTACACCATACTGAACGTGTAGTAACTAGCATAACACAAAATCTTATGTTTCTCTTGCTGTAGTATTATTTTCAGTCCCATACATTTCTAAAACCAAAAAAAGGACAAATAGTAGATTAAATGCTGTATGTGTTATCGGGAAACATGAATTCAAATTATGGCTCTGGTCCTGAGTATCTTAGGCTAGTTCTTTAACTTCTCTGGGTCTTAATATTCATACTCCAAAACAAGATGGTTGAACCAAATGACCTCTCAAATATGTTTCTGATGTATATCTATAACCCCATGTTCTTATTATGTTGAAGGGTAGAAAGGGAAGAGGTGGCCAAGAGGGGATGGATAGAAAGACAGCTATGTTTAGAATGGGAACTGGATATTGAATTTTTGAATTTATGTTGGAATGGAGCCATGACTAATGTGTTGACTTGTTTTTACTGAATTTACTAAATTAGACTCCTTTTAAAGGCAGGGATATGGAGAGAGGGGCAATTGGGGAGTTAGAGTGATTTTTTGAGTCAATAAAATGTTTTAAAATTTCAATTGGAAAACTTGGTTAATTTTGGTCTATTACATTAAGAATAGCTGTACAAAGTTTCATCTCATTTCACCTGGACATAAAATCAGTATCCTTTAAGAGAAAACCTGTGATCTTCTGTGTGTGTGTGTGTGTGTGTGTGTGTGTGTGTGTGTGTGTTCTAAACACATTAGTGCTCCTGTATGAAACACAGGACAGGGACCAACCACAGATTAAAAGCTAAAAGAGACTTATAATGTCATCAAACACAAGGCAAAACTCAAAAGTGCTGCCTGAACCACCTTAAAATGTAATTGGGAAATGTTTAACAAATTAAACAAAAATACAATAAACCATAGATGATGCTAATCTGTGGTTTTGTAAGTCAGTATGTGGCTTGCAGGGATTCATTTCTATTTGTTTAATTCCACTGATTCTGATTCTACAGGTAAAGAAACTGAGGCCCAGAGAGGTAAATGTGACTTTTCCATGATCACACAAGCAATAATTAGCAGTCAGGAACTGGGCCCAAATTCATGTTGTTCTGATCTCTCTGATAATATTATTTCTTTTTTTGTCTTTTCTTAGTGTTTAGCACAGTACCTGATATAAAATAGATGCTTAATAAATGCTACTTGACTGACTACTGAATCTACCAAAGTCATTTGGGTGCCATTCTCTAGGACATTCCCCTATGAGAGTCCATTTTCCATTTGTTGGGTTGTATTCTACAAGGATTTTTACAGCTAACACATAGCCCACACATCACTAATATCCACCGGTGATCATAGGAACATTGTAATGTAGAACTGAGAGCGATGGGAATAGAATGTAGTTATGTGAACACTAGAGAGAGAAATCTGCTCAGGCTGTAGATTTCATAATCATATTTTCTACATCTATTTTTCTATGAAAGATAAAATTAACAGGAATCTTGTGGCAGGGTTGATGGAACGTGTGCATTCATTGCCTTATCACTTGCTGCTTTCCATTCCCTATATGGCTTTTTCTGAAATGATGATGGCAAAGCAGATTATTCATTTTTACACAAACAATATCTAGAAAAGCACTGCTCCATAACATGTGGTTGTCATGATTAATGAACTGAAATCTGGAGGGAGTCGAATTTTGCTGGTTGAGAATCTGATGAGGACGTGGGCAGCTTCTTCTTCTTCACTGAGCATGGGGGTACAGGGGTGAGGGAGCATGTATGAACATGAAAACATGGGCTTTCTGGGAAGGTCTATTACAATGTGCTGTTCCTGAAATTAACCTTATGTACATGCAGATACACCGTTTTTTGCTTTGTTATTGTGTCTTCAGGCACTAGCCATATGTCTTGAATAGAGAGGGAAAGTAATAAAGTCTTTCCTAATCTACTACCTACATATACCTTTTCAGTCCTCTTACACACATACACACACACACACACACACATGCACGCATGCACGCATGCACACACACAATCTGTAATCCGGTGATACTGGTTTCTTGGTTTCTTTAGTATTTCTCAAACAAGACACCCAACTCTCCCAACACAGGGCATTTTCTCTGACTGTCTTCTGTGCCTGGAATACTCCCACTCTTCATCTCTGTCCTCTGGCTTCAGTGGCTTCCGTCAAGCCCAACCTAAAATCCTATCTTCCACCGTAACACTTTTTCCCCTCTGTCTTCCCCACTTTTGCCTTCCCTCTGTTGATTAATTCCCATTTATCCTCCTATAACTTGTTTGCATATCATTGTTTGCATGTGGACTCCCCCATCAGATTGTGAATTTCTCAAAGACAGAGACTGCCTTTTGCCTCTTGTTGTATCCCAAGCAGTTAGCACAATAGATTTAGTCGCTTAATAAAGGTTTAGTGACTGATTGACTGATCTAATGTGATCTGCATAGATGGTAAACAAACAAACCAATGGAAAACCTTGCTGTAGTTCAGGAATGAGATGTTGTATCATCACAAGTCCCTCTAATTTCTGTGAAATTCTTCTCTTATCAGTATAGAAATAGCTTGGAGAGTGACACATGTAACCAATGTTTGAATGAAATGCATAAAAAACAAATGATGCAGGAATTCATTAACCATAATCATGGCAGCTGAGAAGTGATTATCACCTAGATTAAGATGGACACTGAAGACCTTGTCATAAAATTAAATCAATGAAATATGCAGATGGCAAGAACCATTCTAACACTATGCAAAATTGAAGTTGACATTAGTGTTCTCAGGCCATTTTAAGTGAGAACCCACATTGCTAGAGGTCTCATAGTGGCAAAGAAGTCTTTTCTCTAGCTGAAAAGTATGATTCTCAGGAGCACAGGAATGAACTCTACCAAAAAAAATCTTTGATTTTTGTGTCCATATATTAACGATGGTGATACCCCAAATCTGAGAGTTGTATAAAGTGTATCATATGCTAATTTTACTTATTTAGATTTAGCTATGAGGAGAAGGAAGAGGAAAGGAGAAAATTAAAGGAAGGTTGAAGGAGGGAAGGGAAAGAATAAGAGTTGAGGATGAGGGGGTGGGAAATTGAAAGAAACAGGAGAGAGAAATACAGAGACACAGAGGGAGACATAGAGGAGAGGAAAAGAGAGGAGGGGAGTGGAGAGGAAAGGTGAGAAGGGGGAGAAGGAAAGTGAAGGAGAGAGCTAGGGAATTTGAATGCTATGATGACTCATCTAGCATTCAATAAGCTGTGTCCTAGACTAGGAAGGAAATGGGAGATGTGAATCTCTTATTTTTTTCAGTGAGTATACTGTTAGAATATTTTTCCTTTCATAGTGTAAATATCTAGCCAGGCTCAGATGAGCCTAGAATTTCTTTTGTTCACAGTAGAAAATATATTTACTCTGCTAAGGTCTGGTAAAACTCATGAGAGAGACATCCTTCCTTTACCATTCTAGTATTCCTGGTCCTCTAAAAGGCCCCAGTGGTGTTTTTTTTTTTTACTTATGGTCTCCTCTCTTACCTTATGTTGGAGCATATGATTGCCTTTTCATACAATCCCAGTTATGTGTAAAGCCTTTCCCTACTATGTCTTCCCCATTCATCAGCCTTCTTGCCAATTAACTCTTGGTAAGTTTGAATAGATGAGACTTCTAGTTTATTTTAGCTTTGTGTTGTGAAAAAATAAAATGTATATTCATTTACTTCCATTGCAACCCATCTAAGATTCATCTGCTCTCTGACCCTGCCTGCCTTCTTTTAAAGTGACTCCAGCCCCTTTATCACTATACATGTTTAAAGATACCAGTCTGTACTTTATGGGTGGTTTAATGGACTTTTAAGAGTAATTGTAACTATGTGATTTCCATATTTTTCATTGATTTTAGAACTTCCTGTCCATGTAAGAGAGAAATCCATAATATATTAACAGGTTTATCCAGCTGTTGCTTTAAAATAAAATCTATTTCCCATTATCTTGTCTTGCTTTTTTGTCATTTGGGGGAATGATCCTGTGTTATCTCACTTCACTTACTCATAAACCACACTGTTATGCTAGTTCACATGCTAAAATACCAATGCAGCTAACTCTCTATTTTTTGAGCTAATGTAGGGCTAGCTAGGTGGTACAGTGGATAGAGCACTGGGCTTGGAATCAGGAGCACTCAGCTTCCTGAGTTTAAATCTTACCTCAGACAGACACTAACTGTGTAACCCTGGGTACATGTGTTTATTTTAATTTCCTCATCTGTAAAATGGGCTGAAAATGGAACTGAAAAACCTTTGCCAAGAAATTCCCAAATGGGATCACTAAGGGTTGGACGTGATGGAAATGACTCAATGACAAGGGGGAACATGGGATAGATAGTTTAAAACTGTGACTAATCCATACAATCAATTTAAGACTACCACAAAACATCACCCAGCAGAGAAATCTGCTTAATGCAACAAAGAACCAATCTTGGACCATTTAGCTCTGGAAGGAGGTTCCTAGCCAGGTAGGGTAGTGCAATGGGTAGGGCGTTAAATATAGCATCGGGTAGATCTGCATTTGAAGCTATACCATTCTGATACCCAGTTTTTTCATCTGTAAAATGAGACTAGTAAAATCTGTAGAAATTTATCCTATAGTGTTGTTATGAAGTGTATCAAATGAAATCTCATACATTAAATGCTTTGTAAATGGGAACATGCTATAAAGATACAGGTTTTTTTTGTTGTTGTTGTTGTTGTGGTTATTATTCTCTCCAAAATAAACACAGACTTTTTAATCTGATGCCTGGTTGCAAAGGAAAGGAGTTTGTGCATTATAGCCCTCCAGTATTAAGTGGATAATTCACTTTCTGTCTAGAGATGTTGCCTTCTAACAAGCAATATGCATTGGATTGAGAGGAAGCCCAAAGCCCAAACCATGAAGAATAGATTAGCATTGGATTCTGAAGGGATCCAATTTGCAACTCGCAATTCCTTCTTATCACATATTATTGTTAAATATAATACTCATGGTTTTACCAGATTTCTTAAAGAAGTAGGCTCATGAGCCAGCCTTGCTGACAAAAACCAATTGGGACTCATCAACTGGTTCTTGGGAAACACACGTACTAGTTTATTTTTAAGAAACCCCTTTTGTGGGAGAGAGAGAGAGAGAGAGGGAGAGAGAGAAAGAGAGAGAGAGAGAGAGAGAGAGAGAGAGAGAGACAGACAGACAGACAGACAGACAGACAGAGAGACAGAGAGAGAGACAGACAGACAGAGAGAGACAGAGACAGAGACAGAGAGAGAGAGAAAGAGAGAGAGAGAGTCAGTCAGAGTCCAAATGTCTTTCTTTTCTTGCAGTGTACCCATTTTGCATGTAACATGTTATTTTGGCTTTAAGAAGTTCTAAGTCATGTGCTGTGGTCTAATGAATAAGCAAACTCACTAGGAACAGGGATCCTTGTAGTCAAGCACTTTGTAGAAAGAGTGCCCATGAAACTGGACAAACTATTGAGATTTACAGAAAAAAGTAAAGGCTTAAGCTGGGAGGCAACTAAGTGCATCTCAAAATGTTTCCATTTGAGGTAGATAACTTTGAATCTCTATCATTTAAATTCTCTATCTGTTGTCTGTATGTAGCTGTTAGCATGTTGTTGTACACACACACATACACACACACACAATTCACCTAGTAGAATATGAGCTCTTGGGGCCAGAGACTGATTTTGTTTTTCTTTGTCTCTCCAGGAATGAGCACAGTGCCTAAGACATTCTAAGAGCTAAATAAATGTTTGCTCATCAGCTGACAAACAAAGCCCTTCACCTTTTGGTCCACTTGACTTAAATATGGATAAATAATAAATTCTCCCCTTAGTAGTGTTCTCCCTCCTTGTCCTGGGAGGGTGATGATGTGGAAAGAGTTAGAACTCTGGAGTTAGATGCCCTGGGTTAGGACTCTTCAGCTAATGGGTGCTGCCTGTGTAGCCTTGGGGAGAATCAGCTCATGTCCTTATGGGTCAGTTTTAAGTCTCTGATCCTATGATGACCGATGACATGGTCAGGAAATACAATGCATAATATAGGAAGGACAGAGTTGTTTCAGATCATGTGCAAAGCCATACCTCTTCGTTTGTTCTTGATGCCAAATCCAGAGAGGGAACCACCTCCAAGATGGGGCAGAGAGTAGGCCAGTACATGGCTGGGACACAGTGGAAAGAACACTGGCTTTGGAGTCAGAGGCCTTTTGTTCAAAATCACTGCTTGAGCACTTATTGTCATGTTTGACCCTGGGTAAGTCACTAAATCTACTAGACCTCAGTATCCTCAAATGTAAAATGAAGGGGGTGGACAAGGTGACCTCAGGGCTGCTTTCCACTCTGAAGCTATGAATATATGCTCTTAAGTAGCTGAGCTCTCCTCATGAGCTCATGAGAACAGGCCCCAGATCCCCAATCTAAAGGAGATAAAAATCAAGAGACCAAGCAGGCTTTTCTTTTTCACTGTTGACTAAGGTTCATTGTTTGTGCCTTACCCTACAAAGGACATCTTCCTTTGTGTAGCCCTCTCACATTTGAGTTCTAATGAAGATTTCTTTAGTCCTTCAGCACTAGATTGAATTCTTTTTGATGAAAACATTAATAGTCTAGCATTAATGAAATGTATTTTTCCACAAGCACACTAAATAGCTGACTGACCTTAGGCCAACTGCTTGACAGAACTACAAGAAACCAGAGAATCTGAGTGGTTTGAGGAGCCTTAGAGACAACTGATTTCCCTCCAAGATGCCCATCTCCAACATCCCCAAATGATGTTCACCAGCCTTAGCCTCTGTTGAGGGCCAGCTCTAAGTTAGGCAAGTTGAGGCCACCAGCTCCTTGCAGCTATTCCCAGGTCAACAGGATGTTGGCTTACCACTCCCTGTGATGTGCGAAGAACAGAGCGCCCTGAGTTCTTGCTCAACCTGAAAGTAGTGAAGCAAAGGGAACAAAGTGCAAGGGAGTGTACAGCCTGTCCTGTGTGATGCAGGAACTAGCTTACTCTGTAAAAAGCATATAAACCCTGACCCTCAGGTGAATAAACGGAGTTCTATCCTGAACTACCCACCTGGCCCAGTTCATCTCATGTCTCTAGTCACACTTGATGCTGCTGTCAGGTGCCCCCATCAAGCCTCAAGCCCTCAACCCACTACCTCTGGTCGGAGCCCATTTCCCTTTCTTATAGCTCTGTTTCTAAAATCAAGCATCTTAAACACCTTTGAGGTCATTTAGTCAAGTGCAAATATAAACAAAATCCCTTTACAACATACCTGGTCTGTTCAGATACGAGCTCCTTGAAAACAGGCACAGTGTTTTTATAGTATATTTCTTCATATTCCCAGAGCTAAGTACAGTGCCTAGCACAGAGTAGGTCCTTAAAAAATGTTCGTTGACTCATTAACTGGAATTCTAATCAATTGCTTAAAGATTCCGCCCTCCATTGAGGGCAATTCTCCCACATTCCAAAGCAGCCCATTCTCTTTTTCAATTACAAATTGATAAGAAGTTTTTCCTTAAAAGAAAGCCTAACATTTCTTCTTTGTGACTTTACCTCATTCCTTAGATTTCTGCCATCTTGGGCCAAGCAGAATAACACTGGTCTAACTTCCATGTGATAAACCTTAAAATACTTGGGAACAGCTGTGCTTCTTCTACATTCCCTCCCCCCCCTCCCAGTACATTATACAGCCTAAGTTACAGCCTGATCCAATTCATGCAGGCAATATTTTTATGCCATGGTCTGTGCCATTCCTTAATGGGTTCATAAATTTAGAAATGTAGGGGATGGAGACTTTCATGTTCCTATACTGCCAAGGGCACTCAAAGTAGTAAGTAATGAAGGCAAGATCTGAATCAAGCACCTTAGACTCCAAAACCAACTTTCTTCCTACTGTACCAAGATACTCTTCCTCCACCCCTCCCACCCCATTTCATCACTGTCTTCTGGATATGCTCCTGTTTCCTTTTACCAATCCTAAATTACGTTTCCTAGAACTGAATATGGGACACCAGGTATGGTTTGATCCAGAAGGAGCACAGTGGGATGCTTGTTCTGGGATTTCAGTGTCCCACTTTTCTCATCTGTGAAATTAGGGTGGGGAGCAGACATTCTTCAATGGCTCTACCTTTCTGGGATACTGATATTAAAAGAGACCTTATTAGCAGCCTTCAGTCCTAAAACCTACTTTTCATTGCATTCATCCAATGAGGGCATGTTATGGACATGGAGTCTTTCCCCTCCTTGTCAGGCATTTTGCAACAAGGGCTCCCAGACTCTCTGAAGGAACCTGTGACTTACACTGCAATTTTCTCTGTGAAGCATGATCAGTCACTCACCTCACCCCTCACCTTTGACCCTGGCAATATAAATGACTTGATCTATAACCACACTTTTAAACAGGAGAATTGCTTTATGGACAGTCTCCACATTATAACTTCTCTGCCATCCATCCATCACCTAAAGGGACAAATGCATAATTTCCCTGACATCCAAAAGGTTTAATCTTAAAAGCTATGTATAGAGTAGCACCTTTTTGCAGTGCAACGTCAACATTTACTCTGTGCAAAGTTGCAGGTTCTGTGAGCCTAACCAATGTGCAGGGAAATTTACAAGGCTTACTGGAAAATCCCAGCCTAATAGGATTGCTATTTTATGATTTTACTTTCATCAAATTTATAGGAGTAATCTGACTATGACCTTTTTTATTTTCCTAAGAATAGCAATTCCTTCTTTAAGTGTAGCTTGAGGTTCCCTGGGCAGACTGATTCCTCTCAAGGGCAGATGAGAAGAGATAGGCAGCTAGGGGCATAATGAATAAGATTCTAGACTTCTTTTATAGTCAGGAAGACCTGAATTCAAATTCTGCACCTTCATGCCTACTAGCTATGTGACCCTTAGCAAGTAGCTTAACGTCTCTCAGCCTTTATTTCCTTATCTGTTAAAAGGGAATAGCCTCATGTGGTTATGAGATAATCTATGCAAAGTACTGTGCTAACCTTAAAATATTATGATATTATAATGATGGTGATGCTGCTGCTGCTGCTAATGATACTGTAGTTGAAAATGGAACTCCAAGATAATGCTTATCTCTTTCCAACTTTTGACCATCCCTGGGGAAAAGTTCCATGAAATCCCATTCTTTTATCATGTCTCCACACCCCCCCCCATCCTCACCTTGGTTTGCAAATTCTCCCTTTGTGTCATCTATGTTGAAAAAGCATTTCCTGGAGGTCTAAGTCCTAATGCTTGTTTTTTGGTTGCAAAAGGTTACAAAACCTGCTGTTAGTTTTTCCCTAGCCTGAAAATGCTGCCGATTCATTGTCCTTCATTTTTCTTTCTCTCTCCTCCTCTCTCCCTTCATATATATGTGTATATACATGCACGCTTATGTGTGTATAGATATATATACACACATATGTATGATATGATATACATATTCATTATACAATGCATATGGTACCTATTAATATATTATAGACTATGTATGTAATAGTATAATATGTATATCATTAATATAATATTATATGTGTTTATATCACATATGACATACATATTATATTACAGTAATATATTACATGATACTTATAATTCATGTGCATGTACACATATACACAGCAAATGTTTATATGTAATATTATTACAAATAATATTTTATTTTCAGTAGCATATATGACATTGTTTATCATATTATTTTGGATAAACCAAGTGTAATTTTCTTACAGGCAGGGACTCTTTTGCTTATACCTTGGCATTAGTATCAAAAACACCATAAGGGATTAATAAATATTTTCCTTCTCCTATAGAATATAAATTCCTTCCATATCAAATCTAAGATCATTTGATCCCTCAAGTCAGGGGTCTATTGATTGATTGATCACTCAAACTCAATTAAAATAGTATTATAAATTAATAGCTAATCTCACGCATGCAAACCTACCCAATGAACAATGCACTTTCTCCATGGTTGGTATTACTTTGGCTGATAAATAAAATCCAGATTTCACATGTGGGGGTAGTGAAGTGATCCTGGAGTCCTCAGTTCTTCCTAGTCACTCATTCATGATTTGGGACCTTGGACAACTCTCTTAACCCCTCCAGTATTTAGCCTTTTCAACTAGGACCACTTGGAAGAAGTAGAGAAATTTGGGTGTAAGTCAGACAGTAGGGCCTCTGAAATTCAGTGGTTGCTCTTGAGTCTTTTGGAATCTAGTCCCAGTGATTTGCTATCAGTGTTTCCATTGGTCAAATGCTACAACAGCAACAACAACCAAAAAGCAAAAGCACTGTATTGTGGTAGGATTTCAGAGTCTTTGACCAGAAATCTGTAGCAATGTAATGGGCACACATCATGCACATACAGGTATCTTTTTTGTATAGCAGATTACAGTAGAATCCTTATCTCCTTTTCCTTTTTCTCCTTCATTGTTGTCTTTGCCTTCCTCTTTGTCTTCATAATCTTCTTCCAGTCAATAAGTAGTTACTTACCTTGTGCCTGGTCTTGTGCTGAGTGCTAGGAATACAAATTCAAGCAGAAAGTCAGTCCCTGCCCTCAGGGAGCTTGCATTGTTTGGGAGGAAGATTGCACAAAAATGGAAAAGACTGGGTGCCCTGTGAAAGTAATATTTAGGTGTGAGAGACACAAAAGAGAGTCCATTCAGTCAGTCATAGCCTGAGGAGGAATGAAAGCCTGGTTGGTCTGGGCCTCTTCCTTAAAATGGTGGTTGTGGGAGGAACCAGCCAATCAAGAGACTCTGGGGAACAAGAGGGGACTTCTAATTTGAAAAGGAGTCCAAGGGTAAAGAAGTTTCTCCTTGGCAGGATGGAGAAAGTCATGCAGGGATGAGTCAGCTGTAAACCCTGGTCTAGATCAAGAGAAGAGTAGACAATTTTCTCTTTGTCATTTCCAGAGAATAATTTCATGCTATTGGTTCCCCAAGCCAAAGCAGTAATGCTATTGTTAGGAATTCCTATTGTATTAAACCTCTGAAGCTGTTTATTTCTACTGGGCTATGAAGACACAAGCAGAAAGACCACAGCCTTCCCTGAGGCTTCCTAACAGCAACCACCTCATCAAAGCAGTTTAGGAGTTTAACTGCCACTTTCCCTCAAACCTTGTTTTTGCCTCTGCTTTAACCATCTGCAGTAGAGATAGAGCATCCCAAAGCTAGTGCCCTTTGCAGTCTATTCCTCACGGCGGTCAAGTGCTATCATGTTTATCCTTTTCTTTAGTTTCTTAGTCCCCTTCATATCTTTCCTTTTCCTCCCTCCTGCTTTCCCTCCCTCTCTCCCTCCCTCCTTCACTTCCTTCCTTCCTTCCTTCCTTCCTTCCTTCCTTCCTTCCTTCCTTCCTTCCTTCCTTCCTTCCTTCCTTCCTTCCTTCCTTCCTTCTTTCCTTCCTTCTTTCCTTCCTCCCCTCCCCTTCTCTTCCTCCTCCTGGTCTTCCTCCTCCTGGTCTTCCTCCTCCTCTATGATATGTAGAACAATGATTTCCCAATTTTCAAATCAGTCCCCAGGGATGGGACATGAAACTGCATTTTTAACAAGGGAATTATCTGACTAAATTACTCTGTTACATTAGAAACTAATACCTTCTGTAGATTGAATGACTACTAGATCTCCAATGGAGGTACATTACTGTTTTCATCTATCTGCAGATGATGTTATAAAACAAATTTAGAATCATTAGTGATATCCCAGTAAATTTGTGTCATTGTATATTTTATTAATTTATGAATATTTATAGTACGACTATTATCATGGGATCATGGATTAAGAACTGGAAAGGACCTTAAAAATCACCTCCACCAAACCCCCTCATTTAAGCAACTCAGAAACTGAGGCCCAGCAGATAATAATTGCCAGTGTATAGGATTATAGATCCAAAGTTGGAAGAGACCTTAGAGGCCATCTAAGCTTAAATATGGTCATTTTACAGATGAGGAAACTAAGGCGCAAGGAGGTTCACAGATACTAATTGTCTTTTGGGGGGGGGGTTTGGAGGGCAGTTGGGGTTAAGTGACTTGCCCAAGGTCACACGGCTAGTTTTTGTGTTAAGTGTCTGAGGCTGGATTTGAACTCAGGTCCTCCTGACTCTAGGGCCGGTGCTCTATTCACTGCGCCACCTAGCTGCCCCCACAGATACTAATTGTCAAAGGTGAGATCTGAACTCGGATCCTCCCTTTAACCCTAGAATCAATCCTTGATGTTATCAGTGCCACTGCTGTCTTGATAACTCCATGTCTACCCTGTAGTAAATGACAGAGCCAGGATTTAAGACCACCTTCTCCTACTTCGAAACCTATACCATTGCACCATGCTGTCTTCCTGTGTGGGTGTGGGTGTGGGGTGAAGGGGAGGGGTGATCCATGGAATTTTTGTTTGTTAAAGGATGTTAATTTGGAGGTTTAGGCAGAGCATCTGTTGGAGAACCCCAAACCAAAGCAAGATATGGGATAAAGTCTACTATGCATTATGGCGCTGACATCTTAAGCAGTTTTGGCAAACTCTTTACAAAGCAGTTTCCTTGTGTTTGTGGATTCCATCATAGACAAATGATCAGTGTTCAGTCCTTTAAGTTCTCTGCCAAAGAAAACAAACAAAGCTCCCCTGAGTTAGTCACCAAATATCCTACTGAAGGCAATTTCTTCATCCAAATGGAAAAGCTGTCCAAATGGAAAGACGAAGGAATGATAATCCTAGTCAGTTCAAGGAATAGGGCTAGAGGGATGCCAACTCATCCTGACTTCCTTTATTTTTCTTTCATCCCACCTGTCTTGACAAAGCAAGAAGTCTCCAGACTTTTGGGTGTGTGCTTCCCTGTAATTAATCTGACTAATTTACCAATTATAATTTCTTGGCATAAGAGGTTATTTATTGGTTAAGTGTGTTAAGTGTGCTAATGGCAATTTGTAAATATATTTTATATTTTATGGAGCTATAATTTTGTCAATGGATGTCATCCACTGAATCCTATCCTCACAACCCCTATCTGTGGTCAAACAAATTTCTTAGGATTATCTTTCTTTAGGATTGTCTTTCTATCCTTATATCCCTCTGCAGTCTGTCCAACTCTCTCTCTCCTGCCCTGCCCCGCCCCCTCTTGCTCTCTCTTCTTTAATAAGGCAGCTAAACAGGGAACCAGGAGACACCTTGGATTAATTCCTACCTATGATTTACATTAATTTTCTAACATTAAGGAAGAGTTTTTCTTCTTTATATCTTGGTTTTCTAATCTGTAAAATGGGGATAATGAAAGCTGTAGTAGCTAATTCACAGAGCTGATGGAAGAAACATAAGAAATTAAGTCTTTAGAACATCCTGTACACTGTGATGTGCCCAAACCCCAAACCAAATCAAACAAACAAACAAAAAAAAAAACCTACCTCACTCTACAGGATCATCCCAATGTTTTAGTGTGGTTTTGGGGTACTAAAACTTAAATCTGCATTAGGACTTTCAGGATACCCCTATATATTGACCTATGTACCTGTCTGTTTGAATAGCTTTTCATCCATCACATGACAGATATCTTCCAATATTTCAAGGACTATTCCAAGGAAGATAGGTTAGACTTGTTTTGATTGACCCCCAAAGGCACAAAATGGGAGTGATGAATGTATGCAAATTACTAAAGCAGATTTAGGTTAGATGTAAGGTATACTTACAACAAGAGCTGTCCAAGAAGACAATGAGTTTGTCTTGGAATCTCCTTCACTGGAGAGCTTCAGGCAAAGTTGATTGCCTACTTCTCAGCAAACAATCAATCAACAAATGTTTATTAAATACTTACTAGGTTCCATGGCATCATGTGTAGAACTGGGGATAAGAATCAAAATCTAAAGAGCCTCTACTCTCAGGGAGCTAACATTCTAATTGCATTAGAGAGGGACTGCTAGCCAATAAATGTCAGAGGCAGCTGAAAAATATGATGTGAACTGGTCATATGTAATGGTAATTTGAAGATCTTGAAGCTACTTCAGGAAGACCTAAATTCAAATCCTGCCTCATATACTTACTATGTGATCCTGGCAAATTCACAGAAACTTTCTGTGCCTCAGTTTCCCTACTTTAAAAGGTAAACCATTATAACTACATATTATAGTATGAAGTACCAGGACTTAATGAACTCTAAAGATTCCTTCTAGTCTTAAGTCAATGACTGAACCCCAGATTTTCCTAAGTCTGAGGGTAACTCACTAGCCACCATCTCAAATGGTGTCTAACAAATGCTTTTTCAATTTAATTGATTACATCTTTCATTGTGGCTAATTTGTATATAAGATGGTTAGTTACCATTCTGCAAAGATCAAGACTGTTGGGAACATGTTGTAGATCGTTTGAAATGAAGAGATGTGAATAGGATTTTTCATCCATAGGTCTAAAGCTCAAAGAACTTTAGCTTTTTCACCCTGAACTGCAAGATAGAAACATGCCACTAAAGAGCATCAGGAGAACTCCTCTCTCAAGCCATCACTGAGAAATCTTGCTCTGGGAACGCTGACCCTACTGGAAAGACCATAGAGAACACATAGAGCGTTGGGTTAAATGATTCCAAAGGAGTAGAAGGAGGATATGCTTGAAAGGATAATGCATTCTACCTCCCAGACAGTTTGTGTGTCCTCCTCTTCAGCTATCTTTCCAAAAACTTTTCTACTGATAGTCAATGATAGCCTTTGATTTTCCTTAAAATTAAAAAAAAAGCCAGTTAGCAGCAGCAGCCCTAATTTCTAAAAGTTGTAGCAAAGCATTGAAGTCATTATAACATAAGAAAAGGATCAGGAATTGAAGAGCCTGGGTTCCATCAGTCAGTCTCAGTTTCCACTTGTTTCTTTATCTGTAAAATGCAGCAAATGAATTAGCTCTCCTCTGAGGCCCCTAAGTGATGTGTAAATTAAATGGGACCATGAATTATCCTCTGGCCTCCAAGTTCCCTTTCAGCTCCAGATGTGTGCTGCTGTTTTTTTTTAATCCATTTGCTGACTTGAGAAAATCTTCTTCATTTATGATAATTCATGTTAGCATTTCATACTTTTCAAATTCGATCTTGCTCAAAAAGAACATTGTTTAGACTCAGAATCTTTGCTCCCCCATTGAATGTAATTATATCAGATTTCACATTTGTTGTTTTTGTTTCAGTTATGGTTCTATCTTCTCATCCATTTAATTGAACAAACATGTGCACAGTTAACAAGTGTAATCCAAGGTAGAACATTATATGAGGATTATATGGGTATTCTTCTAGTAAAAAATGAGAGAGATGAGGAAGATTTTGAGCCAGGGTGTTAAAAGAAGGCTCTCTGGTTAAGGTTAAACCTGTTAAAGAAGCTACAGATTTTGAAGGACATTTCAGTCAGCATTTATTAAAGGCACACCACATGTCAGCCATTGTACTAAGTTCTAGGGAAACAAATAGAAAAACCAAACTGTCTCTGCCCTCTAGTAACTTGCATTCTGTTGAGAAGCAACTGTATGTAGTCATATAATTAAGTGTTGCATAGAAGTAAATTAAACGCAGAGTAACTTTTGGGAGTACCAGCAGTTGGGAAAGGGGAATGCCAGGGATGGCAATTAAAATCTTGAAGGAAGTAGTGAGGTATTAATATATTCCAGGCAGGAGAAGTGACCTTCACACATGTATGGAGGCTGGAGCTAGAAGGCTGAAGATAGGGAGAAAGACATGGGTTCTCTTTGGGGAAGCTTGAATTAAGTTTGCCTAGAAGGGAGAAGTTAAGGCTTTATTTATAGATCTTTGTAGGTCAGAAAGAAACCACCATGGTGCTAAGCAATGACTTGTGCCTTTTGGAGAATGTACAATGTCTTCAGGAACATGATATGAACATATGTAGATCTCTTTACAGAAGTGGTATTAGGCACCAGCAGCTGGAAGGGAACAAGGATCAGGATACAGAAGATGATGCTTTGAGTGGAGCCTTGAACCCAATTAGAGGCAGAAGTAAAACAGGAAGTACTCTCAAGCCTGGGTTCTAGTCTGAGATTTGCGGCCATTCCATTAAGAAGATTATCCCATGTCATCAACCTTGAAAATTAGCCTGTCTCATTAAGGAGCTACTAAAAGCTTCAAAGAAGACAGCAATATCACCACCACCATCATCATCATCACCATCATCATCATCATCACCACCATCATCATCATCATCACCATCATCATCATCATCATCATCATCATCATCATCATCATCATCACCATCATCACCACCACCACCACCATCATCACCATCATCATCATCATCATCATCATCATCATAGCTAACATTTACTTGGCACCTAAAATATGCCAAATGCTATATTAAGAACTTTACAAACATTATCTCACTACAACCTTGGGAGTTAGGTGTGTTTTTATAAGAATAATTTTATTTGATCCCCTCAAAGCAACCATAGGAGGTATTATGATCCCCATTTTACAGATGAGAAAACTTAGGGAGAGAGGTTAACTGTCTTGTCCAGGTCACACAGTCAGTAAGAATCTGAAATCACATTGGAACTCAGATCTTTCTGACTCCAAGTTTTGACTCCAAATTGGAAACCAGCATTGCCTAAGGCCACACCAGTAGCTAATAACAATGAGTCTTAAACCCAGATCTTTTTATTTTAGCTCTCCCATCCTTTCTACTGCCCTCAAGGCATGTGGGTGGTAATGATTTATCTTTATAAAGCCATTGGATCAAATGTTTTTTGTTTAAAAGGCTTAGGGGAATCTACATGGAGAAAGCTTCCCTGGATCCCTTAATTTATGTTATCTTGGGCGAGGCTGCCATGTAACAATAGCATAGGCATCTGCTCCCTGACTCATTCATTGCCTGAGCTCTGACATTGGCATGCAGAGTTTCTGGGGATCCCTTTCTTGGTAGCTCTCAGAAAGACTTGAGAGCTTATGAATCTGTCCTGTGGAAAAATGATTCTTGTTTTCATATGATACATCTTTGTTTTTCCACATCTGACTGACTCCTTTTTTGATCTTTTTTTTTCCTTGCATGGAAACCAACATCCTATGGAAAGATCTGTCTATAAGCTGGTATTTAAAACAAAATTGGTATAGGGTACTTGGCTAGGCTTAATGCTTCAGTTTTTTCTGTCTTACATTAATGTTTAAAGTGAACACCTTGGTAGGTGTTAACCTTTGGGCTCTCAGGAGCCTAGTTTGAAGCCATGCTGAAATATTTTACCATGGGTTATCAATTCGTTAGCCCTGGCCCATTTAGCTGAAGTCACTTAGCACTTTTTGTTCAGTCTTTTTCTGTCCTGTTTGACTTTTCATGACTCATTTGGGGTTTTCCTGACAAACAAACAGAAGTGTTTTTTTCCTTTCCTTCTCCACGTGAAGGTAAGAGGTTCACAGCTCTTCACTTGTGATGTTGAGGAGATACATTGCAAAGAGACTCAAGACACAGGATGCAGAGAAAAGAAGGCTGAAGTTGGAGGTAGAGAACCTGGGTTCTAATCCCCATATTTGACACATGATTTTTAGGATCAAAGATTCAGAGGTAGGATGGACCACTGAGGCCATTTTAAAGATGAGGAAGCTGAGGCCAAAGGAGATTAAAGGATTTGCCCAGGTTCACATTGTGTAGTGTTGGATGCAGGATTTGAACCCAGATTCTTAGTCTTCGAAGTGCCAGTGATACCACAGCTCCAGTCTCTTTGCAGTGGGTTCCTATGAATATATAAGGTCATAAGATCCTGAAATACAAAAAAAAAATTCTAGAGGTAGAAGGGAACTGAAAGATTAGATAACTCTCATCCCAGTGTCTTCCTTCTGTTAAAAGTTTATTTGGTATACATTTCTTTGCATGTGGTTTCCCCCCCCCCTCCCCCAGGAGATTATAAGCTCCTTGTCAGTCTTTTGCCTTTTTCTGTATCCCCAATATGCAGTTGGTACTTAATAAATATTGACTGATTAATAGTTGAGCTTCCCCATTTTAGGGATGAACTTAAGAAACAGGGAAATTAAGTGACTTTATACAGATAATGAATATAAAAGTTGAGATCTGAACCCAGGTCTCCTGACTTTAGATCTCATATTATTTCCAATGTATGACAGAGCTGTGAATCACTTATTACATGTGTGACTGTGGGCAAGTCACTTTATTTCTCTGTGCATCAGAGTGTCCTTATCTTCATGAAATGAAGAGATTCAGCTAGTTGACATCTTAGGTTATATATATATACCAAGAACCAACTATACACCTCACTTGTGTATAGTTACACCGTGTCAGGGATGGCAATTGAAATCTTGAAGGAAGCAGTGAGGTATGAATATATTCCAGGCAGGAGAAGTGACCTTCACACATGTATGGAGGCTGGAGATAGAGAGAAAGACATGGGTTCTCTTTGGGGAAGCTTGAATTCAGTTAGCCTAGAAGGGAGAAATTAAGGCTTTATATATAGATCTTTGTATGTCAGAAAAAACCACCATGGCGCCAAGCAGTGACTTGTGCCTTTTGGAGAATGTACAGTGTCTTCAGGAAAATGACATGAACATATGCAGATCTGTCTTTACAAAAGAGGTATTAGGCACCAGCAGCTGGAAGGGTGCTTCCAGCTCACTCCTCGGTTGGAGAGCAGAGATGGCAAAACTTGACCTCAAGGAAGGGCATTGGTAGATATGATGGGTCATGACTGATTAGGAAATCTTTAGCAGCCATAAAGCTAATTCTTTTTCCATTTCATCTAGACCAGTTTGGGGCAGTCATGTGTAGATATCGTCTAAATGTCCTTTGCTATAGTTCAGCTGGAGAAGTTCAGGTTGACTTGAATGTTTGCTTCATCAAATGACAGCACTATTGTGAACATTGAAAAGTTCTAAGTAGAATATTTTGTGCCTGACTCACATACCTCAAGCCACACCATGAGAAAGCACTCTGAAATGGGTGGGCTGGGGGCAAGACACTATCTCCTTTGGGAGAGAAGTATACCCCTATAAACTTTCAGGAGGTTAATAGAGGGGCATACTCTATGGAATTGTAAGTGAACAGAAAGGACTTCACCAAAGCATAAGGATTAAACATGATATTAGCCCTTCTACAGCTGTTGTCAGTGGCAAAGCCCTGGTTGCCCCACCCTAGTTCTGAGTCATACTATTCCATAAGTGGCTGGCATACTTTTCTTCCTGCATAATAATATTATATCCTCAGGCATTTAGATGGAAAATGGACAAAGAAAACTGAATATATGTGTGTGTGTGTGTGTGTGTGTGTATGTTTTTTCTTTTTTGAATCTTAGAGCACTAGAGCAGGAGCTCTCTTTTTCCTTACCATGTCTTATACTAATCTGGTATGTCTTATACTCACAATATACGAATTCCTTGAGGGCAAGAACCAGCTAATTTTTTTGTTTTTGTGTCTCTGAAACCTAATAGTAGTTTAATAAATACTAATTGAAATGAAGCCCATTGCCTACACCAAAGGAAGTATTTTAGAAGGGGCCAGAATGACCCTGACAGATATCTGGGTATTAACTTTGGGACCTGTCCTTCACCCTTCTATGGGTGGCAAAATCTGTTTGTTTCTACATTTATCTCTTTAGTATAACGATAGAGCACCATTTTTGATAGATCTTAATTCCCCAAATAATATTTCAGTGCTTTGGTAATCCAGGAAATACAGAAGAAAAGTTAAAGGGACAATAACTCAGGAAGGTGCCTTCAGGGATGTGATCGGTAAGATTAGAGAACCTGACTACCTTGCTCTTACTTTTCTACCGTTATTATCTATGAGATGCTAAAGACATTTTAAGGGGAGTTCATAAAGCATTTATATGTGTAATTAAAGTTTCTCTAATTTAAAGGCCCAGCAGTGTAACTTCTGGATAATTCATTGTATGTGTAGCTTCAAATGGTGGCTAATGTGAATTCCTGAACTTTCCCCATCCATTTACCATAACATGCTCTTTTTCTTTAAAAAATAGTCACCATATAAAAAATGCTTTGTGAGTCTAAAAGTAATTCAGAGGGTAAAATTCATTGCCTATCCACCATGGAGTGGGAAGCACTTTTTCTTACTCCTCGAAAAGATTGAAATGGTTATTCAGGTAATGAAAAAGGTACAGTGAAAAATTATGTCCTCTGTAGACCATCTGTTACGCCATAGTCTTCTGTTTATACATAACCTTTGCTTGAAATAAAACTACAAATATAATTCACTACACAGTTTAGCAGTTGACAAGTGTACTATGTCTAAAGAACCTGCCAATCTTTACATGTAGGCTTTTTCCCCCCTTAAAAATGAATAATTAAATAATTTTAACATGCACAGGAAAACAGTTGTTTAGAGAACAATTTTACCCAATTGAAGGTGAGCTTCTTGAGAGCTGGGGTGGTTGTGTTTTGCTTTTTTATCCCCGGGGGATGCCTGGCACAGTTTAGTGCATATTCCTATGCTCCAATAAAGCTGTGTTATGGGTAATCCCTCCAGAGATGCAGTTTGCTCCCCATCCATACCTGCCCTTCCTGTGGGACTCCTATTTATGGTAAACCTTAAATTTACCATAATAAGTACTTATGTAATGATTCTGACTTGAACTGATTTTTGGTTGAATGCCTTGAATTTGACAGGAACCTCAATCCTAAACAATTTTTAAAAAGTTCTCATTCGAGTTCCATTTTGGCTTCTTGAAAAGTAATGTAAGTAATGAGTTGATTCAGATACTCATGGGAGAAAGGGTTCCAAATCAACCTTTTCCTTTAAAAAAAAACAAAATTTTAAATTATGCACTTAATGATAATTAATATATACAACCATTTCAAAATACAAACAAGAAAAAGAAGCCTGTTTAAGAAACATAATCCTATTCCATAATTGCATAATTCCAAATTGCTAGAAAGCCCCCTTTTTTTCCTAACTTGCTTTTCAGACTGTTTGTCTCCATTTGGCAGAGTTGAAATTCGCAGTGATTATATAGTCTTGGACAAGGTCTTAGTGAAATCAAGCATCTTCCATGGTCTACAAAAGTAGCTTACAGAGCACGCTAACAGATCATCTTCTGTGTGAACTCTGTGTGTATGTGTGTACATGTGTGGGGGGGATTTTTTTTTATCCCCAGCACTTAGCACACTGTCCTGGATTTATTTAGTGCATAATAAATGCTTGTTGGCTGTTTGATTAATGTTTTCAATTCCATTCAGTCCAATTCAATATATATTTAAGTAGCTACTATATGACAGACACTTTAATGGAGTCTAGGGATCCACAGACAAAAATACAGTTCCTACCCTCAGGGAGCTTAGGTTATATTTGTCTGGAAATTTATAATAATATCTTCCTCTTGTTGTTTAGTCCTTTCAGTCATGTCTTACTCTTCGTGGCCCCCTTTGGGCTTTTCTTGGCAAAGATACTAGAGTGGTTTTCCATTTCCTTCTCCAGCTCATTTTGCAGAAGGGGAAACTGAGGTAAACAGGGTTAAGTGACTTGCTCAGGGTCACACAGCTAGTATGTGTCTGAGGTTGGATTTGAACTCAGGAAGATGAGTTTTTCTGACTCTAGTCACGGGCACTCTCTCCACTGTACCACCCAACTGCCCCATAATAATAGCCGGCATTTATTAATGTAATACTTTACATGGTTTCCATATGTCATTTGGTTTGATCCTCAGAACATCCATAGTGGGTAGATGTTCTCATTCTCCTCATCTCATTGATGAGGAAACTAGGACTGAGAGTGGTGGTGTGATTTACTCAGTTTCATACAGTTAGTATCTTAAGCCGGATTTGAACTCAGATAATTCCCAATTACAAGTCCAACACCCTAGCCACTGTACTACCCAACCAATCTTATAGATCAACCCTACACAAAGCATGCATGATCTCTATGCTATAAACAGATGATTCTTCCCAAACTCTTAATCCTCTTCTGAGGATAAGGTACCACGTCCTTAATTTGATACTTTATTCTGGTGCAAGAAGGTGTTTCTGTCTCATTTCCTGGAAATTTAAATTGTAATGGGTAAGCATTTGCCCTTCACATAGCTCCCTAGCAGCTCCTTAAAGAAGTGCCTTGCGATCATGTGTTCTGTGACACCAGAATCCTGAAAGATTCTCTTTCTGGAAGCCGGTCCAATTTGAGACTATTTCAGCTGGAGTGTATGTGTTTGCTCAGATCTCTTAAAGACTCAGCTGGCTCAATATTATTGGTAAACTGTTTGGTAGCAAGTCCCAGGGCTGTGGAATAGAATTGGCTTTCTGAAAGTAGACATTGTAAATACCTTAAAAATTGACTAAAAAGAGGCCATCATGTGGGTGCTCATTATTTTGCAGAAAAAACACTCAGCAGAAGCAGATTCTGTCTGGACCATTATATGGCACACTGTGTGGAAGCTATGGGAATGGTCTAGGAATTATTTCATTGTAGTATTTGGCCCCAGTAGTTTTCTCAGTCTTTAATGGGCTCTCTGGGTGTAGTTGAGAGCCAGCCCCCGCCCATGGCTCCCTAAACACGTACCCCCAGAGCCAGCTGATTCATCAAGTGTTCCTGTGAAAGCCCCCAATGTGCCCTGCGTGGATAATTTTTTAACTGATGAGAATCTAGAAAAAGAAAAGAGAGTCACGCATATTTTTTTCTAGAAGTAAATGTTTCCTTTCTTAAAAGATAAAATTTGATATTCAGTCAAATTAAAATGGTGTTAGCATTAATCATAGAGCTTCTAAACTTTTATAATTGTATAGCCAAAGAAAGGCCTTTGGTCACTTAGGAAGGTAATTAAATAATATTGAGGACTGTGCTTAAACTCCAATTGGCCTCAGAAGAGACTCTTTACATCATCGTACGTTCACTTTGTCAGGCTTTGATTGGCATCACGTTGAAACAGACATTTTGAGAAGGACTGAGCCTGGTCAAGAGTTCTTCAAAAACCAGATTGGCCTTCTGGTCTATTATTTACCTCAAACTTTCCATGTCTGTACACTGCCTGAATGTTCTCCCTCTTTGACTTGATCTTTAAAAATTTTCCATTTACTTAGGACCTTAGTTCAAATGCCACCATCTATATGAAGCCTAATGTGCCCAACTACTGGTGCCTTCCCCATACCAATAATAATAATAATAATAATAATACCTTGGGTAGATTTTGTATATGCTTATGTATGTATGTACATATTTTCTCCATAAGAAAGACTGTAAGCTCCTTGAGGGCAGGGATTATTTTTTGTCTTTATATATCCAGGGCTTAGCCCAGTGCTTGACACAGTGTATTTAGTTGGTATTTTAAAAATTCTTAGGCAGCTAGGTGGCGCAGCAAATAGAGCACCAGCCCTGGAGTCAGGAGGACCTGAGTTCAAAATCTGACCTCAGACACTTAACACTTACTAGCTGTATGACCTTGGGTAAATCACTTAACCCCAACTGCCCTGCCTTCCCTCCTAAGAGCAAAACAAAAACAAAAAAAAAAACCCAAAAAGCTAAAAAATGCTTGTTGATTGATTGATTGCCTGGCTCATCCATCAAATCAATCAGTCTGGAATTTTAAGGATCATTCAGATGATACAGAAAATGGACTATGATGGAATTCTGGGCAAACACCTGGCAATTAACAAGCCAGAAGCAAGGATTATCAGATTTGGATCTGGATTCCCCTATTTCTACACATTGGGAAACTCAAGTCCAGAGGGATTCTGTGAAAATGAAGACTTGAATCCAGGTTCTCTAAGTCCAAACTTCATGTTCTTTCCACTACACCTCCCTATAACCCTGTGTAATTGAAGGTACTCTTTCTAATGAGGATTACCTCCCTGAATTTATCATTTACATAACACAGTTGGGGAAGAATTCAAGTGATCTGGAAAACAGATCTAGGGAAGGAAAGGAGAAGCTCAAATATGTGGTCATCCTTCTATGACAGACCCAAATTCCAAACAAACAAGCAAATAAATAAATAAGAATTCCCTGGGCTCAGCTCTGGTGATTGTGTGTGTGTGTGTGTGTGTGTGTGTGTGTGTGTGTGTGTGTGAGGTTAAAGAGAGTTGGTGGTGCCTCTGATTCATTGAGGTGGCTAGTTTCTTATTATAAAAAATCCAAGACTTTCTGTTATTATTATATATTTCTGTTCCAGAATCCATACTGTAATTAAATTTACCTTGCATGGTTAGTTTCAGTAAACTACCATGCAAAACTTAATTTCATTTACGTTGAAGTCTTATTATTGAAGGCAGTAGAGCTTACCTTGATGGGAGAGGAAGAGGTTTACAGAGCCCCTACTCTAGCGTTTTTTCCAGTGGATGTCATATCTGAATATGGCAAGGACAAAGAAAATCAGATACCTTTCAGAAACAGATGTGCAAACAGATAGCCTACTGGAATGGCAGGTAATGCTTAACATGAACAATGTTATAAAGATGTGTGATAGAAAAAATGAGGAATACAGGTACATGTTTTCAGTTATGAAAAACTAAGATTTTTATAGGTGAGATTGGCCATACAAAGCTCATGTTATTCAAATAGTTGGTCAATCTACAAACATTTATTAAGAACCTACTGTGTGCCAAACATAGTGCAAGCTGCTGGAGATTCAGAGTTCAAAATGAAACCGTTCCTGCCGTCAAGGAGCTTATATTCCAACTATGATATGTTGTTGCCCATACACGTGGTTTTAATAATGGCAGGCAGAAAAATATGCAGAAACTAGCCATTCCAGGAGAGGGTGAGCTAGAGAATAGTTTGACTATTTGATCATCAGCATTGGGTAAGATAAATGTAAATGGTGTAAAGCAGAGGCAGTATGGTATACTGAAAACAACACTGGATTCTGAGTCCAAAGGCCTGAATTCAGATCCCATTTTTATCAATCATTGCTTACTAGTGTGCCTTTGAATAACTCAGTGGGCCTCAGTCCTCACTTATAAAACCAAAGGGAAAGACTACATGACCTCTAAGATTCCTTTTAGCCCTAAATTCTGCAATCCAGTGACACAGAGGTTAATTACAGAAAACATGGCAGACGGATAGTGCCAAAGTTAATAAGGAATCTCAGGGATACCAGGAGCCACCAATGGATGCCCTTCTTTTCCAGGACTAACCTTTCTCAGCCTCAGTTTTCTTACATATAAAATAGAGATTAATAACAACACCTACCTGACAAGGTTGTTTAGAGAACTAAATGAAGTAACTTGTATAAAGTGCTTTGTAAATGTTAAAGATCTATATAAGTATAAGGTATTTGATCATAACTTTCTGCTCTCCATGGAATAGCAAAATTATGTATAGAAACACCTAGTACTGAGCCTATCCCCCAGGGGCCTCGTGCTCATATTTAAAATGAGAGAGTTCAACTTGAGGGTGTGTAAAGTCCATCCCAGCTCTAAACCAAGGATTCTATGATAAAATAAAATTTGGGACCCCGAGAGCTCGTGAAGACTATTTAATGAAGCCATTGGTGGTGGTGTGATCAGTAAAGAGAGAGGGGGTGCCCAACACTGACAGTATCACAGACATTTACATTCCTGTGGTATGGAAGGAAGGTGCTTCTTGAAGACCCTGCCCATCTGATATTGGAAGTGCCCATTGGTGAGTATAACCCCAGCACTTAGCACAGTGCCTGGTACATAAAAAAACAAATAAATAAATGGTTATTGAATTTAATTGGTCCTTCTGACAAGGAAAATAAGAAGAATTTCTCATTTTTTTTTTTATTCCCCAGAGGTCTAAAACACATTTGGGGGAATTGTGATGAGGCCTGGCAACTTAATTTCCTTGCTGTTTGCTCTCTGTTGCCTATGAAGAATGGACCAGCAGCAGGCTTAATGAGGCAGGGCAGTATCATCATGGGGCAGATGAGACAAAGGAGAGCTCTGGGGTGTGGAACCCTGGTAGGAAAGCAATGTGGAAGGCGTGCGCACACGCGCACACACACACACACACACACACACACACACACCAGTTTTCTTGAACCTCTTCAAGAAACTGCCTATGGTTGAAGTCAGTTCAACAAAGTTAAGTTCCTACTGTGTGCAGGAAACTAGACTTTAGGGCAGGGCACTAGAAATTAAAAAAGATAAAAACAGAGAGCAGTGCCTGTCCTCCAGGAGATATATTCTACTGCTGCAATCACAGACAGGCGTGACTGGAATAGGCTTGTCCACAGCATCCTCCCTCTCTCCATGCAGAGCGGGACTTCAGAGTCTGCGCTTCCCCCACTAGCCATTCTTGCTTCTTGACCACTCTCCCATCTCTAATTTTGACTTGAAATGGACTTGATCATAAACCTCTTCATGACCAGCAACATGGCTTAGCAGATAAGAAGGCCTGGGTTACAATCTCATCTCCGATATTTAACCAGCTAGGGGACTTTCGACCAGTCACCTACAAAATCTCAGTTTCCTCATCTGTAAAATGAGAAATGTTATATTTGGAGTACCAACCTCAGAGGACTGTTGTCAGGTTCAAACATTAGTTTGTTCAGTCATTGGTAACCCATAAATCCTTGTATAAATAAGTATCACTTTCTGCAGGCTCATGATTATATATGTCAATAGATAGATGTATATCTATCTACAACATTTATTATATCATATATATGTAAAAACTATTTCAAAGCGTATTTTAATAACATCATTTACAGATATAGATATGTATATATAGATATAGATATAGATCTATATTTATATAACTCCAAAGAATATTTTAACAATTTGATAGGTATGTGTGTATATGTAGATATATAGATATATTTATATACATAAACTCCGAAGAATATTTTAGCAATCTGATATGTATGTATATTTTCACATATGTATTATAGATAGATAGATGATAGATAGATAGATGCAGACAGACAGACAGACTACATGGGTGAATGGATAGATAGATGGACAGATGGATAGATGGATAGAGAGATAGGTAGGTAGGTAGATAGATGCAGACAGACAGACTACATGGGTAAATGGATAGATAGATGGATGGATGGATAGATAGATAGATAGATAGATAGATAGATAGATAGATAGATAGATAGATAGATAGTTGAAATATACTTTGGAATTTTTTTTTGGATTCTTCACTTTTTATTTAGAGTTCTATCATTTCCTATACTTTGCTAACCTTGAAAAATTAGCATGAGATTCATATGGTCATAGATTTACAGCTGGAAGGGACCTTAAGAGCCCATCAAGTCCAGCCCTTCATTTTGCAGATAAGGAAGCTGAGGTCCAAGAAAGTTAGATGATTTCCCTGGATCCTCCAATTAATGTGTGCTTGGCTATTTGGGAGAAGGAAGATGGCTGTGGTTAGATTTTTGTTGGTGGGTTTAGATATCTCTGTTAGCCCAAAGTCTTCTCTGTTCATGTTTCCAAATGGCAAGAAGATCAAGGCTGCTTTTCACAGATGAGTTTGCTTTGAGTGGGAATCTGTAAATTTCCCGCTTCATTTCTCTGAATACTTAGCTTTTTTTTTTCCCAGTGATTTTTTTGTTTTTGTAATTTTAGGTTCAAATGGTAGACCAGGGTATGCATAGAGAAATGAAAACATTTTTATAGAATGGTAATTTTAATCAAGAATACCAATATTCAGTTAATAAGGAAGGCAGCCCGAGGTACTGGATCAAGAAAGTTAAGGATAACCTAGGTTCAAGTCCAACACATGCAGTTACACCTTCCACATTGAGGGGGCTTAGGGACACAGCGCCCCTACAATATGGAAAATCCACATACTTTTATTTTCTCATTTCAACTTTAAGAAATAAATTGTGTAAAGGCAAAATATGTTGATTATAGAACACTATATGTTTTTTCTAAGTTCCTAAACTTTTTCTGTGTCATCTGTTGGCCTTCACATGTTGTCTGTGACTTCTCCAAGCTCCCCCAAATTCCCATTTAATTTCTTATGCTGACCCATGATACATCAAAACCGCGATGCAGAAAGTCGTGATGTGGAAGTGATAGGTGTCCTGACCTTGTGACTGTGGGCAAATCTTAAATGCTTATTTTTCTAGGCAACTATCTTAGAATACAATATGAACTGCAGTTAGTACTGATTAGCATTGGCAGAGAGGGTTTCCTTATAAAGAGTTTCCTTTGCTGTCAAAGTATAGATCTTGTCTGGAAAAAAAATGAAAAGTTGTTATTGGAGAAAGATATTTTCAAGATGATAGTGAACTAGTATGAAGATTAGGCAGGAAAGCAGAACTGGGCTCTATTACTTGTTAGCTCTGTGATTTGGGGCATCAACATCATTAAGTGGAGCCCTCATCTGTAAAATGGGCACAGGAGACTAGGTGATCTCTGTGAACCCTTCTGGCTCCAATGTTCTGTGATTCTGTTGGTTGGAAAACCCAGATTCCAGGGCCACCTTTGTTATTCCCATACCTCACTTAATTTCTTTCCTCCTCAGTTTCCCCAGCTGTAAGATAGGGATCATTCTTATACTATTTTACTTATGGTTGTCATTAGGTCAGTGTCAAATGCTATCAGTTAATCAATCATCAGTTAAGGAGATCGGAGAAAAATGTAAAACAGCCCCTGACCTCCTCATGGAGCTTGTATAGTATTAGGTGAGACAACTTGTGTGTGTGTGTGTGTGTGTGTGTGTACAGAAAAAAGATACAAAACAGATATAAGGTATTTCTGTGTGTGTGCATGTGTGTGTGCACATGTGTGTAGTAAGCAAAAGCATTAGTAGGCAAAAGCATTAAGAGTAACTTCCTATAGAAAGCTTCTTTATAGACTTGACCTGGGGTTTTAGAAGCCAAGCAATTAGATAATATTTGCAGATCAAATGATGGTGCACTGTCAATGTAAAGTCCCAAAGGGATTTGGATGAAGATAACACTGATTAAGTTTTATAGGGTTTAAAGTTTGCAGAGCACTTACCACACATTATCTCCCCTGAACCTCACAATATTACCATAAGGGTGGGGCTACTTTTATTCCCATTTGACAGCTGGCAAAACTGAGGGCCATAGTGGATGAATATTTTGCCTATCACTATGTAGCTAGTAATTATCTGAGTCATAATTTAAACATCAGCCCTATATCCATTATGCCTCTATAATGGTAACAATTATGATGATGTCTCATCATCTTTATTAAGCATCTGACATTTATTCCTTGAAAGTCTTATCCAGAAATGCACAGGTGGAATTTTTCATATGTAGTCCCTACACTCTACAAGCTGGTAATGTTTTATACATAGACTAATATGGGCACTAGTTTCAAAAAAAACAAATGCTTTTCATTGTTTCTTATGTGTTAGTCACTGTGCTGGGTACTGGGGATATTTCTTAGATGTAGTACCTACCCTCAAGAAGCTTGCGATTTGATGGATACAACACATACATATATAAGATGAATGCAGAGTTTATGTACATGTCCAGGGACAGTAGAATGGGCAATCCATTGAATTTGTCAACCAGATGGTCCCCTGCAGATGGATGGTGAGCTGCGGCAAGAACTGGAAATGAAGAAAAGAATGGGACAGCTTACTTTGGGGAGATGGTACAACACTGTCAGCAACCACAAATTTATCCTAGAAACCAATGTACACAGAACGCCATCACACTTAAACACACATACACACACACACACACACACACACACACACACACATGCAGATCCCAAACAGTTCCCAGTGATGTTCTAGATGTGTGAATCATGGAATTCAACAGTCTCTGGGGGTGGTGATGGTGAAATGTAGCTCATACAGAGGCTCTGGCAAGAAAATAATGGACATGAAAAAAAAGGTTGTAGCATGGAAATCATACAGCCTCAAAGAGATATATAACTAGGGAAGGAAATAAGTTGGTCTTGCATGGAGAATGAGGGAAGAAACAGATGGATTGACCATGTGAAGCACTGGGTCATGTTATAAGATCTAGAGCAATATTCTCAGTGTGTTGAGTGGGCACTCTCTTGAGGATTAATGGGAAAACATGGATAAGAAGAGCAAGAGATTTGCTTTTCTGGGAAAAAAAAGTTGTTATGGGGGAAAGATATTTTCAGGACAGACAGATTATAGTGAACTAGTAGTAACGTTAGACATGAAAGCAGAACTGGGTTCCAGGAGGGGCTCTGCAACATCTTAGCTCTGTGATTTGGGGCAAGTTGCATCATCAGTTGTTTCCCATCTCTTAGAATCCCTTCAAACTCTGACATTCTGCAAGTCTGTCCTTTAGAAGATCTAAATAGAAGAAGGCATGGAATTACTGTGATCTCCTTCATTAAAGAGATTACAGATTAATTGAAATATTGGAATGTTACTAGAACTGAATGAGATTCTGGAGATAATCTCATCTGGACAAAGCAAGCACATAGAATATCAGCACTGGGAGATTGGCTACAAAATGACTAATCGTTGGCCATGATGGCCAATGGAAGAGTTTAAAAAGCTGAAAATGGCCCTTGGTCCTGAGAGATCCCTTCCCATGTCCATAGCGGGGCAGGCAGTATTGAGAATGATATGATCTTATTATTATTCATTCATTTTATCCTTGATTTTTTAAAATTCTGATCTTAACAGTAAATAAAATGTGTCTTTATGTACAGAACTGAAAAGAAGAAAGAAAAAACAATTTACATGAAATTATTTACCTGTACTCTATATATTTTATATGTTTGCTATTTAGGATATAGTAAATTTAGCATGTAATTTTCAGAACTGTCCTTCTCTGCTATTCCTTTAGAACTTGCTTCTGATTTTATGTGGATATTTTTTAAAAGTTTCAAAATCATTCTTTTCATTCTTTTTTGGGGGGAGGGTTGGGGACAGTTAGAATCCCATCCCTAGTGCTCTCTTTCAGTTTCTCTGTGTGTCTGTCTCTCTCTGTCTCTGTCTCTCTTTCACATCTCACCCCGTTGTATTGGAAATATGTGTACGCACACACACACACACAGAGCACTTCTAAAAATAGTCATGCCCAAGAAGACAATTTCCACATTGACTATATCCAAAAATATGTATTTCTTTCTGTATTGTGGGTCTATCACTTCCATGTTATGAGGTAGATAGCTTGTTTCATCTTCCGTACTTGGGAATTGCATCATTTTATGTTTAGACCATCTTAAAACTTTAATTTTCTTGTTGATATTCTAATGTGAATTTTCTTTCAATGACCAGTGAGTTGATACATAAGAAGAGGAAGTTACCCAAGTCTGAAATGACTTTCTTGCTACAAACAGAAGACATAAAAAAAAAATCCAGCTAAATAGAACGGTTTACAATTCTCTTCAGAGAAGTGAATAAAGGAGCTATCTAAGTGGATTTCATTTTGTTGCCCAAAGGCAAGAGCAGCTGCCTGACACTACTAATATTTCCCCCAGTCCAAGCCATGGAGTTCACCCAGTGGCAGACAGCCATGGGAATTCTGTATCCCAACTGAGCAAGGTTGTGAATACAGTCAATAGTTCGTTTCATTAAGACTTCATGGGTAGGTCTTTATTCATTAGGCTTGATTTACCAGTGTGGTTTAGAATGAAAATGAATTTCTCTACCTACCCCTAATACCATCAGACAGTTAATGTTAAAAAAAAATCCATAGTTCATCCCAACTAGTGTTGAAATCAGCCCCCACGGATGCTTGGGAGGTAGCAGAAACAACCAGGAGCGTTGATGCTATTATTCAGTTACATCCCGGAACATTAGAATGGTACAAAGCCAATAATGAGGCTATATTTTAATGTACTTTAAAATAATCATTTCCAATAAATACATAAATGTGAGAAAGTTTAATCTATGTAAATCTATGTAAATGGATGGTTAGAATGAATTAGTGGGTAGCATTGCTAAGTGGATGGCTCAGGGTTTCATTAAATAAAAAAGACTAAAGACCTGGTTTAGCAAGAAAAAGCTCTTTTGCCTTCTTTCAGTTGCTTTTGGTTGTTAATCTGGTCCAAGATGATCAACTTCTCATTAATCATAATAATTAGAGGTAGATTTACAGAGCATTAGTGTAATTTTCAATCATGCTAATAGTTGTGCAATCCACCATTCATTAATATAAATGAGGTAAATTAGAACCATGACATTATAAAGGAGAGGCAGAAGCTGCAGGAACTTCCACGGATCCTCCCCAAACCCCATTAATTTAATTGTAATATGTTGTTCCTCAATACCTTATTTTCACTCTCTTTATTTTCCATTGCTAATGGTTCTTCAGATTGGTTAATGAGCATTCTAAACTCTTAATTTAAGTGACTGTCATAGAGCAGTTTAAATCATGAATCCTTATCTTGTCTTCTAATTACTTTTAACTCTTTATCATATATTCAGCCAATGAGCACGTAAAGATTCCTTCCTATATTTAGCGTACAGTATTAGCTGCCCTTGCAGAAGATGACAAGAAGAAAAAAAGAACATGCCAGGAGGTGTCCCAGGGGATTGTGAAGAGCACTGATGAGGGGTCAGAAGATCAATGATCAAAGTTCTCACCCTGCCACTTCTTATCTTCAGCAAATCACTTCAGCCTTCAGGATCTTGGTTTCCTTGTCTACAAAATGAGACATTTGAACCTGAGAACTTCTAAGGTCATCTCCAATTTTGGTTTTCTATGATCCTCTCCATCAAACACCTTTCAGTTAATTGGAGTTATTACCAGGATTAAAATAAAAGTCGTATCTGCTTCATTTTATATCTTTCTAGAAAAAATCATGAAATTCATGCAATAGTAACACTTTCATTGTCTTCTCCTACTTTACACAGTATTCAAATTTAATCCCTAACCTCCATCCACAAGGGAAAAAAAAAAACAAAACAGGAAATTCACTTAGACACTTCAAATGTGCGGTTTTTTTTCCTATTGGTATTCCCAAATATAATTTATGATGCTTATATGAAGATTGAGTAATAATGAATAATAATAATAAGAGATATCTAGTTTAAATGTTACCTTGAATGTTGCAGATGACCTAGGCATGCTGGCCTATCCTTTACTCCTCCTCTTATAAATTCACCTTAGGGGATCCACTCATTGTACTAGGGACATTCCCTCATTTTTCATGGAATGGTTGGGATTTCAATGGAGCCCTCAGACTGTCCTTTCGATACCCTTCACTCTCACTATCTTTTCTTTCAGTTAAAAGCTTCCTTGATGATATTTTTTACTTCCCTTGTCCTGGATAATTCCTTGTTTGTAACAAGTTGTACCTTGTCTGTGTTTGCCGTGTGCCTCTCCATTGCCTTTATGTGACTGATCACTTTTTAGTCTCACTGCAAACCCATGAAACATGTATTTCTTATATTACCCCCCTTTTTACATGTTAGGAAACTGAGTCTCAAAACATGATAGGATGTAGAGCCGGGAGGGACCTTGGAGGCCATGAGATACAAAAAAGACTTGCTCAAAGTCACATATATAGCAGTGACAGGAGAGTATAGAGTTGGAACACAGGTCCTTTAGTGATAAACCCAAACTTCTTCCTTCTTCTTGGCACAATTTCAATCAATCAACAAACATTTACTAATGCTTAATATGTGCCAGGTACTGTGTTAAGCACTGGGTATACAGGCAGAGGCAAAAGATGGTCATGGTCATGGTAGCACAGCTAAAATGTCAGGAGCTGGATATGAAGCCAGTTCTTTCTGATCCTAGTCCATCCCTCTATTTAATAAATAACGTGACTCTTACTAAAAAAAAAAATCTAAACTATGATATATATATACATATATAGTATCACTGAATTGATATATTTATATATGAGAATAAACATTTATTAAACCAACTGTGTCAGGAGCTATTGTTGAGCGCTTCACAAGTATTATCTCCTTTGACCTGGCAGGGAAGCTGATAGAAATGTTTAAATAACTGTTGTATCTTAGAATATGATAAGAATACAGGATGGGCCTAGAGAGATCACTAATAGCTGGGGAGCTCAGGTCACGTTTTGTAGAAGAGGTGGTTACTCAAGTTTGGCCTTAAAGAATTAGAAGGCTTTGAACACATAGAGGAAGTGAGAGGGGGAGGGACCTTTCAGGGTGGGGATCAAACCAGGTATAATTCATTGTCTGATTCTGAGGAGGGACATGAGTTCTTCCAACAAAGCCACCTCTCCTTCATTTCTGCTTATGATTGTTTCAGATGGTAGGTGGATCTTAAAACTTTCACTGAAGTTTATTTCTTAGGGCTATAAATTATTTCTTAAGCCCTTTGATGTTTCTTTATCATTACAGTCGATGACCTTCTGGTGAAATATTCTTCTTTTGCCCTTTCTAATGAGCTCATTTTCAGTCTTGATTTTGTATTCAGGGAACATAATTAGGGCTGATGATATTTGTATTTCTACGCAACGGACAACCCACTGGACTGTTTCTGTTAAATGTGGAAAAGGAAAGCCATTATCAAGTATATGCATGTTTCTACAGGCCCACTAAACTTTCATCAGTCCAACTTTGTCTGGGAAATTTTTACATGCCCTACCAAGGGTGATTTTTTCATGTAGAAATAGGTAGGAAGGTAGATTTGTATTTCCTGGTCTGTTTCCTTAAGTATTGCTGAGAAAATGGCTAAATGTCAAGTGCCAACCAATTCCTTCTATTTTTTTCTTAATATTTTTCCACATTATTTATAGTTTAACATAATGCATGGCTGGAATTTTCTGCTTTTCAACATCCATCAACAGTTTTAGCATCCAAGGACAAAGCTTTACGAACTGCACACTGAGGGTTGGTGTTGCTGTTGTTTCTGCTTCCCTTCTGTTCCTTTCCTCTGGATGGAATCATTACATGGGACTATAATGATAAGTGACTTGGAATTCAAAGGTATCTCAGAGTCCCTCCAGCTGGAACTATACCTAAAAAAGTATCTTTGCCCTTAAAACATCCCTGATACATGGTCATTCAGTTTTTACTTTGAAGACTTCTAGTAGAGAACCCACTACTTACCCAGGTAGTATGTTACACTTTGGGTCACTGTAATTCTGAGAAAATGTTCTCTCAGAGACATATTTAATGCACTCTGCCCTCACAGAGCTTGCACACTTATTACGAGAAACAAAATGAATACATATGAAACAGAGAGTCTTACAGGAATATATGTGAGAAAATATATTGTTGAGTAGAAACATTATGGCATATCAGAGGAAAAGGGTAACAGATTGCATTGAATCTTTCATAGAAATGCTATGAAGAAGAAAAGGTATGAACTGAGATTTATAAATTAGGGATAACCCAGGCAAGTTGGTGTTCAAAATTTTCTTGAAGACCTCTGGAGATGTGGATGAAGCTTACTCCCAAAGCAACTTCTTTTCTGTGGACACAATGGATAGGGACTTATTGACTACCTCCTGTGGGCTCAATACCACAAGAGGTGTGGAGTTTGGATTAGCTGTGCTACATTCCATCCATGTCTTATCTATCAAGGGAAGCAATGATTGGTAGAGCTAAAGGAAAGTCCTGGAGATAGTAATATCCGTGTAATATTTCTAGACCAAATTAGAACCAAATGGGTAGTGGAAAGAACAGTGGACTTAAGAGTTAGGAAGACCTGAGCTTGAGTTCTGCCTCAGACATTTACCAGTAGCGTGTTCTTGAGCAAGTTATTTCTTAGCTGTTTTAATTTCCTCAGCTATAAAATATACCTCACAGAGAGGTAGTGAGGTTTTGGGCATAGCATATAGAATACTAGACCTGGAGTCAGAAAGATGAATCTTGGTGAGTTCAAATCTGGTCTCACACACTTCCTAACTGGGTGACCTCAGGTAAGTTACTTCATCCTGTTTACCTCCATTTCCTCATCTTTAAAATGAGCTGGAGAAGGAAATGGAAAACTGCTCCAGTATCTTTGCCACAAAAACCCCAAATGGGTTCATGAAGAGTCAGAGGCTACTGAAATGAATGAACTACAGTCTGGAAATCTACAGTTCTATAGAAATTTAAGCATCACCCTTGTGATAGTGGTCAAGAAAATGATTGTTAATAAAACTTAGGACATAAGGGATATACTTGTGATTTAATTGGTTCACAGAACTCCGGGGTGAGGAAACCTTGTCAGTGTTGGGTCCTGTCTTCTCAGCAGTTTTATGGTCTTGGGAAGTTACCTGGAACACTGAGTGGTTAATTTATTTACCCAAGCTCGGGCAGTCAGTATGTTGTCCTGGCTATGAAACCACCTCTTTGCTCTCTGTCTCACACTACCTGTCTTTACTCAACGATAGCTTTCTAGTTGTGGCCTGCACAGCTCTCAGGGAAATTTTGAGTTTATTAGAAGGAGGTTATTGATTCTTGTTAATTTTTTTTTGCTTTTCTTTTAATGCCTGAAAGAACAAAACATTTAATGTTATAAACTATATATGATAATGGCTTGTCATCTTCAAAACCATTGGAGTTTCAGTATTTAAAGTTTTGCAAAGTACTTTAACTATATTATCTCATTCAGACTTTACAACTATATGAAATAAGTATGCTAAGGTATTATTGTCCCCAATTTTATAGATGAAGAAACTGAGGTTCAAAAATTGTCACTTACCTATGGTCACATAGCTAATCAGGTCTGGAGATGGGATTTGAAATTAATATTTTTCTGAATACAAGTCTAACAGAACCTTCATTATGCAATATGGTCTTTTCTGATCTCTTCAGGGGGGTTACTTAATTTTTTTTGCTTTTTTTTTTGGAGGGGGGAAAGTATTGTAATTGAAGTTAAAGGACTTGCCCAAAGTCACATGGCTAGTATGTGTTAAGTGTCTGAGTTTGAATTTGAACTCAGGTCCTCCTGACTCCAGGGCTGGTGCTTTATTCACTGTACCACCTAGTTCTCTGGATTATTTGTTTATTATAGAGCATTTCTTAAATTTCTTCCTTGTTTTTCTCTTGCTTTTCACTGTCACTGATTGCCTGGGAAAACAGTAAAACAAGGAGGTGAACTATTAACTTGGATGCACTTGTGACTTGAAGGGCATAGCCAGATGTTTAATGATATAGAGTTTTAGGTTTTTTTCATTTCTTTATTCAAAATCATTTCAACTTTCAAAAAAATTCTGCTAATTTGGGAAATTATGAAAACTGGCTTTACAGTCAATTTGGTTTTAATGAATAAATTGCCCTTTAAAAGGAGAGTGTTTGCCAGTTCCCATCAGAGCTGATGCACTAGAATCAGTTTGCCATCTGCCTTCCCTTAATATAGGAAGTGGGGTGTACTAAGTTGATGGAGCACCAGACTGGGTACCCAGAGAGTGGCTTCCATTTCCAACTCCTCCACTGACTGATTTAATGACTTTGATAAACGGTCTTATCTTCTTAATATTTCTATGCCCCCCAGTGTAAATGGTACCTGGTGTTTCTTATATTCATAATACAATTGAAGCAGTTATACAATTTGTTTAGGTATTGAAGGCATAATGCAACATATAAAGTATGTATACAACCTCACTGTCACCAATTCTAGTTGCACATATATGTTTTACTAAACACAGGAGTAAAAGAAAATCCAATGTTGTACATACCTGGCAGACAGTAGATATTTGTTCTTTTTTCCAAGGTAGGCAGAGATTGTTTTTGATATTCATCTACAGAAGTAAGTTGAGGAGGTTGAAAGCAGTAACTTAAATGCCTTTTACCTGGTGAGATTATAGCCAATTTTATTCTGGACCCCATTCAGTAAAATCATCTATTCAACATCCATTTATTGTAATAGGAAAATTGCTAAATTCCATTCCAAATTCCTTCCTCAATTAGTTTATTGAGATTGGTCAGGTCTCCCCAAATCAGTGTCTTTTTCCTCATCTAAAAATGAGAGGGTTGGATGTATTGACCTTCAAAGGCTTCTATGATTCTCCCACACAATCATGAAGTTGCTTCATCATACCTCCTCAGAGAACCGAAGTTTGTGAAACTGAGCCTTTCTATATCTCTCACCCCAGATGTCGTGAAGTGAAGGCTTAGTAACCTTTTTGGAGTTGTGTTGTGGACTTGACTCTTGGTCAACTGTAAGTTTCATCTGATGGCTTCTGAGACACTTTCCAACTCAGAGATTGTTTTGAATTCTGTGATCCATGGTCAACACAGACATGAGTAATATTTAATAAATATGGATGTTTGCTAAGTCTCTTACTCTTATTTCTCTCTATTCTCCTTTCACCATCTCACACATTTCCATGACTTTAATTACTATCTCTATGGGAATGATTCCTAAATCGATACATCTTGACCATATCTCTTTCTTGAGCCATGGTCCCACTCCATATGTCCACCTACTGATTTTTGAGACCATAGTAATCTTTCTAATGAAAATGTCCATTACTTTCCTGCTCAAAATTCTTCAAAGAATCCCTGCTCTCCATGGCATAAAAGATAAACTCATGCTGGATTTTAAGATCATCTACAAACTTGCTCTTACCCAATTTTCCAACACAATTTCACACTACTCTCCTCAAGACATCTGTGCTATAGCTAGACTGATCTAATAACTGTTTCCCAATCTTGTGCAAAAAATTCTAACATGCCCATGCCTGGAATCAGTCAACAAGAATTAAAAATACCTACTCTATGTCAGGCACGGGGAGCACAAAGATAAAATAAAATGAAATTATCCTTGTCCTCATGGAGCTTCCATTCTATCTAGAGAGGAAACATGTATATAAATAAGTAGATACAAAATATGGAATTTTTTTAGGATTAAGGTTAGACATAATAAGATAATTTATTTTGAACTGTAAGTGTACTTTAAGGCTGAGTCCAATTCCCCTATCATACCAATAAGTAAACTGAGTGCCTAAGAGTTTAAGTGACTTGCCCCGAATCCCATTGATGATGAATGTTGGAGATTGGATTTGAACCCATTTACTTACTCCCTGACTGCCACTCTCCCACCTTCACTAAACTAGGCACTTAGCAGCTAGGGCCATGGGAAAAGTTATGTAGAAGTTATTACTTCATTAGAATGATGAAGGAAAAAAGAGATTCTGAGAGGTGGAAAAACTGGACCACTATTCTGTCAAAAGGATGAATACTGATTAATTATATAATAAGGCTAGAAAGGGAGGCTTTGGTGAGGTGTCTATGGGCTCCAAAAGCTAAACAAAATAATTTTTCCCCCTTCTAGTTGAATATAAATTGAGGGAGGGGAGAGACAAAGAGGTGACTTTGGAGGCTACTGGAGTGGTCCAGGCAAAAAGTGATGAAAATCTGGCCTAATGTAATGACTCTGTGGATAAAAGGAAAAGTATAGGAGAGATATTGTTGAAGTAGAAATGATTTGGTGACTGATTGGATACCATGAAAGAGTGTGGAACTGATGATAACTCCAAGGTTGCAAATGTAAGTTACTAGAATGATGATTGGGTCCACTTGAAAAATAGGGATGTTTGGAAAGGGTAGGAGATGGAGGGTCTGGGGAAAAGATGGTGTATTGAGTTTTGGCCATGTTGAGTTTAACATTCCTTTTGAAATAATCCTTCGTGAGAGATAATTTGATTGATTATCAGGAGAGAGACTGGGGCCAGAAGCATAGATCTGGGAGCCATTCGCTCAGAGATGAAAGCTGAAACCATGGGATCTGGTGAGGGCATCAAGTAGAGATATTGTAGGGAAAGGAATAAAAGCCCAGGAAATCACCTTGGGAAATGAAAGAGATATTTTGCCTTTCTTTGTATCTACAACCCTTGCCACAGTGTCTGGCACATAGAAAGAGAGCACTTAATTGTAATTATTACTAAAATAGTGATTAAGTATTAAGCTTGCTGTCTGTTGACTATAGCTAGACATGTGACTAGGGAAAAAAGGTGAACCACTTTTATAGTTAGCATTAGGGATGTGCCCCATTGTTGTTCTTGCAATGTCAAGAATGCTAGAAGAAGACCACTAGTATGTTAGGTGGATATCCCTCCCAAAGAAGAGTCTATGGAAAAGCATGGACAAGAGTGGTGTGGGATGAGAGGTCATGGATGGGTTGCAATCTGCATAATTTGGAGATAGGATCATAGTCTCATTGAAGGAAATAAGTGCCGAGTGAGATTCATATGGTACATTATGTATATTATTTCATTTAACCCTCATAATAGCTCTGTGAGGTTGGTATTTTAGATATTATTCTTCCCATTTTACAGATGAAGAAAATGAGACTCAGAGGTCAAGTAACTTGGCCTTGTTCACACAGCAAATAAATGTCAGAGGCAGAATTCTAAACTAGACCTCTCAATCCAGTTGACTTTCTATTATATCATACTGCCTTTCTCAAATGAACAGTCTTTCTTTTCTTTGAGATAATGAACTGGTCTGCAGTGGATACTGGGCTTAAAGACAGGAAGATTCATCTTCCTGAGTCCAAATTCATTTTCAGACACTTACTAACTTTGTGACCTTAACACAGTTCACTTAGCCCTGTTTGTCTCAGTTTTCTCATCTATAAAAAGAGCTGGAGAAGGAAATGGCAAATGCTCCAGTATCTTTGCCAAGAAAACCCCAAAATGGAGTCAGGGAGAGTCAGACATGACTGAAAAATAATTCAACATCAACCAATGCTCCAACAAACTTTAAAGGCCAGTGGTATCACTGGCAGGGGAAAAGGGGAGCAACATGGGGAAATGTTGGTGAGTTAAAAACAATTGTAATCAAATTTATTTAAAAAGATACAATTATAAAATTAATTTTTGATCAAAACCTTTCAGCAAATTTTTAGCAATATTCACGGTTAGATGTATATTTCAAAGTGCAGCTATTATCTCATGAAGTATGCAGATTGCAATCGAAAAACTAATTTATGTATTGATTTGCTGAGAGAACTTCTGCCCTTAGTCTTTTGAATTGTATTTCTCTGATAAATGTAGCACTTGTACCATTGCCTGAGCCTACCCACAACTGTCTTGGGTGTTCCAAAGTGTTGCTCTACCTGCAGCTATAATAGGGAAACAATTGTGATTGAGGATGTCAACTTGGTCATTACTATCAACTGCCTCAAGAAGTATGAATCATTTAAAAATATATGTTTTTACTGTGATCGCATTATTATGGGGTGTGAATGGATGGGTGAGTGTCTTAGAAAGTGATATGGGTTATAAAGTCTGCGATCAGCTGAGAAACTTTCACTCTTGTGTTGTGGTTTTTGCCATAGTAATTTAATAGACTAATGTGAGTCTCTCTTTCTATCTCTCTCTTCATATAGATAGAGATATATAGATATTTATAGATATATAGAAATATATCTGTAGATATCTATAGATATTTAGAAATATATCTGTAGATATGTATATTTAGAAATATATCTATTCGGAGTAGCTAGGTGGTGCAGTGAATAGAATGCAGGCCCTGGAGTCAGGAGGATCTGAGTTCAAATCTGACCCTAGACACTTAACACAAAAAACTAGCCGTGTGACCTCGGGCAAGTTGCTTAACCCCAATTGCCCTCCAAAAAAAAAAAAAGAAAAAGCAAAAGAAATATATCTATTCATACAGATAGATAGATAGATAGACAGGCAGAGAGATATCATGTCCCTGATTCTTCCTGGCCTTCAATTACTTAATCAGTATTAAAAAATGAGGGGGGTGGACTAGATGCTCTCTGAACTCCCTTCCAGCTCAAGATCTGATTATCTGATCCCTATTTTCCAGCACACAGTTCACAGTATGACAGAAGAAAATTATCTTTCAAGGAAGAAAAGATGGAGTAAACCCTTGAATTACCAATCATTTGTTCGAGATACATCTGAAACCCAGTTTCAAATATGAGGGATTGCCTGGCTGATGTCCGATCCTGATGCTTCTTGCTAATTGAAGGGTGGACAGGTTGACATATTTGTTCTACCTTTCCTCAATTCTCTGTCATTCCTTTTTTAAAATCTCTCTGTAGTGTTGCCAGTCAGGCCCCATCCAACTTAAGCCCCTTTCTCCTACTTCTTAGGCAAAAAGAAGACTGTCTTTTTGCCACACATACTCCATCAGAAATGAAGAACAAGCTCTCCAGAACTCTCTGGTAGGACTGTTCTTCCCACAAGTCTTCCTACCCCCCAGACACACACCTTGGTTCTCAATTAGCAACTTCATTCATGCCTTGGAGGAGAAATACTGCTTTCTCTAGTTGTTCAAATAAAAGTGGATGACCCGAGAAGAAAGCTACCATTGCACTATACCTTTGTGCATTGACTGGAACTAGGACCATTTTATCAGGCAAAATTGGGGGATTTTATTTTAATTCAATTGGTTCTTCTCCTGTCTCTGCCTTTGCATAGGCTGGCCCCTTTCACTCATGCTCACCTCCAACTTCTTAGAATCCTTATTTTGCTGGGAGACTCAGCTCGGGTGATGATACCTCCTTCGTGAAACTCCCCTGATCCCCTTAGAATCTCCCTTCTTAAATTACCTTAGGGTTTTGGGGTTTTTTTATACTTTGCATCCCTTCCAACTGAAGTCTGATATTATTCTTTTTCTGTCTTTTTGGCCATGGTGCCTAGCTTGGTGCAGGAGCCTAGAAAATGTTTGTTAAACTGAACCTAGTATTACCTCATATTATTTTTTTTTAAATGAAGAAACACAGATCCTTTGGTATTTGGGGGCAATGATGTGTCTTGCAAATACCCCTTTCTTATTGGCAGCTTCTGCATGGCAGGTTAACGAATCCCTTTGCATAAAGGACAGCTCTTTTACACGGTTCTCTGTTTTCAAATACAGTGCTGCTTAATATTTACTTTTTAGAAAAAGTACTGAGAAGTAACCAAAAACTTTACACCTTGACTCTTTTAATCCTTACAACAACCATTTGAGGTAGATATTCTTATTATCAATATTTTATAGATGGGAAGACTGAGACACAGGTAGATGTCCTTCCCAAAGTCCCACAGCTAATAAATGGCTGAGGGACATTTGAACTTGAGTCTTCTTGGCTTCACATCCTGTATTGAATCTGCTGTGTCACTGTAATTCCACAAAGCAAAAAGAAAGAAGCACATGATAGACCTAGCAACCCCATTTCTGAGCATGTACCTAAGGAGGTCAAAAACAGACAGACCATAAATATAGCTATAGAAACACATTCTTGACAATAATTTCCTGCAACTTGGAAACATCTGTCTCCTGAAGCCTAGTACTGTCAGTGCAGGAGAGATAGAAGAGGCTTGCTGGTGTTGACTCACTGTCCCTTGCCCTCCCGATGTCAAGGAAGCAGCCAGACACATTGTTCTATTGTAGAACAAGTATATTTAAAATTATGCAAAAAAGAATTAGGATTTAAGAATTGAAATTTACCATCATGGGTATTCTTTCAAAGTAAGTAAGGAAATGGGGCTGAACTTGATTTTCCTCCCCTAATTTGGGGGTGGGGAAAAAAGATTGGAAAGATGTTGCCTTCATTTGCATGTTCTCTGTGATACCAGTCGTTTTGAGCTCTTGCTGGAGGTTGAGGATCTTCTATATGGGAGAGTGCTTCTGCTAGATAGGAGGATTTCCTGCTCGAGGCAGGCATGTCTACTCCTGACCAGTTGACGAGCCAGGAGCAAATCTGTTCCTTCCTGTTCAGTTACAATAGAACTTAGTGTTCCAGCCTATTGAGATAAATTTGCATGTTGATTCTGCCATTTATGAACTGTGCATTGATATAGAACTATTTATGGGCCATGTATAAACACTGTGAAACACTAAATTAAGAACTCAAGGAAGACAAGGACTGTATCTTTTTTTTTTTTAATCTTCTACAGAGCTCACTAATGTCTTCTGCACATAATGGGCAGTAATATGTTTCCATTTAATTGTTCCATTGTTGGGTTGTTCTAGGTCTTTATAAAGAGAAAAAATTATGTTGAAATTTGAATAAGATTTATTCCTTCTTTGACTATTTAAGTTTATTCTATTGACTATTAAATTGAAATCAGATTCCTTTTAGCTTTGACCCGTAGGTCCTGATTCTGTCTTCATAGAGCAGCCCAGAATCAGTCTGCTTAGCATGAAAACCCTTTGTAATATTTAAAATAGTTATTCTCTTTTCTTTTCTTTTCCTCTCCCCCCAGGCTAAATATCTCTTCAGTTCCTACCTGTATGTCAGTGGTTTGCAGGACCTTCAGTTCTGGCTTCCTTTATTCAAGTAGTAAGTATTAGACTGAAGGGCCACTGAGGTTGTTTCTGATTCGGACAAGCTATGACTCTTTCCAGCTTGAGATCTCTGATCCATTAAGTCTATGCCTTTGTGAATACATTCTAATTTGTCACTGATCTCTTTAAAACATGAGGCCTACTCAAAGAAGAAACATCAGTAGATACTTCCATCTACTCCATTGCAGAGGTAGGGGATTGGTGGTAGCCCATGGCTGTGAAATATTGGATATATTGTCAGATTTTTTTTTCAATATGGCTATTGGTTTTGTGGATTTTTTTCCTCTTCTTCCTCTTTTTCTTTAAATAATATATATATTTTTTTTGTTTTATAGAATGACTCTCTAGAAGGGAGGAAGGAGAATTCAGAGGGAATTTGGGGAATGTTGAAAAAAATTATCAATAAAAATGTATTTTTAAAATGTGGGGCCTTGCAGGGATGAGCTAAGCTTAAGATTTATGGAAAGCTGAGGGTATGCCCTTCATAAAGTATTTTCTATGTTTACTTAACATTATGTCTTTTATCTTTCATCTTTGATGCCACATAAAACAAGTATAAATTTATATTTGTCATATGTTAGGGAAGAAGGTAGAGGGCCAAATAAATCTTTCTTTACAAAATAAAATTAAAAGTTCAGTGCTAGGAAGGAAATATGGTACTCTAGCTATGGTGTGGCAAGCTCTTGTCCTATGATCTGAACTGTCTTGTTCTATGAGTATTGTATAAGTGTTATAAGATGCATTTTTGGAAGCTTCATCCTGTTGGTGTCTTATGTGAAGCTTATACCCAAGTGTTAGAATCATAGATGTAGAGATAAAAAAGACCACAGGAAATTGTCTAGGCTCATTTTACAGATCAGGTGACTATTGCATGTTACCTCAAGAGAAGGGAAATGACTTTTCTAAGGTCATAAATCTAATAAGTATCAGAATCAAGGATCTGATCTAGAATCACCAAATCATAGAATTCCAGAGTTAAAAGACACTTCATCTGTCTAGTTCAATGTTTACCTACTGCTTAAAAACAACAACAACAATCTTTTCTATGACTTTTAGAGAACCTTTGATTTCAAATCCAGAACCCTTTTTATAATCCTGAGGTTGTCTGCCAAGATACTTACTCAGCTCCTTCCTGAACCTATATGGTTGATTCCATGAAGATAAATGTAGAATTTTATAATTGTCCCAGTTCACGTTCTGTCTGGTTTTCTTGATCTGCATCCCATTTTGAGCTGATTTTGAAGCTGATTCTGCCATCTGTGACATTAGCTATGTGTCTTCTACAAATTTGATAAGCATGTTTAGTTTCTTTACTGATAAAAAATACCAGTGAAATTTTATTTTGTAGTGAAGTAGAATGGAGTTAATGGATAATAAAGACTTCCAGGTCCAGTACATTGAACTTAGTCTTGATCAGGAGGGCTACCTATCTCTGAAATGACTGATTTCAAAGTATTCATGAAATTCTCCCGTTTGTCTTTTTATGAAGACTTCCTTTGATACAATCCCATCCCACTGTGAAGAAAGCCCCACCTGCCCTATAACCTTGGGTTTATTCCTAATGCAAGTCAATAATTGTTTCATGTAGATATGGGCAAACCATTAAAATGTTGTGTAATACTATTGAGAGAGAAAACTAAAGTGATTGTTAGACATTGCTTTAAGTGCCAGTTGTCCAAAAGTATCTTCAGAAAAACTCCATGGAATGTAACTCAGAAAGTCTCTGGGTTATTAAAAAAAATCATTCCTGTCAGTTCATTTTTGTGTATGAAACTTGACACAGCCTTCACAACATCTAATTATGTTGTCATGGCTGAGAGATTTTTTACAAACTTACTTGCTGGTTGACAAAGATCTCTGCACAAGAAAAACCCTTTCTTGATCATCTCTTCCTTTGTGTCTAATACCCCAATTTTTTTAAAGGAATATTTAGGTTTACGTAGGTATTGATTTTCAAAATAAAATTGTGATTGAAAATGAAATAATAATGTTACTTTATTTCTGTGTCCTGGAGATGGAGTAGGGGTGAGGTTAATAGATAGCTAGCTGGAAGTATACACATATGTTGTTGTTTTTTTTTTGATGGGAGGAGGCAACGCAATTGGAGTTAAATAACTTGCCCAAGCTCACATAGCTAGTTAAGAGTCAACTGTCTGTTTCTGGATTTGAACTCAGGTCCTCCTGACTTCAGGGCTGGTTCTCCATTCACTGTGCCACCTCGCTGCCCTTTATACTCATCTTTATATACACACCTATGTGCATGTAATTATTCCCACATTTTCATGATTCTATAACTTGTATTTATTGACTTGTTTCATTCTTTGTCTCTTTCAGTACTTGGCACATTGTAGATTTTTATAAATAATTGGTTGATTTAGTCATGTATTTTCCTCTCTATCTAGAATGGCTTACCCACTCACATACACAGGTACACATATGTGCTTCTGTCTCTACTAAATCCTTTAAAACCCAACACCAATACCATTTCTTCCATTGGGCTGTTCTAAGTCTGCTCTTGGTGAGTCCTTTCTAGACTTCCTATCATACCTTGTTCATATATCTCATATATGTATCATGTTTCATTTCAAACTCTATTTATGTACTACTCCCAAGAAGCTTTACAAGGGCAAGGATTATATTTTAGTTGTCTTTATATCTTCATCCCCCAGGTTCTTAGTAATTGCTGCATGGATTGAATTATTAAACACAACATTACTTTTATAAAACTTTATGCCTCTTAAGCATTTTTCATATTTTAATTTATATTATGCCTACTTGATATGTCTTTGATGGCCCCTGGTAAGCTGTAAGCTCTGTGAGGTCAGGAATTCTGTTATCATTAAAAGGGAGAGACTAACAGGGTTCCCTGCACATGTATTTAATATGTTTGTTGAATTGAATTGAACTGACAAGGACAATCTGTCAGTTTCTACAGCTGACACTAGAACTTAGTGCTTCAAGGCATCAACTATTTATTATAATTGTATGTGGTCCTCCCATTAGCATAGCATGTCATTCCTCTGGGTGTGCTTTGAAAAATTAGTTCTTCCTTAGGTGTCTAAAACAAATAGACACTTGCTGTTGTTGTTAAAAAGCACAGTATTTTTGGTTTATTAGTAGTATCAAGAAGCTACTGTGTGATATCATCTGGCAGTTTCTTTTGCCCTTAGGAAGAATCTAACCCTCAATCACTTCATACAGATGAACACCTGACTAGTTATCATTCTGTCAACTGGAAACCTCTGTTTATTGGTGTTTTCAATACTGATAGTACAATGATCATTGATGTTCATTATGAAAACCAGACAAGACTGAGATCTTGAAGAAGACTCAAAAAGAACATGAATTTGAAGGTATTGGAAAAACTGCCCTGGAGTCAGGAGGACCTAAATTCAAATTTGGCCTTGGACACTTACTAGGTGTGACCCAGGGCAAGCCACTTAACCCTGCTTGCCTCACTTTCCTCATCTTTCAAATGAGCTGGAGAAGGAAAGAGCAAACCACTGAAGTGTCTTTACCAAGAAAACTCCAAATGGGGTCATGAAGAGTCAGACATGACTGAAAAAAATCAACAACATCTTGGAGAGGAAGGGCTAGACTCGAGATTTAGCCCCAAAGGGTAGAATGAGGAGCAAAGTTAGAGATTTAAATATTATATCAGGGAAAATTTCCTCACAATTAGTTCTGTCCAAAAGGGTGATGGGCCCCCTGGACAGCTGGGTGTCTTCCCCCTTCTTTAAGGTGGATATCAATATATCCAGTATGCTATAACAGGCATTACCACTGAGATTCCTTCCAACTCTCAAATTCTTTGAGTGTCTGACCATCTTAATTATTAAAAGAAGAGGAAATTAGGTTGAATTTGGTTTTGGTATTGCATCATTTTCACATACCAATGCAGAAATTGGTAATATAGAGGATATAACATAGCATACTAGAACCCAGCCTGGTTTTGAAGCAGAGAAGTCCTGAATTTGAATCCTACTTGAACCACCATAGGTAAATGACCATTGGCTAGACCCTTAACTTCTCTGGGCCTCCATTTATACATCTATAAAATAGATATAAGACTTGTAGTGCCCATATCGCAGGTTTAGTGAAAGGCTGAAATGTAATAATGAATTTTAACACCCAATATAAATATCAGTTCTTATTAAGTGGAACATTTGATTACATAGTCCAGAATATGTATACATGAACAAAAATATTCTGCCCATCACCCTTTTTTTCCTTTCAAGGCTCAAATGACTGTCTCTGAGTATGATGTGGTAAAGTTCAGCAGCATTGTTCTAATCTCACAAGACTGCTGCAGAGGCATTTGTTTTATGGAATTTTCCAAACTGCATTAAGAAAAGCAGACTTTTTTAAAAAAAAATGGTTGAAATATAACCACATGGCTCAATATCATACATGAATTTTAGATTGTATTAGAAGTTGAATATTTATTGGGAAGTCTGCATTCATAATTTCATAAAAGATATAAAGAAAGCCTCAGGATAGATATTTAGCTTCTGTAAACAAACCTTAATTATGAAAACAAAACCACACAATTTTTTTTGAAAACTCTTAACAGTAAAATAATGACAGTTAGCTTTCCCACTGCTGTCTTTGTAGCTTGAGAAACAAAAAATGTTTGAAAAGGGATTTTAAAAATAGCTTTCATTTGAGAATCACCTACCAGTCAACTATTTTTAAAATAGAAAATGTAAGTGTCCTGCATGTCAAATTATTCAATGTACTTCAATTAATTGAGCAAGGGCAAAATTCCTTCTACAGTACTTTTCCAGGTACTGCGAGTCTTGGGGAATAGAGTGAGATGACAAAGGATTTCAATACTAAGAACTGAGAAGGGAGAAGACTTTAGGATTGGGGTTAACCTATGCAAAGAGATGGAGATAAATGTTGCACATTTGGAAGAGTAAGTAGTTTAGGACATGAAATCTGAGGACAGAATAATAAAGTGAAATAAATCTGGAAAGCTGGGATGTGTCAGATTGTGAAGGGCTTGCTCCTCCTATGGCATCTTGTCCAAACTGATCCCCATTCTCACCACCCTTCTCTGGATACTCTTCAGCTAGTCAGTTACCTTCCTAAACTATGGTTCTCAGAAAGTAACTCAGTAGGACACATTTAATCTGACCATCCATCCTTCAAGTAAAACGTATTGTTTAACAGAAGCATTGTTCTGCAACAAATCCTACATAAGCTAACAATGATTAATTGGTGCAATACAACCACAAAGAGTAACAGTCAATAATTTGCTAACATAGTAGACATATCTAAATTAACTGACCTATATGCCCAAAGATTGAGGGATCATACGATTTTATTTAGAGTTCATTACAGTTAAGAGTTCATTAATAGAACTAAGTACTCCAAACAATTTTCCATTGAATTCATCTACCTGGCTCATTTTGCTGATATCATAAATATTGGAAATTGAGTTATTTTCTAATTAAAAAATTGATTCTTTCTGATAGTTTCTTGAGTGTCAGAGAACAATGTAAGCATGATCAAGGGGTTATCTGCCTCTTGGTAAACCATATCTGCCACCCTGGCTGCAGATTGAATTAAAATATGGCTCTTTGGGGACTGGAAGTGATGGATTTCTTTGTGATGTGTTTATTTAATCCAAGCACCAGCTTTTTTTTTTTAATCAGTCCAGATGGAGATAAAGAGCTTGCAAGTAACATGGTATGGTAAATACAGGGGAAGGCTAAACAACTGATTCAGACATTTCAAAAATCACGAAACAAATTGCCTTCATGTCAGAGTTTCGGTTAACTATGCTGGCAGAGATTATAGGTAGACTAGATAGTGGGATAGCTAGTGATTGTACAAAAACTGCCTCTAAAGGTATGTGTAATGAAACCTGTGTCATGTGGATATCTAGCTCAAAAGGCTTTGTATAGTAAGGAGGATGGGAAATTCAAAAGAACTCTATTGGTTAAAATGAACTTCTCTTAGTTTCTAAGTTTCTAAATTCCCTAATTAATTCTAAGCTTTCTTAGAATTAATAATATCAAAAATCTGTTGAGGTAAACATAATGCCAAAAGAAAAAAAGAACCAGACATTTCTATATTGTAAAAAAAATCCCCTGAAACAAGCCTTGGTTTCCTCATCTGTAAAACGAAAGGCTTGAATTATATGTCCTGTGGGTTCTAGTCCAGCCATAGACCTAGATTCCAAGACCCTAAACATAAACTAAGTGAAGTACAAGATAAAAAGGAAGAAAATCTATGATTTAAATACTTCCTACTTGAAGGACAAGCCACATGTGGAGTATCAAGTTAATTTCTAGGGGGTTAGAGCCAAGATGGCAGAGTAAAAGCAGGAACTTTCTTGAGCTCCTACTCTAACCACCTCCATTACCTGTAAAAAATTACTCTAAACAAATTTTAGAGCTACAGAACCCGCAAAGTGACAGAGAGAAACAGATCTCCTGATGAAGGTAACCTGGCAGGCTGACAGGAAGGGTCTATCACACTGAGCTGGGAGCAGAAAGCATTCTCATGTGGTCCTTGTTGGCCCAGACCCACGGCACAAACTGGCAGGAGCAGACTTCAGGAGAATGAATCACCAGCAACTGCCCAGTTTCTAGACTTCTCAACTCATAAACCCCAAAGAGAAAGTAAAAAGTCAGTGGGGGAACTCTGTTGATCTGGGGTGAGAGAAAAGGGAGGTCTGGCATCTGACCCCTGTCCATGGGATGAAGGAGGTGGAGGCCCTAGGCCCACAGATTGTGGGGGTACCCAGCAACTGTCTATAGGGTAATCATAGGACTCACTTTCCTGGAACTGAGGCAGGATTCTCTTGCTTTGCTCTACTTGGATCTGGGTTGCAGTGTTGGGTGTCAGTCCTGGGATGAGGAGCACTAGCATAGCAGAGCTTATTGAGGTTGTGGAGAGGCAATCCTCCTCACAGTTCTGAGGTAGGTGCCAAGAAGAAGTTCTCACAACAGTTGTGCAAAACTCCAGAAATTTAGGACACAGCATTCTCCATTCTGTAAACAGAGTTCTACCCTGGCAAAGAGCTCAAAAGACAAATAATTGGCTGGCAAGATGAGCAAACAGAGGAAATGCAATCAGACCATAGAATCTTTTTGGGGGACAAAGACAATCAAAACATAGAAGTAAAAGAAGACAACAGAGTCAAACTCCTGCATCAAAAGTCTCCAAGAAAAATATTAATTGGTCGCAGGTCATGGAGGCACTCAAGAAGCATTTTGAAAATCAGGTAAGAGAAGCAGAGCAAGAATTGGGAAGAGAAATGAGAATGGTGCAAGAATTTCTGGACAACATATTTAGGGAAAGCTATTATTTGGATTGGGGGAGAAAGGACACTAGTTAAGGAGACAGAGAGGGAAATAAAGTCATTATTGAAATGAAGCCCAGGGGAGCCAAGATGGCAGCATAGAAGCAGCAAAGCACCAGGGCTCCCACACAAACATGCTAAAAAACTCATAAAATGGGACGCTAAACAGATTTTCAAGCTCCAAAACTATCCAAAAGACAGAAAGCACATCTGTTGCTACAGGCAGCGCAGCAGGCAGGGCTCTTCGCAGCAGTCTGGGACCCA
>CM053600.1:180434327-180462506 GCA_028646575.1 Pseudocheirus occidentalis | reverse complement strand
ATGTAGATTGCTTCAGTCTCCATTTAAACTCTGTTCTTTCTAGATCTTTCTCTGAATGTTGACATCTTCTTCCATCCTGAGCCTTGTAGAGTTGTCTTACAAATGTGTGTTGCTGAGAAGAGTTCAGTTTATCAAAGTTGGTCGTCACACATATGATATGTCTGTGATTGTGTGCCAATTTTTTCTGGTTCTGCTCTTCTCACTTAGCATCAGTTCGTATAAGCCTCTCCAGGTAAATATGAAGACCGTCTCCTCCCCATTTCTTACAGCACAATAGCATTCCATTACATTAATATACCACAACTTGTTTAGCCATTCCCCAATTGATGGGCATCCCCTTAATTTCCATTTTTTTGCCACCACAAAGAGAGCTGCAATAAATATTTTTGTATATATGGGTCTTCCTCCCACTTCTATGAACTCTTTGGGATACAACCCCAGGATGTATACAACCCATGGGTCAAAGGGTATGCCATTATTTATAGCCCATTGGGCATAGTTCCAGATTGCTCTCCAGAATGGTTGTATCAGTTTGCAGCTCCACCAACAATGCATTAGTATTCCAATTTTTCCACATCTTCTCTAGCATTTTTCATTTTCCTGTTTTGTCATCTTAGCCAATCTGACTCGTGAGATGTGGTAGCTCAAAGCTGTTTTGATTTGCATTTCTTGAATCACTAGTTATTTAGAGCATTCAATACAGCAAGTATTAACAACACTAGAAAGTATAGGAATAAATGGAGTTTTCCTTATAATAACAGGTAGCTTCTACTTAAAGCCATCAGCAAGTATTATATTTAATGGGGATAAACTAGAAGCATTTCCAATAAGATCAGGGGTGGAACAAGGATGTCCACTATCACCCCTCTTATTCAGTCTGGTACTAGAAATGTTAGCAGTAGCAATTAGAGAAAAAAAAGAAAACAAATCAAATTAGGCAAAGAAGAGACTAAGCTATCACTCTTTGCAGATGATATGATGATATACTTGGAAAATCCTAGAGAATCAAGTAAAAAACTTCTTGAGACAATTCTATTCCACTTTTTATTGCATAAAAAATTTAAACGTGTGTATTTAAAACTTTAAAAGTCCCCTTCCAATACATATATTTCTTAATTTGAACTTCAGAGAAATAGGGGCCTGGATGAGTCAATGAGGAGGTAATAGGTTTAGAAGTGGAAATAATATAATAACTCGTGTTTATAAGTTTGGAAAAACTTGTTATAATCTCATTTGATTTGGTGTCATTATTATTCCCATTATACAGATGAGAAAAGCCAGTCTAAAAGAGATTAAACGACTTGTCCACAGTCACACAGCTAGTAAGTCTCTGAGTCAAAATTCAGATTTGGGTTTTCTTAACTCCAAGTCTAGTACTCCCTTCCCCAATCACATTAGGGGGTGGGAGATAGCTCAGGGGGAGATAAATTCATTGTCACAGATATTATGTATAACTCACGATTTGCCATAGAATTCATAGATTCAGCATTTGGAAAGAATAGGAATATGGAATCTTGAATCTAGCCAGATACTCTTAAGCCTTCAGGCATTATTGAAATCTATCTATCTCTAGTTTTATATTTAGAGTCAGGAAGACCTATGTTCTAAGCTTTCATCTGACACTAGCTGTGTGACCACTGGTAAATCTTTTAAGCTCTCTGGACCTTAGTTTCCTTATCTATAAAATGAGATTAATGACCCTCACAGGACTCACCTCATAGATTTGTTCTGAGGTTGTAATGAAAGAATAATAAATGTAAGAGGCTTTATAAAACTTAAACTATTAAGTATTTGTCAATTATTTTTCAAATACTTATTATAACAGAGAACCATCCTTGGAGCCGGGATGTTGACTCCACACAAAAGCTCCACTCTTTCTAGCCATGAGGGAAAGAAACAACATGACTCTTTCAATTATTGTAGTTTTAAAGATGGAAGCACTTCTGCCATACAGCCAAAGAAAAAAGGCTTTTCCACCCACAAGACAGAGAAACACAGAATGCCTTCTCCTAGAAGCAACTTGCTGCCATCTTAAGCTATCTGGGTACACATAACACACATGTACATACATACATATATGCATAAATATACATATGTGTAAAATTAAGATGATGGAATCAAATTTATGTTGATTTAAAGTAAAACTTCTGGGGGTTTTGGAAGAAAATAAATTTTTTTTGTGCTGCACTCCCCCCACTCAATTTTGCTGTTTGCAAACCTCTTCCTCTACCTCCTTCTGCCCTCCCTCCTCTTATTACTGCTGCCACTACTACTACTACTATTAATATAAAGTTAGTTGGATTGAGTGCTAAACTTGGATTCAGGAAGACCTGATTTGAAATCCTGCTTTTGAGCCTTACTAGCTGTGTAACTCCTGGCATGTTACTTAACCTTTCTGCCTTAGTTTCCTGATGGGGATAATAATGGCATCTACCTCACAACTCTGTTGTGAGGCTCAAATGTGATAACATGATAGAAGTACCTAAATAACAAGAGAATGTTTGCAACAAGAAGGGTGGCTTCCCATTGTGAAGGGCCTCTGAAGCCTAGGCAAAAAAAGGTATGAACTGACTCTGTGGACATTTCTAAGCAGAGGAATAGGGCTACCAGATAAAAATATGTTGCTGGCAGATTTACTCAGGAGTCCTATTGGAAATATTCACTTGGGTAACATTATCCAGTAGGAAACAGTTTAGTACAAAGTGATTTTTTAAAATTATGATTTATTTACTGAAGTTAACATTTGTGTTAACTTAATGAGTCTTCAGCTTTCATGTTCAGAAAAACAGATCATTTAATTCTGGAGCTTTTTTTTTAATACTATTTCATTATTTGCTGAGATCATCCCTTAAATTTCTAAATGAATTCTTCTGTTTTCCATGGTCATTGAAATAACGATCAACTCTTTTGAAGGCTACACGTTAGGAGTAAAAAAAAACAAACAAGCACACACATGTGTGTGCAAACATATGTACATATATGTTGCATATGCACATACATGTATATATGTGTACATATGTAAAATGTAGGGTCTCATTATCATTGGCTATTTAGACGTTTAATAATGGGGAATAACTGAAAAGCATAAGTCTATTAATCAGCCTTGGATGGGTGATAGAGATCCGTCAAACCTAGTCATGCATACCCACTGCAGGTATAGGACAGATAACTTTAATGAAACCTTATTAATGGTAGAACAGGCTGGTAACAGAGCAAATCTTTTTAATGTGGTGTTTGTGAACCATTTCTGCTTGAAAGACAGTTTGGAAAGGAGAGAAGGAACCAGATTGCTTGTTGTGAATTTCCAGTCTATACATTACTATAGCATCCTCTGGATGAAATATTCCATGTAGGAAATATCCAAAAGGACTATACTTAGATATTTCAATGGACAGCAATTTTATCAATGGCACTGACATTCCATTGTGATGTCATACAGCCACAATGTGGCTCTCCAGCAAAGGGAATTGCCATGAAGTCATGCCTGCTAAGCCATTGAGATTCTGGGTCAAGTCACCTCCTAATGTACTGGGGTCCTTCTGTAGATTTCATTGATAATGGACAGTGATTGCTGAAGGAGCATGCATGCAACCATCTCAAAAGGAAATAACCATTTATTATTACATTGGATTTGCTGTTATATTTTGTAGGGCTAGTTTTAAAGAAATATGTGGTGATGACTGTTTCAGGCATTCAAGTTATAGTATAAAGTCCCTTGACAAGAACAGCAGAATCACATGGCAAAATGTGTTCTCCAACGACGAATTGCTAGGTAATCCATAATGAAGTGTGTGATTGCTTCTCTGAACCTATATTCATCTATAAAATCGAGCTAAGAGCATCTGCCTACCTCATAGAATTGGAAGGATCAAGTGAGATAGTATATGGAGATTTTAACAAATTTGAAAGCCTCATCAAAACTGTACTTTATTTTTATGATGTACTACATGTCAGCAAAAATCCTGGATGTACCTAGATTCTCCATGCTTTGGAACACACACATACACACACACATACACAAACACACACACGAGAGCTGGGAGAAAATATGATATGGAATTAAATTATGGAAACAGTTAATGTTGTGTGTTGGAAATTCCATAAAAGAGCAACAAGGACCAGGATACTGATGAATGAATTGTGAATACCACTTACTGTGACTTGTTTGTCCTACCCAGCTGAGTGCCAAGGTAAAATATGGAGAATAAGCCAAATTTTGAGTGCAATTTATCCCTTCACAGAGAAGGATTTCTCTCTGTAGTGAGTATTAGAAAACAGGCTACACTGCCAGGTACACATGAATGGAGAGGGTAGGAAATTTCAAGAACATGTCTTTCAGCATTCAAAATGTGAATGGTTAGGGTAAGGTGGAAAGCCTCAAAGCTCTAATGAGTCCAGTTGAGAACTTCCTCTGTACTCTAACACCCTTCCAGCTGAATATCACAGGCTATTTTCCAAACAGCCTATGATCTCTGTCTCCAATTTGTGATCTGTAATTTGTACAATGTACAATGTACATTTGTACAATGATGGAGCTGCTTGTGGAGTATTTATTAAAAAAAAATACTAGAAGTCTGAAATTGACTCCTATTTGGCAATAGAGTTATGTCTCTACTTGACAAAGTAGATCCTTCCTCTAAATTTAATTAACATTGCCCAGATAAGCCATTTGAGACTCCACTAGTTTCATCCTCTAAAATAGTTGGAAGAAAAACAAACAAACATTAGCCAGATAATTGTTTTAGTCATATGATGCCAAAGAACTGCTTTGTCATGATGAAAGTCATTTTCATAATGTCACGAATCCATCATTGTCTAATGGGAAAAATTGGGAAATTAGAAGTGCAAATGCCAATGAAGTAATGGATCTGAATCTTCAAAGGATCTTGACTTGGAACTTAGCAATTCCCCCTCCCATTTTTACATATAGGGAAACTGAGACCCAAAGAAGTAAACTAACTTGAGTCAAGGTCCTACAGCTTATAAGTGACCCAGGATTCAAATCTAATGGAATTCCAAAAAAAAAAAGAAGAATAAATATATAGGAACAGTGGTAAGTGCCAGACATACAAACACAAAATCAAAACAATACTTTGCCTGCTGCTATTGGCAGGATATAGCATGTAAACAAAGAAGTATATGCAAGAAAATATGAGTATAAGGAAGAAAGCTCTAAGAGATAAATGAAGGGTGGTGGCAACAGAAGAGGCTTCCTATAGAGGATTCTCTTACATCATTTAGAGTTCTCCAAAGAACCTAGCACAACATAGTACATTAATTGTCACTATTTCTGTCTTGTCCCAAGAACTAGAATGTGTCTCAGGAGGGCAGTTCTTATTCAACAGTATCCTTATAATTTTCTTGTGAAATTGGGTGTGAGAAAAAATTATTCTTCCTATCTTGTATTGCCTACCAAACAGGTTTGGGCATAATGGAAAGCCCCTTGGGGGCATAGGATATTTCATTCTTGTCTTTCTGTTCCTAGAACTTAGAAGAGTATATGTCATAGCATAGTTTCAGAATATATAGATAGGTAAATAGATTAGATAAAAAAATGCATACAGTTGGCAGATACTGAGAGATTAAATATATACATAGGAATAGATGGTAGATTAATAAATGCATGTGTAGATTTAGAGGATAGATTAGATCTATGAATGTATAGAGATAGATGATAGAGAGACAGACCAACAGACAGACAGACAGACAGACAGATTAGATAGATAGATAGATAGATAGATAGATAGATAGATAGATAGATAGATAGATAGGTGGATGAGCAGAGAAAGAGAGAGAGAGAGATAGAGAGAGAGAGAGAGAAAGAGAGAAAAAAAGAGAGAGAGACGAGAGAGAGAGAGAGAGACGAGAGAGAGAGACCGAGACCATTTATTTGCTAAGGGCCTGGGAACAGGCAATAAAAATGCAAAACTCTAGAGATACAAATATTAGTAAGTAAGATAGTCCTTGACTCCCCAAAATGTAATATTCCAATGGGGAAAGATAACACTAAGGGTGCTGATAAGGAACATAGCTCTGTAGGGTCCTGGCCATTGTGGTGGTAGGAGACAGAGACCTCCATAATAAATGCTTATTGATGGATTGACTGATTGAGAGTCAGAAGCTATTTATTTGTGGTGTCATCTGGGGCAAGCCATTTCTGTTCTCTGGCCTCTCAGACTTTTCAGCTATAAAATGACCATAAATAATTTGTTATGTAAAGGTGCCCTCACTCCAAATTCAGGATCCAAAGCCCCATATCACATTTCGCTCGAGGAAGATGAATTTTTCCCCTTCTCCCCCCCCCCTTTTTTCTTTGTACTCTCTGCCCCCATCAGACAAAATTTAGAAGATAATGCTGACTACTTTTGCAAGTGCAAAGGCTTTTTTTTTTCCGCATAGAAGTTATTGGACATAGTGCAATAAAAGCAATATAGGACAAGATTTTCAGGTTTCAGGATTTCAGTACCTAATTATTTCACCTCAATTACACCTCTCTGAATGCAAAGGGTAATGAATAGTGGAAGTGTGGTATGTTTTTTAAGTTCCTTTTAAAGGCCAAACTCCAAAAACATCGCAGAGAATTTCATACCGATATTTCTTGGATTCCAGGAGGACACATAATGACTAAAACTTTTATATTTAGCCGGTGCTCTAAATCTTAACTTTAAAAGTGTCTGGCTAAGATGATAAGAGGTGCAATAGAAGGAGAGAAATGGATGGCTAGATTTTAAATTCTTATAATGAACCTTGTTTCACTAGGGAGGCTTGGGGGTGGGGTGTGAAAAGAATAAAATAGGAGATCTCTTTGGTGTTTTCATTTTGAATAGTCATATTCTGCTCTCTCTCTATGAGCCTCCTGGCCTCTTCTTCACCATAACCAGGTTTTGTGGGGTTTTTTTATTTTTTTTATTTTCTGCCCAGTCATGTGCTTGCTATTCAATGCTTATCTGCTCTGCTTCCACCTGAAAGAGTCTGGAGCCTGTAATAACAGCATCCTCAGGAACACAGCCGGGGCAATAATGTAGTCAGACTCCAATGGTCGAATGGGTCTATCATCTGATCCAATCCAGCCGTTCCCTTGAATATCTCTTTGCAGAATGCCACTCATCTCTGCCAGCTTTCACCAACCCGTGAGATCCCTATATTTGTGCCCCTTCCAGTTTGTTACATATGGAGATCATCCAACACACAAGGACTGGGGGAATAGGAGGGTGTCCTCATATTTCTGGGAATTCAATTCAATTAAAAGAATCTTTACTAAATGCTTTCCCTTTGTGCCAGTTAGCATACTAAGTCATGGGAATACAAAGAACAAATTCTTGTTCACAAGTATCATGCATTCTAAAGGAGAAAGGAATGAAATGCACAGAGAACTGTATCCAAAAAGTATTACAAAGTATTTAAAACGGAGAATCAACAAATAGACAGGGCATGGAGGGATGAGGTCAAATAAAGCCAGCTCTAAGATTCATAGTTAAATTTACAAAGTAAACTCACTTTAATTACCAGCCCTACAACTGGCTGCTCCTGACACATACTGCTCTTCCCCGCCCCCCAATTGTTAGTTGTATATTGACTATATATTACGAAGCATATTATTATATACATCAGGAGCTGAAATATATAATGTACTTCATGATATATAAAACTTTAATAATACTATTTACCTCACAGAGAATCAAATGAAATGTTATTTGTAAATTTTTTAACGAGCATTTAGCACAGTTCTTGGCACATAGCACTACAAAAATATTCTGTTCCATTATTTTATTTATTATTGCAATTATTCCATTATTACCACCTTGTGTCAGTCTTTCATCTTTTTTTTCCTATTATATTGATTGGAACAAGAGGAAAATTGGGTATTGGGGAGGCAATTCCCTCTATAGTCTTACTTGTAAGTAGAGATAACTATACTTTGTCCTTTTCCTTTTTTTTTCTTTTTTTAATTCTTTTCTTACCAGATTTGTGATGTGTTTGGTCAAAGGAGCTCTTTTTACCAGTATGCATTGGAACTGCACCTGCTCTGCAATCTGGACCCTTGGGAGCTACTTGGCACACTTAAATAATTGTCCAGAAGTCTCACAGCCAATCTATGACAAAAGCAAAATCTAAACTCAGATTTTCCTGACTACAAGGCCAGCTTTCTACCCATTAAACCATATTGCCTCTGTAAATTTTATGAAAATTTAAATTTACTAATTGTATCAGGACGATAATAAACAAAGAATAACTGGGTTAGACAGGCACATGGATTAAATTGGTAACATAATAGAAACATGACAATAATTAATGTACTTACTGATCTCACTTTACCCAAGTTCCATTAGGCTTTGAAATTGAAACAAAAAGGAGAGCTAATGTATGTTACCTTCTAGTTTGTAGCTAGTAATTAAGACTAAATATAAAGTGAATTCTCTAATCAAATTGTCTGACATCAGAATTGTTTTCCAAAATTAACCTGGAGCTATTATTAATAAAAGCCAGGCTATTGATACTGAGATGACATGCCCCCAGTTTTCCAGATGAGTCACGGATTTTGAGAAAGGGTCAGTTTGGAACCCTGCTTTGTGAAAGTGATATCCTTGAGAAAGAGGGGAGTATAGAGGAATGGCTCTCAAGTTTGAAGGCAGAAGAACCACAGTGAAGTCCCAACTCAGCTATTTGACTATTTGACAAACAAGTTATGTGACTATGGGCAAGTCTTTTATGCTCCCTAACCCTCTTTTCTGTAAAATGGAGATAATCACATTTTCATGACTTAACTCATGGGGTATTGAAAGGACATTCAAAAGTCCAGTTTTATGAAAATGGAAATTATTGTAGCTTTGTTATCATTATTCTTTGTCAGAGCACTAATTTTGGTTTAGAAATCTGTGGTCACTGTAGCTAATGACTCTAGCTGTTCAATGTTGAATTCTGAAGTCATGATAACCCAAGACAAGAAGAGAAAGTTTTGTCTCATTCTGAAAGGTCCTCTTCCCCCTCTGTAGTCAGGGTGACTCAAAGGGGGAGCAAATGCCACTCAGAATCATACAATTTTAAGATACTACTAGTGAGTGGTATTCTCAATATCCTTGGCCGAGGAACTTGAACCAGAAGACCTTGGTTCAAACCCATTTTTTTTATGATTTACATCAGTTTGACCCAGTACAAATCATTATCTCTCTCTAGATCTCAATTTCCTTATTTCCAAAAGGAATTAAATTTGATAATCCCATTGTCTTTTTACCAATCAAATGGCAAGCATTTATTAAGTTCCTAGTACTGTGTGTATCTGGCACTCTGCTAGGCTCTAGAGATCCAAAAAGTGAATTTAATTCCTGCCCACATAGGGCTTCCATTCTAGGAGTATGTTCAAAACTAAGTATGTTCAAGTTATCTAAATAGGTATAAATATAGATACTACATACTGTGTACAAAATGATATGGAGATTCAAAGGGAACACTAATGAGCTGTGAAAAAGAAAAGGGGAAACCTTGGGCAATCCTCTTCATTTCTAGGCCTCAATTTGATTAACAGTAAAATGAGGAAATTGGTCTAGATCAGGCATTTGTAATTTTTCTTGTGTTCTGGACCCCTTTGGAAATCTGGAGAAACCTATGGTCCCTGTCTCAGAATATTTAGATGCATAAAATACATGCATAAAATAAAATATATAGGATTACAAAGGAATCTAGTTAAGTAAAAATGCAATTACCATTTTTTTTAAATTCGAGAATCCAAAGTTGATAACATTTGAACTAAAATAATTTGACGATATCTTCCACCCTTAAAACTATAATTCTATGATCCTATTGTTTAAATTGTTTCTTTTATTTTGTTCAAAAATCCAGACATAAATCATCAGTGGTCTCACTTCTCCCTTCAAAACAAAGGCATCTCCAGACCTTGGGATTCTGTCAAAGTAGATGTAGAATTCTGAGATATGTATTTGTTAAGTTCCCATCGGAGGCAATTACAAATAGCCAAGAAAGGGGTAAAATACAGAGCACTGCTTAAACAGCATAGATATATTCCAGGTGGGATGCTAAGTTCTTTTTTCCATCATATTTAGGTTTCAAAAAACCCAAAAACACAACAACAGTAATTTTCTGCCTCTTCTTTTCTTGTTCCATATGTGTTTCTCTGGGAACAATTTTGTTGCTGTATGCACTCACAAAAAGTTTCTAACTGAACTCCAGTGTTTATTCAATTCAATTCAGGCAGATATTATGAAGCATCCATGGATGGATGAACAATTATCTATTTAGAACCTACTTTGTGACAGGCATTGTATTTGTCAATCAATCAACCAGACAATGAGCACAATGAAACATCTACTATGTGTGCTAGGGATGTGAGTACACAGAATAAAATACTCCCTACTTTCAGGGAGTTTCCCTTCTAATGGGAATAGATAGATAGATAGATAGATAGATAGATAGATAGATAGATAGATAGATAGATAGATGGATGGATGGATGGATAGATTGGATAGATAGATAGATAGATAGATAGATAGATAGATAGATAGATAGATAGATAGATGATAGATGGCTAGATAGATAGATGGATAGGTGGATAGATGGATGGATAGATAGATAGATGGATAGATGGATAGATGGATGGATAGATGATAGATGATAGATAGATGGATGGATAGATAGACAGAAGGTATAAATCTATATAGGTATATGTCCTGTATATCTAGATATAGGTATACGGATATATATGACATGTATGTGTTTATATGTTATATATAGCTTTAGATCTCTCTATGTACATATTTCAATATTTGGCACATATGCATATATAGATGTACAGATATAGATGGCATATATATGATAGGTCTTTATCCACCCATCTAGTCATCTATCTACCTATGTCTTCCTATCTATCTATACACACACACATGTACGTGCACACACACACACACACACACAGTTTTCATCCAACCTGGCCCACTTGTGTCTTCCCAAATATGACATTTCAGCTCCAACCTTCATGCCTGTCCCTGTCTGTGCCCCATGCCTAAATGACTCTGCATCCCAATCTTGGATAGTACCTATCTAGATAGATAGATAGATTTGGATCCATATATGTATATGTGTCATGTATACCTATACCATGGATGATCTACATATAGATACATATAGATCTACACATGACAAATACATTTATAGAAGATGTAGGATACATACATATCTAGTATGTACATGTGTACACACACATATATGTCCATGATGTATAGAAGTGTAACTATACCTTTAAAAAAAGACATATATAGATCTATATTTGTCTATATATCTATAAATTCAGAGTGAGAGATACACAAGCCGTTATTAGGGTCTGGGGAAATGAAAACCAGATGGAGCACTTCATTTCTACGTGAGACTTGCATACACTTTCTGTGTTAGGCTTCTTGGGATAAAAAGCCCAACAAAACCTAGCATGAAATTTGACACAATAGTAATTGTTCGAGTGATGGATTTGGATTCGATATGAATGTTGCCCAAAGCCAAAGTAATACTCCCAGCTCCTACTGAAATAAACATGAATAAATTTCTTTCCTAGGCTTTGTCATTCAGAAGGAAACACCTTCCCAAGCCCCAAATATAACTTGCCTGGACTTCTTTTCTTATTGGACAGATATCTTTGTTATTATGGAACTATGGGAGAAAGAAAGGCAGGAGAAATAAACTATTCTATCTTCTGGCTAAGTGTATATGGCCCTAGAGGCTTTTAATAGCCACCTCTAAATCAATTGTACAGGTATTTTCACTATGAAATCAGAAGCAGCATCTGAAAAATGGAAAAGTTCCATTGTCAAATCCATATTACACCTCACTTTTTATATTCCAACAGAATCTGCAGAATATTTGGACACATTTTTATTAAGCTTTTCCTCTGAGGATCTTATGGGGCCATGAATAAGGCAGTCTTTTATATGTGTGACTCAGTAAGCATGGTGTACCCACGTCCTTTTTGTAACAGTTTGCTTCTCCAGATGATTCCCTAGTTCTTTGCAAAATCTTTATTTTGTTACTTACAACTATTGGAAAGATAACAAGGATAAATGTACACTAGCACTTATCCATTATGTTAGGGCAGATACCTGATTCTGTAGCTGAAAAAATCATCTTTGTGCACAAAAATAAAAGGGCTTTAAGGAGTGTATCCACTCTTCATCAAGGTTTTTGGTTAATTAATTCATGAAGATCAGGACATGGTACTCTAGTGATTTTAAAAGATCAGAAATTTGCCTTAGTATCCCTTTTTGGCACATAGTATCTTAGGAAACTAGCAGAGATTTACTCCTTTATAGCGAAGGTACCTCTGTCTAAATTCCAATACTCAAATAATCTGCAGTGAGCCCTGAGGGTAGTTCACCCCTTGATGTTATAACCTTGAACCTTCTTGGACAAGCTGTGGCCAAAAGAAGCTCATCAGCTCATGACAAATACTCCAGCTAGAGCTTCAGCTTGTCTTCAGAAACTCCACCTTCCAGTCAGATTGGCCTCATTGGCGCCTATATATGACCTTCCTTCTCCCCATGCTTTTTGTACAGGATATGCTGCCTCACCTGTAGCTCGGAAAAATTCCTAACTCCCTTCAAGGTCACCTGAAGTGCCTTGGCTCACATGAGGTATATCCTGAGGCTGTTCCCCCACTCCCAAGCTGATAGCGTAGCTTTCTCTATTCCAACATTACTACATACACAAACACACACACACACACACACACACACACATGTTTTCTGATCATCTTAGGCGACCCCTGTGACCCCTGTGACCAAGTCATTTGACACCCAAAGGGGTCATGACCCACAGGTTGAGAACCGCTGCTCTAGACAATGATGGAGAAAATATTTGTTTTTATTTTTTTGGAGGGCAGTTGGGGTTAAGTGACTTGCCCAAGGTCACACAGCTAGTTTTTTTGTGTGTGTGTTAAGTATCTGAGGCTGGATTTGAACTCAGGTACTCCTGACTCCAGGGCCGGTGCTCTATTCACTGCACCACCTAGCCACCCCACTGCGCCACCTAGCTGCCCCAAAAATATTAATAATGCATATTAACTTTAGAAGTATGTCATGCATGTTCCCCCCCCAAACCCCACAGCTGGTTGTTAAATATTTAGCAGCAAATCCCAGAACCCAGGTCTTCTGATCCCAAAGGCAGAGTTGTTTCTGTTGTGCTAAACTGTTGGAAAGTAAGGCAGTTAGGTGACACAGAAGATAAAATGCCAGACCTGGAGTCAGTAAGACTCATCTTCCTGAGTTAAAATCTGGCCTTAGACACTTACTAGCTGTATGACCCTGAACAAGTCACAACCCTATTTGACTCAGTTTCTTCATCTGTAAAATGATCTGGACAAGGAAATGGCAAACCACTCCAGCATCTTTGCCAAGAAAACCCAAATGGAGTGATGGAGAGTTAGACATGATTGAAAACAATTAAAGATCCATCCCTCCATCCATCCATCCGTCCGTCTGTCTGTCTGTCTTTGTTTGCCTCTCTCTCTCTATGTGTATATGTGTGTATGTGTGTATATGCATATACAAATATTTGCATGTATGTATATGTATATAGATATCAGCACATTTGTATGTATATATAGACATAGATAGCTATATATACATTATAGCTACATATAACTATAGTTAGAGTTACAGATATACGGTCTCTTCCATAAGAGTATGTATATAACTCTCTGCTTAATTAATGCATTCCTTTTTGGATTCTAATCAGTCTTGCTTTGAACATAGGTTAGGTTGTCTTAGAACTATAGGCCTAAGAGGACTTTAAAGACTTCAGTGAGTTCATGCTTTAGGAGACAGCCATGCCCTCCAGGAAGGTCTTGGTTTACTTGTCTGCTCAATGAAGGGGTTGAATAAGAAGACAACGGGTCCCATTCCCCTATAAAATGGCAAGACCCTCCAAATTGAGCATCCAACAAACCTGCCTCAGGGATCAGCACTCTTCACCTCCTAAATTACATGGGATTTATTTACTTTTGTAAATACTATAAGCTATTTGAAGGCAGAAATGCTCTCTTGTTTTAATTTTTCCACATCTAGCTCAGTGTTTGTATGTAAGAGACTTAAGAAACGGCTGTTAAATTGAACTGAGGAAAGTTAATTGGCTAATCTTTTAATGTATTCCAATTATAAATACTATATTTTATTATTTTCTTCTCTTCATGGTGGCATTTTGACCTTACTGACTCGATTTTGTTTAGGATTTTTTAGAACGTAAATTTTTCGAGGACTGGACTATTTCACCATTTTCATTATATCAGTTGCCTAACATACACAGTGCTGGGCACATAGTAGGTATTCAGTAACTGTGTGTTGACTGATTGACTGGACTATTTAGAAAACATCCAGCCTTTGGCAAGAATTTTAAGACTGATCACTGCAGACAAACATGCTGAGCTAAAGATCTAAGATTATCCTGTGAACTAACTTTTTTCAAGCAGCAAAAAAGGAAACAAATAAAATGTTAGTTAAAAAGAAACTTAAAAGAATTAATTCAAATGGATTTACTTGTTCACAATGTTTTCTTGGCTGACTTTGTAGTTTAATCACTTTGGTTGGAAGCTTGGCATAATTGATGAACTTCTACCACAAGATGGTAAAGGCATAGTGATTAGAGAGGCAAGGCATTTATATTCAGGAAGACAGGGAGCCTGATTAACCCCATGTGAAACATTACTGAAAGCTAATCTTGTGAAGTTCATTGGTGTAATATGGCCAATGGTATTGCTTTTAATCTTTATTCCCCATAGATAAACTGAGGGAGTGATGGAATGCTCCCCCTGGCTAACTGGAGCCCACACCTAGTAAAATATTAGATAACAGCCATATGGTCTATGGCCATTTAGTTTTGTTTTTATTTACTCAAAGTCAATTATACCAAATCCTCCAAAGGGGAAAATACACTCAGGGGAGTTGTTTTCCTGAAAGAATATCACTTTCAAAATATAGGAAAGCATTTGACCTTTGTTCTTTTGTTCCCAGTTTGTGTCCATAACTTGTTATATAAAGCCACCATATTGCTACCATGTTGTTTCTGAAAATTTTGAGTCGAACTTGTAACGCCCTCTTGATGTAGCTTGGCTAAACTATATAAATCTTTTTTTGCCACTTTAGGAAAAATTGTTATCTCATGGGACTAGAATATAGAAACACTACAGCTACAGGTACATGGAAGCAATGCAGCATCCATTTTTTCACAGACAAATTTTGGTTTTCTCCGCCATGATAACAACTGGATCGTTTTCTTTTTCCTTTTTGCTTTTTGGAGGGGGGAAGACAGGGCAATTGGGATTAAGTGACTTGCCCAAGGTCACAGGGCGAGTAAGTGTGTTAAGTGTCTGAGGCTGGATTTGAATTCAGGTCCTCCTGACTCCAGGGTGGGAACTCTATTCACTGTGCCACCTAGCTGCCCCTGGATCATTTTCAAAGACAATAAAACCGATTTTTTGACCTCCTCACATTTCTTTCCTTTGCCATGATGCTCAGGCACTTTGCCAAAATTTCTGTTGCTTGTCCTTCATTCTAGAAGAGAACCATGACTTCAGGGAGCTAATTCCATGATATGCAAGTGAATTGGATTTAAGTGAGGTAGGGCTGTGCAAAGTCACCAACCTCACTTTCTCCAAAGCCATCTAATTCCAGTGGCTAAATGTGGATGAGGACAACTGGAGATGGCCCAGGATACAATGGGGGATCTTGGCCTTCTCTAGCCAAGACCTGTCTTTAACTGATCTCAGTTTGACTGATTCAGTGCCCATTCAGTGATTATGGCTTAATGGAAGAAAAAAAAAAGAGGCAAAGAATGCCATTTGTAAGTCCATGCACCAGCAGATTCCCAAAAGAATGCTACTGTGAACAGCTTTTAAGGTTCGGCTTACACAGTAATCGTGTAATAGTGTAAACACTCTGTTTATTCCATTACAAATCAAGGCAAGCATTCACAATATAATATTCACAACATAGTGTTCATAACAGGTTAACATTAGAACGGCCACACAGTTTTCACTATGGTGGCCACAATATTTAGAACAAGGAGCAAAAGAATACACCTGGTTTCCCTAAGGGGGAAACCCTTCTCACTTAATCATTCAGTCAGTCAATTCACAATATATCAATCTTCCACTCATGGGGCAACCATTAGCTTAATCAGTCACTCATCTAGCAGTCAGTCACTAAGCTAGATTCCCAATTACTAAATATCATTAGTCACTAATACAGTCATTAGAAAATCATACTAACTCTCCACCCCTTGGTTTCCAGCACACCTCAGTTTTGTCCAAGGGGAGGCCTTTTCTTCATTTTGACTCTGGTGGTCTCTCTGATTCTCTGGATCCCCTTCCATGGTCCCAGCTCCCTCCTGAATTCACAAAACAGTCACCTGGATTCAGAAGCAGACAGCTGCCAGGTTCTCATCCAGTCTTCAGAGGTAGACAGCTCCCAGGTCTTTGTCCAGTCTTCAGGGCAATCCCCAGCACATACTGAAGTTCACAGGGTCCAGCACATCTCAAACCCTTCACCACTTCTCTTGCCTGGGACTCAAGGATCAGCCAGGCCATGAATAAACAAAGTCTTATCCTGGTCATGCTTCTTCAGTCCTCCAAAAGTTCAGCTGGCCCTAGGACCCAGAAGGAATATTGGCCTTCTGGATAGCTTTCACCATATTCTGGTCTCAGGAAAACTCCATCTCTTTTCTCAGTCCAGATGCTGGAGGAGAAACTCTCTCAAAAAAACTCCAACTCACTTCCAGCAGTCCAGCTCCCAGATGAGACAATCCTGCTTCCTCCACAGGAAAATTCCAGTTCTGTCTCTGTCTCTAGAATTCTTCTTTATATACAGCACTGGCCTCCTGTCTCAGCCAATAGCCTTCTTCCAGTCAACAGGGGAGTTCACAACCTCTCAACAGTGGACAGGGCTCACACCTTCCATACTTAGCCCTAAGTTACTAAATGCTACTTAGCCCTGAGTTATTAAATGCTAAGTATCTGATAAACTGATTGCTGTTATACCCTCTTAAAAAAAATAGATCTGGAAGGGGAAGACCCTCAGGGTTTCTGATCACAACAGAAACAATTGTTATTTACATTCATTCTGAGCTAATCAGGGCCCAAAGTGATATTGATTGAAAAATATCACCACTTAAATACAGTCAGTGCTTTCTCAGTGTTTTTTGGAAAAAGGATAGGCTGCTTAGACTGACATTCAAGGCCTTCCACAAACTAGATCTATCTTACATTTCCAGCTTTAGGTCCATGAGCGTATATAAAATGTTGCTTTATAAGGCTTTAGGGAAAAGAAAAGGAAAAGGGAGAGAAGAAAGGAAGGAAGGAAGGAAGGCAGGAAGGAAGGGTGGAAAGTGGGAGAAAGGAAGAAAAAAGAAGAAGGGAGGGAGGGAGAAAGAATGGCTTTAATCACATGAAACTGAGTTACTAGATTCTTAGAATGTGTCTTGTCTCTTCATCATCTTTCAGTCCCCATTGTTACCTCCACCAGAAATGCTTTTTCTCACCATCTATTGCCCCATTTCAGCCTATTAAAATCATAGTCATTCCAATTCACTTCAAAGGCTTCCTTTTCTCTGCAGCTTCTTATTCACTACAAGCAGAAGTTGTCTTTCACTCATTCCCACTAGTACAGTGGCCCTAGGATTCCTGTGTCCAGTCACCATATACTGCTCTGTGCTTTAAGTTTGCTGTTATTTCCTTGGTGAATTATAATCTCTCTGAAGGAGGACAGGGAGTGTCTTATGTTGCTTTTGGGAAGGATGGGGATAAAGATGTAGCTCAAATCAATTTGATCCTGTAGATATGACAGAGTCCTCTAGGTTTTGAGGGTGTTGTAGAGTTTTTGTTTTGTTTTGTTTTGTTTTGCTGGGGGAGAGTGGAAATTTCAAACAGACAACTCTGTGTTTTGTTTTGACTTCCAGAAAATTCCATGGCAAGGACATGGAATCATGTGGGAAAGGGGTAGCGGCATCAGTAAAAATCTATGGTAGAAAGTGGTATTTGAGCTGAACCTCGCTTACCCATGAGAAAGAGGGGAGGAATTATGATACTGATAATAATAGTAGTAGTAACAACAGTTAGTATCATAAGGTTCTCTAAGCACTTTGGAAACATCTCCTCATTTATTCTCACTACAACCCTGGGAGGTAGGTGCTATTATTAGTCATGTTTTATGGATGAGGAATCTAAGGCCAGTGGAGGTTTAGGGATTGGCTCAGGGACCAGGGACCCAGGCCAGTAGTAAGTGTCTGAGGTTGGATTCAAACTGACATCTTCCTAACTCCAGACCCAGTGCTAGCTGTTTCAAAGAAAGAACTTGTTCCTAGCCTGGATCAGTGGATCCGAGTCTTAAAAAGAACCAAAAGAATTTTCAGAGGCAATATTGTCCAATGGATTCAATTGCAAGTCAAGACAGGAGAGGCTTAGTGGCTAGTCCAGGGTCACCCAGGCACTAACTGATGGCTCTAGTAATGGAATCCAAGATCTCAGACTCCAAATTTAGTGCCCTTTAGCTATACTACCCAATTTGCCAATGTCCATGGGTTCATTCTAGGTGAGGGGGACAGCCAGCACTTGTGAAGGAAAAAAAGAATTTCTGGAATGGCAGTGCTGCTGGCCTTTATAAAGTATTACTGTTTACAAAGCACCTCATTGCTGAAAGGAGAAGAAAGAGTGTCAATTTAATTCCTAGGCCTGGGGCATGGCGGTGGGTAGAGGTGGAGGGGGTTGCTATTCTAACCACTGACCTCCCAGCTTGCAGTAATTACTCCCCAGAGTCTTACTTTCACGCCAAACATTTGATCTTTAGAGCAAAACAAAAACACAGCTCACCCTGGCTCTGGCAAAACCATTGGATTAGATTCCAGAGGTTTAGCAGACTTCATTCAGAATCCATTGATAGCTTTCTGGGTACTTTTTTTACTTCTGCTCAATCCTCCCTCTCTAGTTGGCCTCCTCCTTGGGAAACTGATTGGGGTTATTTAAATGTGGCTCTAGGTTCTATATCCCAACTCCCCCTTCACTAAATCCCAGGTTCCACCACCTTCAAGTCTGTCAACAAACATCCATTGAGTTTACTTAGTTCAGGGCTCTGTGCTGTGAGCTTATAATTAAAGTAAGGGGATTAAAAAAAAGTTTATATTTTAATGGGAAAGGCACTGGAGAAGGGAACAGTCATTTAAATCCCACCTAATATGTGCTAGGCACTGTGCCAAGCGCTTTATCAATATTATCTTATTCAGTACTAATAACAACCCTGGGAGGTAGATATTCTTATTATCCCCACTTTATAGATGAGGAAATTGAGGTAGACAAAGGTTAGGTAACTTCCCAAAGGGTCATACAACCAGTTGGTGCCTAAGATTGGATTTGAACTCATATTTTGAAGGTAGGTGATATAAGGTAGGGGATACCCATTTCATATGTGAGTAAACTGAGGCACACACTTGCCCAGGGTCACACAGGTAATCCTCCCAACTACAGGCCTACCTCTTTTTCAACTGTGCTTAGCAAACAATGCAAAAGAATGCACGGAGTGCCTTACCTGTAGCAAATACTTAATAAATGGTTATTCAATAAAATGGAGGAGAGAGAGGGAAACTTGGAATTGGCAAATTTCTTTGTTTGCAATTAATCTCTTCCTTGCTGGCAATTCTAGAAAACCATTTTTTGAACATAAAAGGCTAGCATATTCTTTTATATTTTTTATTACTCTCCCATGACTCAGACCCCACCTGGAAGTATTGGTTGTGATTATGGAGGAAGGGAAGGGGAAGAGGGGAAAGGACACAATTTAGGTAGGACCGCAGAGCATTCTGCAGAGAGCATTCAGGGTGGTGAGAGGCCTTGAGTCCTTGACATAGGGGAGAACCAGTTAAAGTGTGTAGCCTGAGAGACTTGAGGAGACCATAGCGGGTATGAGACTTTTCCTGTCCTTTAGCTCCTCTCCCCACCCAAAAAAAGTTACCTTGCAAATATTTTGTGTTTGTATGCATAATTTAAAATGTTATTCAAACTCTAGAGCCCACTGTAAATGTTGACAAGTATTATTAGGTATTTTCTGTAAGTGCCTCTTATCGTGTCCCTGGAACTGAGTCTGCACAGCAAATACAGTTGAATTTTTGTCTATGCATCACTAGCACCCAGTAACCAGGAATACAGTAAGCACTGAATGTTTGCTTGTTGACTGAGTGAATCATTAACACAAGGGTTGGAGGATTGTCTTCAAGTATTGGCTCAGCTGTCATAGGAGAGGGATCTACTCAGAGAATAGAACAGTGGAGAAAACTGGCAGAGTAAAATGACACGGACAGGGAGATGAGGAAACTCTTCCTAATCTAGCAGGGGATGGGGTTATGAAAATCACTGTGACCTAATTTAAAGAATTATTAAATTCATTGGAAAGGTCAAACTGGGTCTTGAGGAAAACGCTGGTAGTTGGAGCTGGGCCGGCTGTCCAAACCAGGCACAGAGGAAGGGCAGAACCAATCTAAAGTCTTAAACCTATCTTTTTTCATATATATATATATATATATATACATATATATATACATTTAATTAATTTAATTTAAATTAATTTAATTTAATTTAAATTAATTAAATTAATATATTTAGTTACTTAAGCCTATCTTACTGGGAAGATGGTGGTGCAATTAACAGAAAAAGGAAAGAGGGTGAAGGAACAAGTTCATACTGGGTTTAAATGTTCAGCACAAGCAATATTAACACCTAAGGAATTGGTCAACACTACAAATCAAGACTTCAGTATTTTTTAATTGCTTATCTAGACTTAAGAAAATGATAAAGAACATGTTAATAATAATGCAGATTAATAAAAATGTATTCTAGGTGTGCTTTTCTCCTTGGAGAGCCGGTTGTTAAACATTTACCAAAATACCACTGGAAAGGCCTACATTTGGAGGAGAGGATGAGTTCACTTTGGGGGGCATGCTGATTTTGAATTACTAGAGGAATGTCTAAGAAGTAGCTAGAGCTGCAGACTTGGAGCTCAATAGAGAAAGAGGCTGGGGCTGTTTCTGTAGCTCCAGATACAAACATGGGTATAATTGATGCAACAATGTGCAGGTACGTGAATATTGAATATCTCACATATACATTCATGTATACGGCATGCATGTATATGAATGTATATTACAAAGTTATCTACAGGAACAAGTGGTAGGCTTCCAGGACACTCAATTATAATAGAATGGGATAGGATGAATCACAGGATTGGGGTAGAAGGGATCTTCATTGATTTCAGTGCCCTCACAGCTGAGGTAACTGAAGGTACCCTGGTAGCCGGGTGGGGTAGTGGGTAGAACTCTGTCTCTGGAGTCAGGGGGACCCAAATTCAAATTTGCTTGCAGTCACTTAACTTAGTAGCTGTGTGACCCTGGGCAAGTCATTTAACCTAGTTTCCTCGTGTGTAAAATGAGCTGGAGAAGGATATGGCAAACCACTATCAGCATCTCTGCCAAGAAAACCCCAAATGCCTTCACTAAGAGCTGGGCACAAGTGGAAAAAAAACAATGAAAACTGTTTACGCAGATAGTGAGTAGAACTGGGTTCTAATAAAAGACTTCCTCCTCCAAGTTCTGCACCCTTTCCCTGACACTAATGGCTCTGGCTCTGTTCTGGTCTAGCCTGGGCTAAAATGTCATGGGATGACATGGGACAGGCTGAGTTGAGATGAGGTAGATCATGGAGTCAAGGGGACTTAGATTCAGTCTGGTACAATGCAACCATTTTACAGTTAAGGGAAATGAAGCTTAGGGAGGTTAAGTATTTGCCCAGGGTCATATGAATAATAAGTATCAGAGGTGGAACTTAGATCCACGACTTTTTCTACTGTACTAGAATGGAATTGGGATGGAATGGAAAGGATAAAACTCAAACATAAAGGTGCCTATCCTATGCAGAGTCAATTTTTAGAAGGCACTATTTAGCATTAAGAAAACCTATATAGAATTATATATCCAATTGTTAGATGTTGAGAATACCATTCTAGCACGCACGCACACCATTTGGTGAACTTAACACTTCAGTATCATCTTCAGACTTGCTACTTACTATGTGAATTGAAACCATGACAACAATATTTGAAGACATTAGTCTAGATTTCTCAATTTTGGGGAGGGGGAGATACTCTAAGTGTGTGTATATAAGGTAAAGAAAGAGGGTGAGAGGGAAAAGGAGGAGGACAAAGGAGAAAGAGAGAAAGAGAGAGACAGAGACAGAGAGAAAGAGAAGAAAAAAGGGGAAGGGGGGGAGAGAGATGCTTTAAATAAAATAAACTAAAAAACTTGAGATGCAAATTCAAAGTAAAAGAACCTGAAGAACCTAGAATGCTATTCTTTCCATTGACTGTGAATTGAACTGGTGGGGGCTTAGCAGTTACTCTCTTAGTCATGTTATTTGCGTTTCTTATCATCCTAGCCCAGGACCAGATACACTCTAAAGATGCTTGACTGTGAGAAGCACTTTGCCTGAGATACACTCATCATCATTTCAAGTAATAAGAGCTGTCAATACCCTTTTCTTGCCTTGTTGCAGGTATATTAAATATGACAGAGTTCCTGAAAAGAAAGAAGAAAAGCCAACAATAAATTGGGTAATTGCACGAATAGAGTTAAAAGCCCATTCAACTCCAAACTGCATTTTACTTCTAAGATGCCAAATTTCACACCATGGTACACTGGAAAAAGTAGAGCCCTTGGAGTTTGTGCCCTTATGAGATGTGTTACCATGGGCAAGTCACTTAAAATCCATGTGCCCCAAACAGCATTCTGATTGGAAGCTATAGGCAGGAGTGCTTCTTCTCATGAAATTGGAGAGTGGATGGATGGATGGATGGATGGATGAATAGATAGATAGATAGATAGATAGATAGATAGATAGATAGATAGATAGATAGATAGATAGATACCCATATATCTTGATTTATATGTTAAACTCTAATTCAGATTGTGAAGTCAAGAAAATAGATTAACCTCATCAAGGGAAAAAAGAAACTAATTCCTTTACAGAGTTAGATCAATACCTTATCAAGAATATTTCAATGAAGGTTTTAAAATAAGACAACTAGAACAATTAAAGTCTTTTTCTTGACTTTTGTAAGCCATATATCTTCTGAGATGGGTTTCTAGGCATTTCTTACATTTTACAGGGAATGATTTACCTTGAATGCCATCTTCCAGGATAAAGAGGTTCCCGGGGTATTGGGAGGAAGTTGGCATTACAGACTAGTGAGAAACATCTTCTTTCTCTTCCTTTTCTCTTCCTTCTTTCTTTTCTTTGTCTTCTTTCTCTTCCTCATCATCTTCAGGAGGAATTGTAATTGTCTTCCAACTTAAAATTTCTAGAAAGTTTATTGGAAAGAAACCAAAAGTTCAAGACCACAGAGTTAGAGATAGAATCTTAGAAGCTGTAGGATCAAAGAATCTTATCATTTTTAGATTTAGGACTACCTAGAGGCCATATAGTTTAACCTTTTTATTTTACAAAAGAGGAAAAAAGATTATCAGAGAGGTCACCTAGATAGCAAGTATGGAAGTTAGGATCCAAACTCAAGATCCTTTGGTTCTGATGAGGTGCAGGCTCTGGGAACCCTCTTGAGCTCTCAGAGCCAAAGATTCAAGGAGAGCTCATGGGGGCTCCCAGAACCTGCACTTCTAGAGTTCCACATCTAGCACTCTTTTCACTGTATTACCATAGCTTCTTATTTTCAAATAACAGTAATTTAAAACGTCACACTTTGGCCACATCACAAAAATTTCACAAAATGGAAAATAAGCTTCCATATATTCTAATAAATTATAAAAATTACCTGCATATACTCCTACATTACAGAATATATTTGTTCCTGAAAGACTGGTAATAAAAGGACTGGTTTATGGTATCAAACACAATCATTTTGGTGTTCTTGTTTGACAACTGGAATTTGCGGTTGTTGTTCTTGATTAAATTCATAATGCCAAAAAATTAAAAATTTTAAAATTAGAGAGGGAGGCATTCTTAATATGAAATAAAGCCCTCATGAGTGCAGCAAACTTTTTTGTAGTTTATACATCAGTGAAGTTTTCTAGGGAAAAAAAATAGTTAAATTAAATCACAAATTCTAAATGTTGTTTTAGCTCTAGAGGCTTTTCTCATAAGTAAATACCCTGAAGGAAAAAGGTAGGCCCTTTGTTTTCAATGGCTGGGATTGTCTTCTATACCAATTGAAAGGAGACCTTTTGAAAAGGATTTTGAGCTTTTCCTTCTTAAGGCATTTTATCTTGTTTGCTTGACAAGCTAGTTAGCCTCCTGTTATGAGTTTGTAGTCTTGCTAGTTTATCCCCCCCCCCCCCCCCAGGAGAGTATTGGATAGTGATAAAGGGATCATTATCATAATTTGTTTTGGTTGGTATAAATGTCCAAAAAGCTGTATTTCTTCAACTGAGATTCATTCATACAGAAAACATTTCAAATTCTACTATCTGTAAAGTTCTCTCCAGCAGTTACCACTACTTCATTCTGTCCATTGACCTCCCTGGCTGCCTTTAAGCCGCAAATGAAATTCCGCTTTCTGCAGGAAGCCTTTCCCAAACCCTCTTCATCCCAGTGCCTTCCTTCTGTTCATTATTTCCTGTGTATTCTGTATATAACTTGCTTTGTATATATTTGTTTGCAGGTTGTCTCCCCCGTTAGATTGTAAGCTCCTCAAGGGAGAGACTACCCTTTGCTTCTTTTTGTATCCCCAGAGCTTGGCACTGTGCCTGGCACATAGTAGGCACTTAATCAATACTTATTGAACAATTATTATACTGTAACAATGACTCGCATCTTCTTCGAGCTAAAATAACAGCAACCATAATAACTAATGTGTATATCATGCTTTGAGGTTTGGAAAGCATGTTACACGTGTTAGCCCATTTCATAGCCTTATTTGATGATGAGTATGTCATCAAGAAGGAGCCTTGTTAGCCTCATTTTAGGGAAACATTTGAAACGAGCCATATCTCTGCTATATTTTTGAAGTATCCACAGAGCTGCTCTGGTAGAGGAAAAGCTGACCTCACTTTCTTTGAGGTTGGCATAATCCACCCTCACTCCCCCATCCCTATGATTGATGTAAACCTAGTTCGAGCTCCTTGGACAAAGGGGACCCCCTGGGCTTCAGGTCACAGTTTTTATATGGATATATGTACACACACTATACACATGCGAATCTACATCCATGGTTCACACGCATATACACAGATACATACCCATAATATTTATATACACATATATGCACACTGGATCATCATTCTAGAGCTATAAGGGATCTCAGAGATCATTTACTTTAACTCCCACCTCTTACAAACGAGGAAACAGCTTAGGGGGAACTCAATGACTTCCAAGGTCACACTCTCTCCCCTGGACTCTTCTGCCTCTCCCTAAATCTCCTTAAGGGCAGGGACTGTCTGGCATATAGTGGGCTCTCAATAAATAAGCATTTCATGATGATCAATTGATGGGATATTTAAAGGTTCGCCATGTTTCCTTCTGTGATAGAGAAGTGCAGTCAATGCACAACGGGACTTGCATTTAGGATAACCCGAGTTCAAAGTTAACCTCGGATACTTATTAGCAAGGTGACTCTGGGCAAATCACTTAACCTCTCTCTGCCTCAAGTTTCCTAATCTGTAAAATGGGCATAATAATAGCACCTACCTCTTGCAAGATTGTTCTGAGTAACAAATAAGATATTTGTAAAGTGCTGTGCAAAGATTACATACAGATATATAAACGTATTGCATACAGACAGGAATGCTAATGGGAGAAGCAGTAAAATAAAGGTTTCTCTTAGAAAGTTATACTTGAATTGAACCTGACAGAAGTTAGGGATTTTAAGAGGTGGAGGGGAGTTAAAGATGGGGGGGAGAGAAAACAACATTTTCCTCAGAAGAGTCCTGGGGAGTGGGGGGGGAGCTCGAATAGTCTAATAGCTGCATTTTATGAATTAGGAAAATGGAGCTCTGAAAGGTTCAGTAACTGTGCTATGTATGTGAAGCTAGCAGATGTCCATGTCCGACGCAGGATTCAAACCCAGTTCTCCTGATTCCATGACCAGGATCCATTCTGTTCAACCATCTTTTCTTTTTTTTGCAAATGAAGCAAACAGAACATGGGTGAGTGAAGTCACTTTTAGAAAGTGGAATAGCTAGTTAGTGGTGGAGTTTAAACATTCCGAAATTATTGTCTAAAAAAGAAAAATCAAACAAAATTTCAAATAATTTGGGGACAATTGGATGAAAAAAGACAGCCCTGAAATAGAACTTATGCAGTGTTTTCCATCTGTCTTTTTCTCTCCTCTCCTCCTCCCCAAGCCCCCCACCCCCATGTTTGCCCTTGCTTGTCTGCCCTGCCCTCTCCTCCCACCTCAGCTGCTGCCCCTTTTGGTTCCTATCTGGGGTAATTCCCTGCCTTGTGTCTCTATTCCAGTGGTTCTCAACCTTCCTAATACTGCAACCCTTTAATACAGTTTCTCATGTTGTGGTGACCCCCAACCATAACATTATTTTTGTTGTTACTTCATAACTGTAATTTTGCTACTGTTATGAATTTATCTGATATGCAGGATGGATTTTCATTGTTACAGATTGAACATAACACACAGGTTGAGAGCCACTGCGTATTCAGAGAGTGAGCCTCAGGGGTCAAACTGAACCCTCCTGAGTGTGATTCACAGGCTTTTATAAGTCCTGTCTAGTGTCCTGATGGTCCATGGCCAGGTTTTTTCCCCCCATCTGATCAGAGCAGTGGAGTGCATTACTGCAAGTAATCAGAGTGTCAGGTATATGGAAGTGGGCTTCCAAGACCATCTCTCATTTGTTTAGGGTCTCATAAAAACTGCCAAAATTGATATCAACATCCAGAGCTGTCCCGACACCTTTTAAATTCGAGGTCTCTGTGTTTATATTCAGGAATATCAATCATGCTTAATACCAAGTCTTTGCTTGGCTTTTAGTAGTAATATTTCCATTTGCAGGCTAGATGGAGGGGGTGGATTCTTAGCTGTACAAGCTTCTTATATCATTGTCAGAATTAGTATAGAAAGCATCCATCAGCAGAGCATACGCAAGGTGAATTGGAGCTACCTTCTTCGAGTCCTGAGTGCTCAAGATGAAAGTGGCTTTCAGAAGATTGATGAGGCAGATAATGAGACAGGTACCAGCCTACCTGTCAGTAGCAAAGCACCTCCTTCAATGGCGACTCTAGCATTCCATTAGGGACGACATTTGGAAGTTAGAGTCTTCATTTCTGCATTTAGGCTACAAATGTGACTGTTACAGCAGATTTTCCCCCCTTTAGTTTACATGCAGATTATACAATGGGGTAATTCTATATATATACCTGGTAATTCATCCCTGTACATGACATTAATTTCCCACCTCTGAGCGTTTGCATAAGGGATACATCTTGTCTGGAATAATATCCCTCCTCATCTCCACTTTGTGAGATAACTATTCTTTCAAAGGATAGCTAGGTGATGCCTTCTGTGCAGAACCTTTCATTAATTCTCACTCCTCCGGAAATGAGTGCTTTATCTTTTGTTTCAGATTTCTCTATTTCTCCTCTAGTTTTTAATATCTTCTCTTTTGTGCTTATTTTAGGTTTATTTACTTGTTGATTGTCTATTTTCAATGCATGTTCAGTTCATTAGTCCTTAATGTATGCTTATAAGGATATGATATTTCCAATTGAACTCTCTCTAAAAACTACTGCATGCATACTTTTCATTGATTTAAAGTAAAGGCGGTATTGTTAGAACCTCTTTCAATATCACACCTCCTTAAATTGTAAGCCCCCTGAGGACATGGATTGTTTGAGTTTAGGTTGCCTTTCGAAGTTGCAAAGATTCTTTAAAGACCACAAGCTTCCCATGAAAGCAAAAGCCCATCTTTTTAATACCCACATTCTACCAGTGGTACTTAATGGCAATATGGGATAAAAGAGTGAGTATCACACAGACCACCTTGGACAAAGCTGTACATACCATGTCACCCAGGAGAAATTCCAAAGGAGAATAAATAAATGTTGCTGCTGAGTTGTTTTTCAATCCTGTCTAATACTTTGTGACAAAAATGTCATCAAATAAATGCATGATGAATAGAGAAAATGAGAGCAAA
>CM053600.1:180412045-180433827 GCA_028646575.1 Pseudocheirus occidentalis | reverse complement strand
CAAGGAGAGTATAATCTTGTTGGGTGGATGCTCTCATTGGTTTTATGAATATCTAAAGAAAATACTGAGTTAATTTGCAAGTCTTGATTGTAACACCCTGTTTGTTTGTGCCTCTGGACATGGTCCTAGGATAAAGAGCTTAAAGAGTGATTGGCTTTGGGCTGGGGTAGAGAAAGATGTAGACCAAGGGTGGTTCCTTGCATTCTGCTAAGGGTATATAAACCTTATATCTTCCATGTATCTTTGGCTCTGTATGAAATGGTTCTGCAATAAACAGACTATGGAATACATCCCTATCTCTCTCCCTCTTTCTTATTCAGCTAGAAGCTCTCTCTGTCCCTTTATTTCACTCAGCTGGTAGCTAGGCCCAGACTGTGCTAGCTGCAGCAGCAAACTTATGGGGAGAGCCGGGCAAGAATCACGCAGGATACAGGATGGACTGGCATCTACAGCTTGTGTCAAGGATAATGCTGAGGCTAACATGGGGTAGGTGACTTAGCCTCTCTCTCTCTCTCTCTCTCTCTCTCTCTCTCTCTCTCTCTCTCTGTCTCTCTGTCTCTGTCTCTGTCTCTGTCTCTCTCTCTCTCTCTCTCTCTCTCAGTATCCTGCTCTGCAACATAGGGATTATAACAGTACCTACCTCCGAGGGGCTTTGTGAAAATCAAATGAGGTAATATGTGACATATAAATATGAGACAGCTAGATGGCACAGTAGATAGAACGTCAGGCCTGGGACAAGGAAGACTTGAGTTTAGATGTGAACTTAGACACTTATTAGTTGTGATAACTTGAGCAAAACACTTAACCCTGTTTGTCTCAGTTTCCTCATCTGTAAAATGAGCTGGATAAGGAAATAGTGGATCTCTTTGCCAAGAGAATCTCACTGAGTCAAAGAGTCAAATGCAGCTGAAATGACTGAACAATAATATGGAAATATAGAAATAATATATGTAAAGCATTTAGCACAGGGTTCAGCACATAAACAGTGGGTATCTCATCTTCATCATCTTCATCATCATCATCATCCCCATTATCATCATTATTATTATTATTTTTTAAACAAGTTTTGGTCTGGTTTATTAGAGTATACTTTCATACAGTTTACTTTTCACTGGTCTGTTCTGGCATGCTTCTAATGATATCAGAATCACCTGGATCAATGATCCAGTGTACCTACTCTGTAGTACTTCCCACATGCTGTACCCAAGTCAATGTTATTGCCACCATAGTGATGTATGCCAGTTTTTGGCCAACATAGCATAATATTCGATCCCTGAATTCCTCAAGGCTGGGCAGTTGTTGGCTATGATGACCAACTTGGCTTTACCTTGTCTGATCATTTTCAGGGTCTGTTTGTAGCCTAGCATGTATTTGCCATTTTTCATGACCAGCTGGAGCCTCAAGTTGATGGACTCCAGCGACTTCTTTGTCTTCTTTGTGGCCACCGTCTTCCTGCCTGCGGTGAGGGAGGACCCTCAACCAGAGACGTGCCACCAAGATGGCCAGGAAGCAAGAAAGCTATTATTATTCTTAATAAGTCCCTAGAATACTGATTTAGAAATGCACAAAAGTCAGTTGATGATATGGGACTGTGACTCAAGTGAGAAACAGGCTGGACATATGGAACCAGGAACCATCTGTGTGGAGATAATTAGACCCATGGGAGTTGAGGAAGTCTCTAAGAGACAGTGGAGAGAGAGAAGAAGGTCCAAGACCAAGCTTAAGAAATGCTGATAGGAATGAAGTTTGATATGGATGATGATCCATCAAAGGATAATGAAAGGAATCATCAGAGAGAGAGGGAAAACTAAAGTATTGTTTTGCAACTCCTAGGAAGGAGAAAAGATCCAGGAGGAGAGGGTAGATATCAGTGGGATAGCACTGAAGAAGATAGATTCAGTAGCACTAGAATTGAGAAAAGGCCATCAGATTTAGAATTAAAATGAAGATGTAGAGATCATTGTTAATTTGTGAGAGACCAGTTTCAGTCAAGTGACAAGGTCTGAAACCACATTGTAAAGGGATGAGGAACAAGGAAGGAGAGAGGAAGAGGAAGACAGGAGTAACCAGCTTTTTCTGGATATTTGGTAAGACAGAGAGGAGAAGCAGAGGACAACAACTTGAGGGTATGGGAGAGTCTAGTGAAGGATTTCTAAGGATGAGGGAAACTTGAGTATGTTTGAAGATAGGAGAGAAGGAGCCAGTAGATGTGACATTGGCCTTGACAAGAAGATTTTTTTCTCATTATCAGAAACTGAAGGAAATAGATATTGGAAAGTGATGTCATGGGGTTCTGAGGAAAAGAGAAGGGGAAAAGAGAGAACCCACATCAAATAGCCTCCATTTTCTCAGTGAAATAATAGATGAAATCCTTAGCTGAAAGCGTAGGGGGAAAGGGAGAGGGGAGAGACTTGAGGAACTTAGGAGAAGTTTTTAAATAGGAGAGTCAAGCATGGACTCAGTTTTTGAGAACTTAATGCAATGAAGGCCCAGTTGAATTTGGATAATATAAATTTGTAGTAGGTCTCTTATATGATTTTCATCCATTGATCAGGAGGGAAGGAACAGTCCAAGGCTGGGTTTGGGCTAAGGATGAGTGATGATAGTGACTTAATACCAAGTTTTTGTTTGGCTTTTAGAAGTAATATTTTCATTTATGGGCTGGAGGGAAGAGGAGGATTCCTAGCTTCTTAAGCCTCTTATATCATTGTCAGAATGGGTATAGAAAGCATCCATCAGAGGTGTGTGCACAAGATGAACTGAAACCACTTTCTTTTAGTCCTGAGTGCTCAAGAACAAACACTGCTTGATTGGTTTAACTATATGATTGACACTGAAAAAGAAGGTAAATGAAGCTAGAGTAGGGATAACAGAAAGAAGAAAAAAGGAAACAATCATTTATTAAATATCTGCTTAAGTATTAAGTACTTAAGTACCAGGCATTATTCTAAGTACTTTAAAAATTTCCCATTTGTGCCTCTGAGAAGGGGATTGTTATTTAATGTCCATTTCACAGTTGAGAAAACTGAGGAGTGAGCTTAAGACTAACAGTCACATAGTTTCTAATTGCCTCAGGCCAGCTTTTAACTCAGATCTTCTCAATTCCAGGCCCATTGCTGAGAAAAATTACTGAGGGATGTCAAGATGATAGGTTTTGATGAATATGAACAAAAAATTTTGGAGGTATTAGGTATGGGAAGAGATACAATGATAGAAGCTTATGGTCAGACAGAGGCAAGTCAATTTTTTTTTTAAATTGTGCAAATGAAATACTTTTAGGTATTGTTGGGATCTGGCTGTGAATATTATTTTGCACAGCTGAGGACTGGGAATTGAGAAGAATTGGGATTGGGAGTGGAGGGTCTTTGAGGAAGAATCATTGTTGAAGGATGTTGAAGTTGCCTAGTAAAAGAGAAAGAATTGGGGAGGAGAGGAAGATAGTCATTTTGATGATAAACTCCTAGAAAAATGAGGAAGAATGACCTGAATGGAAGGGTCTGCTTGGCATCAGCTACCGTAGGATGAAAAAAAAATTAAATGGGAGATCTAGAAAGAATGAGTACAGCATTAATTGAGTGATTACTGTATGCAAAACACTGTACTAAGAGACAGTGATATGAATAGAAACGTAAGAGTCCTTGCTGTCAAGGAGCTCACATTTTGTGGGCAGCGGGAAGCAAGGAGTGTTGTTCCCCTCCTAGGGGATTCAAGGGGCACTTCCTCTGGGAGTACAAGTCAAATCCACAAGAATTTGTTTTATTTTTTTAAAATTGATTTGTTTATTTACTTTTAGTTTACAAGATTCAGTTCCACAATCCCTTGACTTTCAAATTTTCTCTCCTCCTTCTGCCCCGCCCCAGCCCCCATGGCAGCATGCAGTCAAGTACAGGATCTGCAAATATTTCCACAAGGTCTGGTTGTATAGAAGGGTTGTAACCAAAGGAGTGAACAATGGGAAAGAGGAAACAAAACCAAATGTGGAAAAGAACGATAGCATGTAGACTGCTTCAGTCTCCATTTAGACTCTGTTCTTTCTAGATTCCATAAGAATTCATTAAGTACCTACTGTGTAACAGGTGTGGGTCTGAGTCCAAATAAACGAAGGCGTATGAGAGAGGAGGTTAAGAATGAAGGGAAGTGTGTTCATGATGCAACAAGAATTCGAAAGGGCACAGTAGAAGGTGGAGTTGGAGTTGGAGCAGGACACAGGTGGAATACAGTTGGGTAGGAAAGGGATGTGAGAACTGGAGGTGGGCACGGGGGCTACTTTGATCTCAGGTAGTTGGCAGGTAGAGGCCACTAGGGGGCGCAGCGGGTATAGCACTGTCTAGAGTCAGACTCATCTTCATGAGTTCAAATCTGGCCTCAGACACATATGACCTATGTGACCCTGGACAAGTCACTTAACTCTGTTTGCCTCAGTTTCCTTATCAGTAAAATGAGCTGGAGAAGGAAATGTCAAACTACTCCAATTTCTTTTGTCAAGAAAACCCCAAATGGGGTCATGAAGGTAGACCCAGTTGAAAAGCAACTGAACAAAACTGGGGGATTAAAGAACAAAGACAGGAAAAGTATAAGGTAGTAAGACTTTAACATAAGCATAGTCATGGGTGGCAGATAACTTAGAATGTTGTCTATCTGTATAGAGTGGTGTTTCCTGTGGCGGGACATGGCTTTGCTTGCCTCCTCCCTTTTGGGGGAGCCAGAATTGATATGCCTTTAATAAAAATAGGTAGAAATATATGATAGCTTAGATCTGGATTCTCCAAGCTCCAAAAGCAGGCAACCCATTTACCATTCCAGAAATAAATTATTGGAATAACTTCTAGCACAAATATGGGTTACTTGGCAGAAAATGAAATAAAATCTGGCTTTTACTGCTTCATTGAGCCATTTATAATCTAATAGCAGGGATTCTCCACCTTTTTAGAGATGATACATTATTTATAATGGCTATTAATAGCTAGTACATATATAGCGCTTTAAGGTTTACAAAGTGCTTTCCATCTGTTATCTCTTTTAGTTCTTACAAAAATCCTGTGAAATTGGTTTGTTTGATTTTATAGAACTCCCCAAGTTCGCTCTCCATACCTGTGATTTAATTGGTGTAGGTAGTTCCCAGTGAAGAAATTCCTTTTACCAGAGTAGATGTGCTACTTTTCTGCCATTTATAGTCTTAGAGAATTGCCTAGAGCACTTATAAATACCATGAAAATGACAGGGTATCCCCCAAAGATCAATGGGATTCATAGCTTTAGATTGCTAAAGAAAGTTTACTGGCTTTTGGTAAGTATACCAAATCAGTTCAAAAGCTCTATAAATGCAAAGACCAAAAGACCTTTAATTTTTCCTCCTGATTTATAAACCCACAGACAAAGCAAACCCTGACTTTGCTATAATTCCTAAAGCTTCATAATGTGTCAACATGGTGAGACCCTACATCTAGTGAACTCAGTAAAAGTGTCGATTGCTTCTCCCACAGAATATGGAAGTGGAGGAATGGTGAAACCTCACATGTGGATAGCACTTTATAATTTTCAAGTCATTTCTTCATATATTCTGTGTTTTGTACATTCAGTTATTACCTACCCAGTAGGTAGCTTTTTTATTAAACCCTTGTTACGTGCCTGGCACTATCCATGTTATCTCATTGATCCTAAAAAGTTGCATTACAAATACTGAGGGTGATTATGTCACTCATTCAGTCAAGAAACATTTTTTAAAGCCCTTATTATGTGCCAGGCATTTTAGTAAGCATTTGGGATAGAAAGAATGCACACACACATACACACACACATTTCTACACATGCACATGCAAGCATGTTTATGTGTATTGCTGTCCTTAAAGAACTTGTGTTCTAACAGGGGAGACTGCAAGCAAACAACCCTGTAAATAAAAGATATTCACAAGCAAAACAGATGGGAGGTATTCTCAGAAGGAAGCGGCTCGTATGGGTTGAGAAAACATCCTGGAAGAGACCTCCTACAGAAGGTTAAATTGCTATAGTTGGTGAATCAAACTCTTAGCATTGATGTACTTAAAGTTAGTCTCCCCCTCCAAAAAGAAATTAATTAGGCCAATAATTCCCAAAGTAATAGGTCATCTAATTATGGTGTATTTAACCAAGACAAAGAACCCCATGCTTAAAATATAACTCAGCACGTATGGGGTGTAGGGAAGAGAAGACGAAGGAAGAGGGATTTAGTGGATGTCATAAAACCCTTAGATGCTCTGAATTTCAGGCTGGAGCAAGAGCAGCTGGTCCAGATACAGACAGGTACAAATAGCTTACAGGTGTGTAGATGGTGATGCGGCCTGCCAGATGTTTGTGAAAAAGGGTGAGCGATCAAAGAAGCTATTGTGGGACCCATTAGCTAATTTCTGGACTGCCTCATTGTCAGCACCTACTTATAATAAAGTCACATTCAACACTGTTTGTTTTAATGTTAGAAGAAGAAATAAAGTATATTTCTGAGATCTGTTAATTGACAGTAAAATGTTTTGTGGGGTATAAGTCTAGGGAGTCTTTGAAATTACCTTGACTGGTCTTTAGATGACAAACAGCAAAGTTATTCTGGGGACTAAACTTCGACCAATTGACACCTAGTTATTAAGTTCCTCCTATGGGTCAGGTACCATACTAGGTTCTTGTGATGCAAAGACAAGAATGAAATAGTACTTGCCCTTAAGTAGCTTATATTTTATCAAAATGGTTGGGCGTTGGATGGGGAGACATTATGCAAACATACAAGTAGATATAATATATCCACTTATATCTTTTAAACCTTGTGTGTGTATGTATACATATGTATACTCACATACATATATGTATTTGGTAATTTTGATGTTGAAGAAGAGATTCTATCAGCTGAGAAAATCAGAAAAATTCTCAATTGGGAGAAGGCCTTTGGATTGAGCTTTGAGGGAAGTAAAGATTTCTAAGAAATAAAGATAAGGAGGGAAGACATCACTGTCATGGGGGACAGATTTGCAAAGACCCAAGAGTGAGAGATGGAGTGCCTTTCTAGCTTGGGAGGATCTTCTAGAACAGTGGTTCTCAACCTTTCTAATGCCGGACCCTTTAATAGTCATATGGGCGTGTCTGCATGTGGATGGACTGGCCTGGAGAGGGATAGAGGAGGTACCTAAGACCATGGGAAATATGTGTTTTCTGATGGTCTTAGGTGATCCCTGTGACCCCTGGGAAAGGGTCGTTTGACCCCAAAGGGGTCATGACCCACAGGTTGAGAACTGCTGTTCTAGAGCTCCTATTGCCTTTGAGAATCCAGGATCACCTCTATGACCGACTGAGGTACCAGGAAAGAGGGCTTTAATAGAGGTAATGTTTCCATTGAATTCAAAGAGTTTTTCTTAGCCTTGCTTGGGAATGATTTCTTGCTCTTTCATGTAATGAAGCATTGGGGGAAAGATAGCCCACAAACACTGCAATATTTGAGAGGAACGTTGCATTTGGTAATTGTCTTTCTTATTTAACTGCCTGAAACAGTTTACTCAACTACAAATATACAAAAGAACGGCAAAACATCTCAAGCATTTTTGGTCTCATAGCTCATAAGGCTCAGCTAGACATGGTTTTGACAGATTCTAATCAGGAATATGTCACAGAACATTGAACATCTGCTTACCCATGTTCCCAGGAAACTAATTGAGTCATTAAGAGAGAGTCATTACTAAATTGACCAAATGGTATCATCCAAAGTTACGAATCTAATTTCACTTAATTTGCCAATTTTAGCCCTTTTCCCCCACCCCCACTTTTGTTTCTCCCATGGACATTTACAGAATAATTGTAGAATATAACCACATCATGTTCAAGAATTTCATTAATTTCTATTCCATGAACTTGCTGCATGTGGACAGAACTTGCCTGATGCTCTACAGGATGATTCATCCATAGTTTCTGATATTGTTTTGTAATTCTTTCTTCCTGCAAGAGCAGCACACACAGCAGGAAAACAAGCATGACTCTGCATCCATCTCTTTCACACCTTCTTCTTCCTTAGTGATTGGCCTCTGGAAACCTAGTACCCTCCTATTGGAGTCAAGTCAATAAGAATTTATGAAGAACCTATTGTGTGCCAGGTACGACACTATGCACTGGAGATACAGAGAAAGACAAAAACAGTCCATGCTCTAAAGAAGCTTCTAGTGGCCCATGAGGAACTGGTGAGAAATAAGTCTTTTGTTTCAGGATAGTCATCCTGAGGTTTTCACTGCCAGATGACTCTCAGCCAATGGGATCTGAAGTCAAAGGCCATGAATTTGAGAAGATATTTCTGATTCCTAGCTAAGACAGCTAGGTACCATAGTAGACAGAGTTCTGGGCTTGGAGTCAGGAAGACCTGAGTTTGAATTCTGCCTCAGATTTTACTAGCCATGTGACCTTGGGCAAGTCCTTTAACCCCTCTTGGCATGGGTTTTCTCATCTCTAAAATGGTCATGATAATAGACCTACTTCACTGTGGTTGGATAACCATTCATTATAGTGGGGGTTCCTTTCTTATATGAGTTGGACCATATGGTCATTAAGGTTCCTTCTACCTCTCCAATTTTATGATTCTGTGAAATGAGATGATATATGTACAGAGCTTTGAAAACTTCAAATACCTTCATCAACATTAGCTATCATTATTATAAGTCATGTGAAAATGGACAAGTCACTTTCCTTGTTCTGTAAAACAAAGAGATTAGAATATGTCCATTCCAAAGGGGGCCTTTACCTAAATGGAACACATGAAGTCTTTTGGAAACAGTTGAACTAGTTAGTGGTTATCTTGTGTGGCTGGCAACATTTCACTTTTGAGTGTGGTCTTACAAACTAGACTGTAAGCTCCTTGAGGACTCGGACTGTGTCGCTTTTGTATTTGAATCCCCAGTGTCTAGCACACTTTCAGGTCATAATAAAATGTACATTTTTTATTCATTTATAATAGATATTCAAAAAGTATGTGATGTGTTTGAAGTGTTTATTTGTGAAGCTGGTAGAAGTTCCTCAGAACAGATGAGTGAATGAATGAAAATACATTTATTAAGTGTTTATTATGTGTCAAGCATCATGGCAAGCAGTGGAGGTACAATTAGAAACATTATGACAGTCCCCATTCCCAGCCTCACTCTAATTGGTGAGAGAACACAAAACAAAGTTCAGCTACTGGGAAAGGTCTAGGGATCCTTAAATCATGTAAGTGGTTAACCCATCAGTGATCTTCAAAGCTAGGAGGAAGGGGAGCTGAAAAGACCAGCAGTATCTTCTAAGGTAGTGGCTGAGCAGATGGAAAGGGCTGTTGGTCTTTATGTCATCAAAAGGGATGGAACAGTTTACTCCCATCTCATTGAAACCCTATGAGCAGTCAGACAACCAACAAGAGGAGAAGACAAGGGCAAAGATTTCCTATTTGGGTATATTACTTCCTGTTGCCCAACTGTTGGCTTCCAAGTTCAAATGACTCAATTTCTCAATTTGAGGGGTGATGCAATTATGGAGTTACTAATACATATTTTGAACAAGGCTTATCCCAGTTTTATTATGGGGAGGAAGGAGTCAGGGTGCTTGAGACTTTCACTACTGTGTTTGATTTTGGTGAATAGTGTGGACTTGATTTTCACAAATTGGGTTTTCTTTCTTCCTTGCATTTCCAGCTTTCTCTGTAACATATGTCATGCTCATTAATGTCTTTCCAAGTGTTCCTTTCATCCAACATGATCTGATCTGGACGGTTAAAGAGAATGATGCCATTAAAGGTTATGGACGTGTCTGTTCAATATGGCCATGCCTGTTTAATTCGGTTGGTTGGAGCACAGAGTTAATAAGGCAGAATCATGGGTTAAAACCCTGTTGTGAAATAGTTCCCTTCTCTGCAGTGCATGGCCACAGACTACTAACCCAACCCTAACCATCTGTCCAGTATGGCTAAGTGGATCAGTTTGAGATTATGTGGATAGATTTGCAAAAGACACTTTCCCAGGAATGTGAAACACATTACTTATTATCATCTTGGGCGAATCACAAAACTTTCCTGGGTCTAAATGTGTTCATCTTCAAAATGAAAAGTTTGTACTATAAACTGTCTGAGGCTCCTTCCATATCTTGATCTATGAGTCTGGGAGCTTAGCAATGCCATTTCAGTGACATTAGATTCATATAAGCAGATTACCCTGTTGACATCATTATTGTCACTTCTGAGCCGCATTGTGGTGTACTGGTTAGACAGGTAGCTTCAGAGCCAGAATGAACTGGGTTTAGGTCTTGTCTCTAATATATCCTAGGTATGTGACCTCAGACAAATCATTTAGCTAATCTCTTAATGCCAAAGAAAATTCTCTAAGACTATAAATTCTACAGCAGGTCTTAATAGGATTTGGTAGAGGAATTTCTTCTATGGAAACTCCTGAAATGGATGGGAAAAATCTATTTGTTAGCTGAATTTTTTTCTTGGGGTTGCTTCATGGAACACAGAATTTTCCTCCAAAGTGGTGACCCCCAGACACTGAGACTCTTGTAAGACTCATACTACTTGTGTTTCCTCATTTACTACAAGCAAGTCTTTCTTCCAAAAATAGAAGAGATAAAATCATAAGATTTATCATTAGCAGAATTTTTTTAGAGGTTACTTGTTCCAAACCTGTTCTTTTTAAATGAGGAACCTGGAACCTAGAAAAGTTAGGCAATTTTTACAAGGGATGAAGCAGGAAGCATCAGAGTCTGGATTCGAACCCAGGTCCTCCCACTACAGATCTGTTGTTTGTTACAAGCTACTATGCTGATTTTCACAGTTTTAATCATTTTGTGTTTGTTTCTGAAAACCTCTTATACTTAACAAGAGAATTTCATCCCCAAAACAACGCAGGAGTCAAAGTCTTGTAAATGTTATATGGAATTAACTTGGGAGATTTCTGCCATTAGATATGTTGCATTACCTGAGCATGAAGGTGTCCTAAGGTGAAATCCTGGCTCTGTAGCAACTAGGGCTTATACATTAACAGAAAACATTGAATGATTATGTAAAGGTGATGGGAAAAAAAAGTCACAGCTGTATTAGGAGACATTGAATGGAATATCCAGAGTCCTCAGAAAAGTAATGACAAGAATATACGCTTTCTTTTTAAGTAAACAGCGACAATAAACGCATGGGAGGTAGAAAGGGAAATGCTCTTTCAGTTAAAAGACTAACAAACACAACAACAATAGTAATTTTTAAGGGTTTTTAAGTGCATATACCCCTATTTTTCATAGTATTTTTGAGATATTAAAATAATCACAAGAGGCCTTTGATTTCCCTGGACAAATTTCCTGTGGGTGATTTAGAAAAAAGCATGAAGAGGAGTCATGGAGAGTGAGAAATTATGGATGGGCTGTGATCTGTACTTACAAAGATGAGATCATGGATCCATTGAAATATTGAATCACCAAAGGCCTTGCAGAGGCAGGAACAGAGAACATTGTGTCTGATGTGCTGCAAAGATGCAGGGTCAGCTCAAGGCTGCCTCCAGAAGACTTCCAAAGTGTGAGTTCCAGGGTAGAGGGAAATTTTAAGAGGAAGAGCTGGGGCAAGGTAAAGAAAGTCCAGAGTCCAGGAGTTTTTTTATTTGTTTATTTTATTTTGTTTTATTTTCTTGGTATTCCCATTATCTGGCTCTTAAACGGTACTTAAAGTAAATGCTCACTGAAAGAATAAATGAATTTTTCTTTGAATTTTATTTTGAAAATTCTGGTAGAAGGCTCGTAAGGACATAATAGAAGCATGAAAGCCTTCATTTGTACAGAGAAGAGGATGTTGGCATGTATGAAGGAGGGGACCCATTCTAGCTTTCTGTGGTATTACCTTTTAATAAGCTAGCATCAGGTTGACATGGCTGACAAAATTATATATGTTCCCAAAGAAAGTAGAAGCTTTTCAGTTGTCAGAGCAACATGCATCTATCCACCTATCTCTCTATCTATCTCTGAGGAATGGGCCATGGAGATTTCTAAGTTTTACATAGCAATAATAGAGATGAGACACTCACTTGCATTACCACCCACACTAGACATACAAATGGGATTTTATGTAAAAGAAATGTTTATTAAATAGAAGAGAAAAATGAAGAAGAAAATGAGGGTGTTTAAAAGCATCTGCTGTCTTTTTCTTTGTAATGATTTAAGTTAGAGAACTTTAAAAGCAGCATTTCAGAACTGCATTTGGAGCAAAATCTTTCACTTTCCCACTTTGGCTGCTACTGATTACTTATAATTCCAAGTATTGAAACCTTTCCCTTAGGTTTTTTCCTTTAATGAAAAAAAATATTTTGAACATGTCTAATTTTGCTGAAAGTACAAACTTTCTCTAATCTAAAACTTTATGAAATATGTTTACTGGTTACTGGTTTCTTTTTTTTTCATTCTGAGATTTAATTTTGGCTTTTAAAAAGAATATAAGGAAGTGTTTGGGAAGGATTGTCTGCTTGGTTATTTTTCTTACTCTGACACCTTGGTCTGTGAAGAAGAAACAGTTTGGGGTTTATATCTCACCTCTGGTTCAGGGACAGCGACCTCCTTGATATTTCTTGATCAAGAAACTCCATCTTCCCAACTCAGGGCATTTACTCTTGCTGTCCCCCATGCCTGGACTGCTCTCACTCCTCATCTCTGCCTCCTTGCTTCCCTGAATTCCTTCAAGTTTCAGATAAAATCCCAGCTTCTACAGGAATCCCTTTCCATCCCCCCTTAATTCTAATAAGTTCCATCTGTTGATTGTCTCCAATTTATCTTGTCCATTATTTGTTTGTACATAGTTATTTAGATGTCTCCACCATCAAGATGGGAGCTACTCAAGAACAGAAACTATATTTTACTTTTTATCATATCACCAGCACTTAGCACAGTGCCTAGAACATAATAGATGTTTAATAAATGTTTATTGACTGATTGTGGAAAAAACTCACAATCTCTCTAAGCCTGCTTCTTCTTTTCTAAAATTGAGAGGGAAAAATGTCTCTAGTACTTACCTCACAGTGTTCGAAGAATCAAGTTAATTTGTCTGTAAAGTACAATCTGAAAATACTCTACAAATATACATTAGTCCTCTCTATGTAGCAAAATATCCTTAAACTAAATCATGATGGCTGGAAAATTTGTGCCATTTGTCTTAAGCCACAGGGTGGGCTTGTTTAAGTCATTCACACCATCAGTGTTCTCCATGATTCGATGCTCATTGTAGTAGCAAAAAGCCTAGAAAGAAAGTGGCTGTGTGTGGACTGATAGAAGAATGCCCGAGCAAATTGATACGTGAATGGAGCAGAATATTATTGAGCAGCAACATGGCAATGAAGAATCCAGAGAAGTATGGGGAAATTTATCTGAATGGATACAGAGTGAAAAAAATGGAAAAGGAGAGGAAGGTGTGCAGTGACTATAATGTCTAAGTAGAAACACTATGGAAGCATAGACAAACTGATTTCATTGAAATGATGATAATGTATGATGAAACATACTTCCTGGCAGCTGGTGGCGCAGTAGATAGAACACTGGGCCTTTCAGTCCAGCCTCAGATACTCTGGACATGTCACATAACCTCTGCCTGCCTCAGTTTCTTCAACTGTAAAATGGAGATCATAATAGTACCTACTTTTCAGGGTTGTTGTGGGGGTCAAATGAGATGTTATTTGTGTAACACATTACTTAGCACACAGAGGATCCTTAATGTTTTCCCCCTACAAACTTTCTCTCTTTCCAAAGAGAAATGGGTTTCCACTCTCAGATTCAGAATGTTGCATGTACTGTCAGATTTAGTTGCTGCGCTGGTAAGTTGGAGAGGGAGTACAGTATAGTAGATAGGGTGCTGTGCCAGGTACTCAGATCCCAACTGATTGCGCAACTCTGGGCAAGTGAATTAAATTCCTTGAGCCTTAGTTTATTTGTAAAACTGGGTTAATAATAACACCTGCCATAGTGCTCTGGTGGGCATCAAATGAGGTAATGTCTATAAACTTAAGGTCATGATATGAATGCTGGCTTTTATCACTATTGACCTTTTTTTTCAACCTTACAATGGGAAATTGTTACTAGGAAAGAAATACTACATAAAAACAGAAGGCAAAAATAAACCTTAATGAAGGAATAAATGGAGATGACACCTACAAATACAATCAAACCTTTCTCTACTAATTAGGAGCCCCTCCCAAAGAGTAAGTAGTGACAGGGTGGAGGCTTGTTTCTTGGGGTATCCAAGTATGTATCCCCTTAGGGAACACCTTCCATTTTGAGAATGGGGGAAGATGAACAATCCTGGCTGCACACAAATCTTTACCAAATAACTTGAAAGCCAAGAGCAAAGACCTAAAGGCACCCAAGCTATTCACTAGGATCAGTGTGACTGATCGTGCAGAAACCTGGAGAAAGAATGTTGACGATGATAAAAGTGTTTCAGTGTTTCTTATTTCATCTGTGGTTCAATGGTTTGTGTGCTCTTAGTCTTAGAGGTTCCAGAACTTTGCCCCTCTGAATTTTCCCAGCTCCTACCATTGGGGAAAAAATCTGAACAGAATCATGAACAAAGCAACCAACCTCATTTCTTCACCCGACATGTGTTCAATCCATTTATAGCAAGAACAAATATTTCTGATGACAATTAAAATGAGTGCTAATAGATGGAGAGTGAAGCAGCCAACCTCTTGCTTCTTATATATTCCCAGACTGGGAGTGAAACAGGTGGGGAGCTTTGATATACAAGCCAAATTTGTGTTCCAGGTTCAATTGCAGAAATCATTTGCTATTTTTTCCCACCTAATTCTATCCATAATCAAAATAGTTAAGGGGAAAAACATATTGCAGGATTTTATTATGTAATTTAATCTGTTCAATTGAAAAAGAGTATATGACCAGATGCTCAACTGACTGTAAAGACAAGCTCTGATAAACTCTGAAGAGTAAGTCGATATTGAATTAGAATGGTTTGAATATAGGCTATATAGACATATACACTCCTTCACCAAGTTCTCAGACTCAGATTCTTGGAACTGGAAGGCACCTCAGAGACCATCCAACCCAATCTGCAACTAAACAAGACCTGACGGCTGACCTCAAGTGGCCATCCAGCCTTCCCTGGAAGGCCATCAGGGAGAAGAGGCCTCGTACTTCCCCAAGCAGGCTTCTTTGGGATCTGGGGCCAGTTCTCATTTGTCAGCAGGTGTGACCTCAGATTAAGCTTAATAGTGCTTTTGTACAATTTCTACACATTGTTCTTGGTTCTACTCTCTAGAGTCAAGCAGGAAATATCAAATCCTACCCTAGAAGTTCTTAACATGAGATCCATGACCCTCTAAGGAGTCTGTGGATGACTTTCAGGGCTCTATGAAGTTGGATGGGGAAACAAACAAACAAACCAAAAAAAAACCAACTACATCTTAGTTTTCATGCATTGATGACTAAAATATATAATTTGCTTCTGTGAGACATTCTGAACAGAATTCCATACTTTTTTCCCCTGGATTTCCGTGTGCAGAACCCATGCTTTAACCACATGACAATGTTTCAAGTACAGGAAGATAGTTACCACATTCCTGAAATTCCTCTACTAAGATATATAGTCTTTCTTCCCCAGGGTCAAATTCCCCAATTATTTCAACTTCTAAAATGGCTTGAACTTAAGGCTCTTCACCAACCTGTTCCCCCAGCTCTGAATGTTCTACTGCTTATCAGTTGTCCTTCTTAAAATGTAATATACAGAACTAAGCATAATACTACAGGTATCCTTAGTCCACGCCACTGATGCTATAGAGCCCAATTGACCAATTTCAGTAGACTGCCATGGAACTAGAGGCATACTAAAGTATTTTGTTAATCCATCCATTTATTGTGTTGCATTTTGTGTGCTACTTTGCTCTTTTTCTCCCTTGCGGGAGAAATGGCAATGGTATGTATGTGTGTGTGCATGTGTATGCATGTGTGTATGTGTATGTATGCATATGTATATGTGTGTATATGTGCGTGTGTATATGTGTATGTGCGTGTATGTGTGTATGATGGAAGGATTAGAAAACTGAACTATCTTTTTCTTAGAACTTCTGAGTTGAGAGGAGCCTATACATACAAACATGTGGTAGATGTTTTATGATGTGGTGTTCATTTATTGATTCTATGTAAAATTACATATTCTATACCTTTAAAATAGATTTGTTTTAGATTCAATATTTAGATTTAGATAATTTATTAGCACATAATCCTGTGTGGTAATCTTTGATAATTTTCTTGATTTGTTTTTTCCTTGTTGGGAACTTGCCTTCATTATTTCTGATCTTGGTATTTATTATTATTTATTTTAAATATTAATCTGTTAAAGCTCATTATATTATTATATAAGACACTGGAAATTCAGAGATAAAAATGAGGTAATCCTTGCCCTCAAGGAGATTAGCTTCAGCTGGAGGAATACAACATTGTCTTGGTCCTGGGTCAAAGAACTCCTATAGTCTGACACAATGTCTCCTACTCAACTGGCCTAGGTTTTATTGAAGTACAAAGGTTGGGTATGGTTTTCTGCCCTCACAGAAGAATGCAGGGAGATAAAGAGATGTTTCAGTCTCTAGCTCAGAAATTCTAAATAAAAAAACAGTGCTTTAAAAAACATTTATTTTTTATAACCATTTTAATATAGTTTCCTTTATATTCTAATTTTTTTAATGTGTATTTAAAACATTATTCTGAGAAGGGCTCCATATACTTAACCACACTGTCCAAGGCGTACGTAAAGTAAAAGTAATTGAAGAATCCACTGCTGTAGAGAGCCCTTCTAAGCAAGCCCTGTGATTTTGACTTCCCTTCCTCACTGGTCTATGTCATAACCTAGGGATATGAACCCTATTTCAGGACTTGGCTATGCATGACTCAGGACTGACATTAGAGATGAGAGACTTCACTTTTGAAGACCATGAAAGGGTTTAAATCATGTGACTAGTCATAGGTTCAGGTATGAAGGTGCCTTAGTTCTAAACTTGGCAAAGTTTAGGCTTAATCTGAGGTCACACTTGCTGACAAATGAGAACTGGCCCCAGATCCCAAAGAAGCCTGCCCGGGAAGTATGAGGTCTCTTCTCCCTGACAGCCTTCCAGGGAAGTCTGGATGGCCACTTGAGGTCAGCTGTCAGCTTTCTTGGCAGAGACACTGGATTGGTTTGACATTTCCTTCTCCAACACATTTTACAGATGAGGAAACGGAGGCAAACAAGCTTAAGTGATTTGCCCAGCATCAAGATGTCTGAGGTCACATTTGAACTCAGATCTTCCTAACTCTAGGCCTAGTACTACCTATCTGCTCCCCAAAATTAGCATGTCCCAAAGTAAATTTTTATTAGCAAATTAAAGAATGTTTCCAATCCTACTTCTAACCCACACACTTAGAGAGGAATCAAGTATCAGGCATATTCCAAAAACCAATATGCTATGTGCAGACTTGGCAAAGCTCTAAAGCTGAACATAATACCAAAACAAACATATGTAGACAAGTATGTAAGCAAAAAAATGTCACTTTCTTTGTTCTTTGGTGGGGGCCACTAGGGAAGGAATGAATAAAACATTTCTTAAGTGCTTACTAGATACAAAGCAGTCTGTTAACAGATACAAATAGAAAAGCAAATGCTCTTAAGAAGCTCACATTCTGAAGGAGATTAACAAGTAGAGCCATCATCAGTAAAAGCCTCTATGTAGGAGATGATCTTTCAAAGAAACTAGACATTGAACAAGGCAGAAGTTAAGAAGAAAAGAATGCCACATATGAGGAGCCATCGACACAAAGATGTGGAGGTAGGAGGTGGATGCCGTTTATGGGGCCCAGAAAGTTGAATGTGGGCAGCCCAATGCAGGCACCTCAACATTTTGTGACTAATTCTTGCTAATTTCACCAAAAATGTTCGTGTTTTGTTCTAGCAAGAGAAGACATTCAAAGTGTTTAAAACTATTGGCAAAATGAGTGTGGAAGGCTAGCAGGCTAAAACAATCTCCAGACGGTCACTTATCCTTTTCAAAAAGTGTGAGATACAACAAGACTGAGAGCTATATAACCTTGAAAGGTCACAAAGAGAGCATTTTCAGGTGCATAAATTGGGGGTAACCATTTGTATTATCAACCATAACTAGAGAGAAAGGGAGGAGGGAGGGAGAGAGACAGAGACAGAGAGAGACAGACAGAGAGAGAGAGAGAGAGAGAGAGAGAGAGAGAGAGAGAGAGAGAGAGAGAGAGAGAGAGGGAGGGAGAGGGAAAGGGAGAGGGAGAGAGAATTGTTTCCTTTGAACTGCCCCAGTGATCAGTCTGCCATCAGTTGCTTGGAAGAAATAATTGGAAGTCAATATAAACAAGGACATTTTAGCTGGAGGCTGAACTCAATCTTATGGAAATTTTAAGTGTGATATTATTGTGCCACTTAGTGAGAAGAGCAGATGTTACTTAAACGCCATGTAAGAAAGGGTCCCAAGTCACAAAAACCTAATTGAACTAAGAGACACAAATTCATTGGCTCTTCCTTCATGCATTGGGACCATCAATCACTAGAAGAATGATCTTTGTGGCTCTAGAACCTCAAGTCTCCCATGGCATAAGACAGGTATGAAGATGGGTGATGTATGTATGCCACAGAGGGTCTGTTTCCTAATCCCAACAATGTAATAACATTCTAGGTTACTAGCTGTGTGAATGGCCAAGCCACTTAGCCCCAATTGCCTCCAAAAAAAAAGAAACATTCTAAGAAAGTTTACAGCTTTTTTCTTTTTCTGTCTTTGTGTCTGTGTGTGTACATATATGTATGTGTGTGTATTCTAATATGTCAAAAGGTGATGTCTCTGTAGTTATGGTATAAAAGGAAAAAACAAAATGTTGTGGAAGGAGTCCTTGATTCAAAGCTGGAACACCTGAGTTTAGATCCCAGCTAAGCCACTTCCTAGCTGTGTGGGCTGAGGTGGTCATTGAAGCTGTCTGTGCCTTAGTTCTCATTTGGAAGATGAGAGGGTTGGACTAGATGACCTCTAAGGTTGCTTCTGGCTCAAAATCTGTGACTCTGTCATCCTCTGTAGCTCGTCACCTAGATGACCTCCAAGCTCTATTCCAACTCTCTGAGCCTTATTGGGGTGTTTCCAGTCATTTGTTTATTTAATGAGCTTATTTATTCATTCGTTCATTCATTTATTCATTCGTTCATTCATTCATTCATCCATTCATTCACTCATTTATTTTTTGCTGGTTTCTCTAATCACTCATTCATTCATTTATTATTTTTCTCAGTTCATAATAATTTATTTTCTCTTCATCCCACCCACCTACCCTACTTCAAAGAGGATAAAAAAAGCCTTGCAACAAATATAGTCAAGGAAAGTGTACATCCTGCCATTATTTTGATGAAGATGATTATGAAAGATATAATAATCATAAAATGAATTGATATTCAAATTTATTCCTCAAGCCAAATGTGGCTGTAACTGAGCATGATGAAGTTCAACCTAGAATGCTGCCTGACTTTATGTAGCAAAATGTATTGAAAGAAGCCTCCTAGAATGAGGGAAAGTATGTATTTTCCTGATCTTGATTTTGCTGGGTCCCACCTAGTGGACCCAGATGGCTGATGAGGCCATCCCAGTTCCAGAACTCTATAATTCTATGACCTTAGCTTGTTTGGAAGGTGTCATAGCTTTCTTTAACATCTTGCCAGAGATGCATGAAAATTTTTTGTTAGTGAATTTTGCCTTTTTAGGGAGTAGGGACCTTTTGGTAAGGTAATGTATACAACTATATGTATATGTATATGTTTAGATATTTACATATATGCATATGTGATATATGTTAGCAATGTAGTGCATATGACACATGTTATATATGTCTAATATATAATATATGTATACAATAAAATGTACGTTCAAAATTAGTATATTCTGCTGAAAAGGCTTGACATTGAATATAATTGAGGAGGTTAGTCCTGGTGTGTTACCTGTCATTTGGAATATGACAGCACTGTAACTGCAAGGCCTTGGGGACATCAGCACATTGGCACTGCCATCTGACTACCTCAGAAACTGCCAGGCAGCCTTCCTCCCTCCTTCGACCCTGAGATAATTAACATCGCCCCGGAGGCATCTGCCTTTGCTTTTATACCCTAGTTGTTTAATAAGATGTTTGCCTCGGTGCTTGTCTCTGATTTAACGATGTGCCTTTAGGGAGGACGGTCCTTCAGTGCCAGCTGGACTTGGCTGGCATGGGGAATACCTACCTCTGCGTGCAGTTGTTCTGGGCACTTTAGAGAAAATTAACATATACCTGACGTGTTATCGGCTTAATCTCATGTTTTGATTTCGATAAATGCTTTTTACAGTCAGGCAAATGACATGTTTGAAATATAGGCAGCTGCTCTGACAGGTGAGTTATGTAGTGTGGAAAGTGCAAATGATAAAAAGGAAGCAGAAAGAAAAGGAAACTGAAAAAGCTTCTGGGCAGACTTGATGGGATTTTAGTTGCTGTGTTCCCAGGGGCAGATCCAAGAGTGAAAACATCTTGGTTCTATTGGTCTTGGAGAAGTACATGGATTTATCATTAACACTGCATGGGAAGTGGTTTTATAAAATCATTTTGTAATGCTGAATTACTCCGCGCAAATGAGCTCAGGGCAAAGGTAAAGGAATGCTAAAGGCAGGAATGTTAAGCTTCTGTGGAAGGAAATATGAAATTGGAGGTTGGGGGAGTGGTAGGAAAACTAGAAAAGATTTTAAAATATTTTGATATGTTGATTTATATTGTTAGCATATTTGTCTCATGGTTTAACTTTCACCAAGAAATAAAAAAAAATGCATTAAAGAGAAGTTAATAAGATTTTTAGACAGTTAAAAATGATGTGTGCCTACTTTTGCAATGGCATAAAGTGCTATGGAGTAAGCCAAATGAGAAAAATATTTTGGGTCTTCAGGGAAGATGCAGATACCTCCAAAGGTCATTAACAAGCTATTATTCCATGACACCTATAATGTCCCATAAAGACAAGTGTTAGGAAATGCATATGTTGAGAGATCTGCTTGACTTGGAGATACTTTGGTATTTTCTGATTCATCTGAGCAGGAATTCTGTTTTCCGATATTTATTGAGTATCCCACAGAAAAAATAAGCACTAGATCCCCGCTGGCTGAGGATTTTTGATATACACATCAGACATATGTGCCACCACCACAGGTAAAAATGTCACAAAATGCAATTGATCATCCCTACCAATGGTATTACCAGCTCATCGTGAGCTGCTGTGGAAGAGTTGCAGGAGGCACAAGACATTGTCTCTGCCCTCAAGGAGTTTATACCTTAGTTGGGGAGAAAAGACTAAACAAAATATGTAAAGTGCTTTGTAAATTTTTGCAAAAAAATATTTATTCTTAAGAAATAAAACAAGCATTTTCATACCATAGTAGAAGAGGGGAAAAAAAGATGATTGTTCATGGAATGACAGATCTGTTATGTATGGCTTGCTATTCCTTTTAAATATTTAATAAAGTTGTTATGTAACTTTTTTCCTTTTTTTCTTCCCTACCTCTCCCACCCTAGAGATGACTGCCATTAGACAGAAATGTGTGTATGTAGGTATGTATGTATGCATGTATGTATGCATGCATGTATACATATGTGTAACTACATATATGTCTGTAAAATCATTCTATACATCTATTTATTAGGTTTTTAAAACATCTGGATGCAGATAGAATCTTCCTTGTAAGATTCTTTTTTTTTTTTTTTTTTTTTTTTTTTTTTTTTTTTTTTTTTTTTTTT
>CM053600.1:180378470-180411945 GCA_028646575.1 Pseudocheirus occidentalis | reverse complement strand
AGCTGCTATCAATATCTTAGAACATATTGGTTCTTTTGTTGTTTTTCCTTAATAGTCACTGGAAACAGACCTGGTAGTGGTTTTGCTGGGTCAAAGAGTATAGGCAGTCTAATAACTCTTTGGGCATAATTCCAGAATTGTGGAATAATTGGAATAAGAACCATTCTCTAAAATGGTTGGATCAGTTTACAGTTCCACCAACCGTGAATTAGTGTCCCAATTTTTCCACATTCCCTCCAACATTTGTCACGTTCACCTTCAATTGTTTTAGCCAGTCGACAGGTGTAAAATGATATGTCAAGACTGTAATTTACATTTCTATAATAAAAAATGATTTAGAAATTTTTTATATGATTATACATTGTTTTGATTTTATCAGAAAACTGCGTGTTCATATTCTTTGACCATTTATAAATTGGAGAATGACTTGTATTCCTATAGATTTGACAAAGTTCTTTAGTATACTTGAGATATGAGACCTTTATCTGAAAAATTATACAATATAAAATTTCCTCCCCAGTTTTTTGCTTTCCTTCTGATCTTGGCTACATTTATTTTATTTTTACAAAGCCTTTTTTTTAAAATTTATGTAATCAAAATTATTCATTTTACACCTCACACTGTTCTCTATGTCTCTTATTCATTTATAAATTGTTCACCTATCCATAAGTCTAATAGGTAATACGTTCCATGTTCTTCAAATTTCCTTGTAATATCTCTTTTTATATATAGAGAGAACGCATCCATTTTGACCTTATTTTGGTAAATGGTATAAGGTACTGGTCTGTGCCCAATCTCACCCAGACTACTTTCCAGTTTTCCCAAGAAATTTTGCCGAATAATGAATTCTTATCCCCCAACCTGAAATCTTTACACTTGTCAAATGCAAGGTTTCTATAATCATTTGCTGTTGTAAATTGTATGTTTACTTTGTCGCGTTAATCTACTTTTCTGTTTATTAGCCAGTACTGGATAGTTTTGACAATTACCATCCTATAATATGATTTATGTTTCTATATCTATATGTAATATGGATATTAAAAGTGGTTTGTAAAATTTAAATGTATGTGTTTGCTATGTAAATGCTACTTATTATAAGATAGGCACACATGAAACAATAAACAAATATTCCAATCTTCTCTCCCAAGGCAGTGGGTTAGAGTGGAATTCCTTGTACAGTATAAAGAGCATTGAATTTGGAACACCTTTGTCATTTACCTGTGACCTTGGTCAAATTATTTAATCTCTTGGGGACTCAATTTCCCCATGTGATAAATAAAGAGCTTGGACTACATGATTTCTAAGGTCTTTTTCAGCTCTAGGGTCTATCAGTCAATGAATCTATACATATATAATAAGTGCCTGTTTTGTGCCAGGCACTTTGCTGGGCAGTGGGGGTACAAATACAAAGAATAAAATGACCCCTCATTGAATAAAATTCAGTGATCTTGAATTCTAATTGGGTGGTGGTAGTGAGAGACAGCAAATTGATATAATAGGATAGAATAGGATAGGATAGGATATTCTAGTCTATTCTATCATATTATATTATATGTACACAAATATATATATGTATATGCACACATACATTATATATGTATATATACTTGCACACATAAATGAACAAATTGCACAAAGTAGTTAGAAATAACATATAACATGAGGAAGAGAAATATAATCTATTACTTACAGATAATTTGTTTGGGAATGTACGCTCTAATTTTTGCCTTTTTTCTTTTCTACTATTCTTATGAAGCACAATATAGAAATTGTAAACAAAAAAAATTTCTAGACAGTTTGAGGAAGATAAAAACGTTACTCAATCATCTTAATCTATAGGAAGCTTTTTAGTTGAAATGATAACCATAGCTTATCTTTAGATTGTATACATGGTATTTTGCCCAATTAAGAGCAGGTGGGAAAAAAAAAAAGTTTGCTAGGCCGAGATTATTTTTTTGATTCTCCCAGTCTGATGTTGATTCAAAGTCTATTATCCCAGACAACTGTATGACTTCATTGTTTTAAGGGACAACTAGACGAGGATACTCTTGGTCATTGCAGGTTAGCAACTTCTTCAGGGACTGCAAAACTTCAATCAGTTTTGGTACAGGTCATGATCTAAGGACAAGTTCTCTATTTTAAAATAAAGTTTTATTTTCTTTATAGTATGTACAAAAATAGACCAGAAGCAAGAGCCATAGTTTGCCAGCTCCTTCTTCCCTAAAAAAAGAGCTCCTGGATTTTGCTCTGTTTTGTTTAGCAAAATACCTCATTGAATCCTTAGGCAAAATGTTTTCCTTTCAATACCACAGGGAGACAGGGAGTTCAAGGCCTATTATCTCCATTTTGCAGGTTGAAAACAACAACAAGAGCCCTAGCACCTGGATTTCAAAGGCAGGAAATTAATAATAATAACTAGCATGGGAAGTGAGAGTGATACTGGATGAAGAAACCAGCAGAGGGCTGTGTCAAGTGATAGGATAGCACTCAGGAGAAAGCCCTTGTCCTGGATTGAAAATGAGACCAAAAATGGAGGTTCACAATTTTGCTTGACAATAATTATTAATAATAACAGTATCCTTTTGAAATAAAGAATTGATATAAAGTGGATAAATTTGAAATCGAATTTTAATCCCACATCCTAGTTTAACCCCTTACCAAGTTTAACCCCTAGGGCTGTGGAAATCAGTTAACTAGAATGCGTTTGGTTCCCTATGCCCTCTCCCCATCCTCAGTCAGTCTTTGGTTGGTTTGTTTGTTTTGTTTTTGTCTTTTTCCCTCTTGGCTAAACTTTTTAAACTCCTTAAACTGAACTAATTCCACTAATAGCATGGTTTTGAGTCTCACTTCCTCCTCCCCAATCTTAGTGACCCTCCATCTTATCAATGTCCTTTCTACAATGTGAAATTGATTTAGTGCTCTAGAAAGGGTCTAACCAGACCAGGACATTGTTAGACTCCATCATTCCGTGACCCACACTTCTGTTAATCCAGTTTGAGTCTGAATTAGGGGCTTCCCTCTTATACTATTGATTCATATTGGACTTTTAAACCACTACCTCCAATCTTCTCCCCCATTTCCCTTCATCTCTCCCAGGTCTTTTAATATGAACTTCTGTCCAGTTCATCCTCTCGGCTCCTTATTTGTGTGGTTGAATTTTTGGACCCTAACACAGAGCTTTAAATTCAGCAAACGCTGAATTTCTTATTGGAGTTAAGTGAGCTTTCCACTTTGTGGAGATCTCTTTGGATGCTGATCATGGCATTTAACTTAAATTCACGTCAACTACAAATCTGACAAGTCTGCTGCCTCACTCTTCATCTAAATCACCGATATAAAATGCTGAAGAGAACTAGGCCAAGAACAGAATCCTAGGATGCACCACTGGGGAGCTCTTTCCAGGTTGACATTGAAGGATTAGCTGCCATTCTTAGACTTACAGATTGCTAGGTCTGAAAGATACCTTAGAGATAGATCTTAGGCTCTTAGAATCAGAGATTTAGAGCTGGAAGAGGCCTCTGAGCCCACCTTGTCCATTCACCTAATTTTACAGATGAGGAATCTTGGGCTCACAGAGGTGAAGGACTTAGCCAAGGTCACATAGCTAGTTAGCAACAGAGTTGTGATTCAAAGTTAGGTCTCCTGGCTCCCATATCAGAGTCATTACGGCAGATCATAGTGCAGAAGTTAGAATACTGGCAACACTTTGTGGGGGAGAATGATAACGGAGATTATTTCATCTGAAATAGACTCCCATCCATTTCCATTCTTTCCTTTTCCCTAATTTGGGCCCTGATAGCCCCATGCATGTATCACAGCAGTGCCTTCCTAATGGTTCTCCCTGACTCCAGGCTGTATTATAATCCAGTCATATTAATTTAGTTGAAAGATGTATTATTATAGAATAGTTCTGTGTCATCGCCTTCAGCAGTTTTTCATTGTCTTCATAACGTTGTCCTTAGCTCAACATTTAAGTCCCTATAATCTAACCCCAATCTATCCAGTCTTATCTCACTTCTGTAGTAACTGTCATCTCAAAAAAAAACAGAGCAACTCAGTGCCCTTTCCCAGAAGTACATTGAGTTTACTGTCTCTAGGATATTTTACTCATGCTTTCCCACCCAAATGGACTCCTCTTCTTCCTTTTTTGCCTCCCCATCCCTCAAGACATGGTTTGTACCCCCTCCTCTATAAAACCTTGACAACTGTATCATGGAAGAAGGACATGGATAAGATCTACACAAAATGGGTAAGAAGCAGCTGGTGTCATTTGTAGGAGTCCAATCATCTATCTAAACAGATGAGATTACAGGTCCATTTGAATGTGATTTGCACCTACTAGGCCTTTAAATAATTGCTAGTTTAATTATATGATTGCTACCAGTTGGACTGTACAAATAACAATCATTAAAATTGCTCAGAGGAGACAGAAATGATTCCATGAATTAACATTACAGGGGCCACAAACCATGTCTTGAGGGATGGGGAGGCAAAAAAAGGAAGAAGAGGAGTCCATATGGGTGGGAAAGCATGAATAAAATATCCTAGAGGCAGAAAAACTCAATGATGAACACTGAGGATACAAAATTTTTGTTTTGTTTTGTTTTGTTTTAAAGCGGCATTTCTTGCACTCAAGTAGCTTACAATTTAGTACCTTATGGCTTCTGTTCTATTAGTGTGTTTGGACCATTATTAAAATATCTTCTCAAAAAGACCTAGAACAATAGATCATAAGAGTATACCTATAGAGCTGGGAGAGGTCATCTATTTCTCCCCCACTACCCCTATCCCACCCAATTTTACAGATGAGGAGATAGAGGTCTAGATAATTTGAGTGCCATGATCATCCAAGGTCATAAATATTGCAGAGAATCTGAATTGCACCCAAACCTTCCCACCATATTACTATATTCATAGGTCCTTTAAAAAGTCCTTAAACTGAATAAAATGCTTTGTAGTTGAATTGTTGTCAGCATGGGAGTGTCTTGGTTGCTGAGTTTGGGAAATGAGTTGGGTGGGGAATCAGGAGGGAGGATGTTTCCTGAATGCCTGCATTTTGACAGGGGTGATATCTCTTCTTATCTCTAGATCTGAACCTGTTATCCACAGACAAATTGCAGTTGCCATGCTTTTTAAAAAGCCCTATTTGACACACAATATACCAATATTACACAATATTTTTCATGGCAAATGTATCCTTTTTCTTCTACATTATGGGTTAAATGGGAGGTTAGCAAGTGGGAGAATCAGTAAGGTCTATGGTAGAAGGTGACACTTGAGTGGAGCCTCAAAATAACATAGGGGTTCTGTGAGGTGGAAGTACATTCTAGGTATGGGGAATTGCCATCGCAAAGGTGTGGGGAGGAGGAGTGGAACATCACATATGAAGAAAAGTCAGTAGGCAGATTTGATGAGGACATAGTTTGTGACAGAAATGAATATAAATGAATCTGGAAGGCTAAGTTGGAGGCAGATTGTGAAGGTCTTTAAAGGCCAAACAAAGCACTTTGTAGTTTGTTTTGGCAGCAACAAGGAGTCTTAGAGGCTCCTAGAACAGAGAATGACATGATTAGATTTGTAGACTTGAGCTTTATGAATATCACTTTGGCTATTAGGTGAAAGATGGATTGGAGACAGGAGGGACTGGAAGCAGAGAACCTAATTAGGCACTTATAATATAATTCATAACATTTGACAGTCTTAGCATTCTTTCCAAGTCACTCTTTGGCCCCAGTTCCTTGTCATTCTATTCATACTGCCTTCTATAAACCCTGTGACATCAAAGGATGGCAACCTCCATAAGATCAAAGGGATGTCAAAGGTCAACTAATGAAAACCAAGCCTTAAAAAGAATCCCTTCTGTACCACAGCTAAGTTGTCGATCAACTTTTACTAGGGAGCCCCTCCCTTCCCTCTCCTCTATGAAGCAATTTTAGTTGAATAATCGTTAAGGTTTTCAACTTAAATCTACCTTTCTGAAACATGTACCCATTGTTCCAAACCTGTCCTGAGGACCAAGCAGCCCAGTTCTTCCTACAGATTCCTACAGCTTTCAAGTACGTGCCTACACCTCTCTTATTCCCCTTCAGTTTTCGCTTCTTCGGATTAGTCATCCCCATTTGCTTTAACTGATCTGGTTGTGGTATGACTTTTAAGCTTGACATGATCCTGATTGTCCTCTTCTGGGCACTACCAGGCTTACTAGTGTCCTTCATAAAATTTGGCACTCAGAACCCAACACCATATTTCAGATGAGGTCTGTCAGGGTAGGAGACAAAAATTCTGTGAATTCCCAAATCCTGGAAGTGATGCCTTTCAATGAAGCCTCCTACCCTGTAGTTAATTTTATTGCTAAATACACCCATTGTAAGACCAGCAAACAATTTACCACAAAGAAGTGACTATGTATGGCTCATATCAAGAATACAAATGTCCCTTTTCACTTAAGCAAATGCTCCCTCAGGTTGTTCCATGAACAGGAATAAAATTAAGCTCCATTATAGCAGCACAGAGAAAATGAGAAGACAAATCAACAAAGCTCATCGCCCTTATGTGGCAGGAGATCCTTTAAATCTGTGGAGTCTGATGAGTCCATTATGTAAATTGGGAATTAGGAACTGAAAGGAACATAAGAGTGGTCATTTTGTTAAGAAGTGTCTCACCCATCAACAGCTTTCACCAGGTGCGCTGTTGACAGATGACCCAAAGGTGGAAAGGAGAGCTGACAAGCTGAATGATGCAACTACCTTTCCAGCCTTATTATGCATTCCTCTGCTCCAGGACCTCTCCATTAGCCAAAAGAACCTCCTTACTGTTTGTTCCTATTCACATGTGACACACACCTATTTGCCTCCTCTTCCATTTGCACTGGCTGTCTCTCTTGCTTAGAATAGCTGCTGTCATTAACTGTGCCTCTCAGAACCACCCGTTTCCTTCAAGATTCATCCCAAGCACTGCCTTCTGCATTAAGCTTTTCTTGATTCTCAGAGCTGTTTATGCACCTCCCAAACACCTCCTGAATTATTTTTTTTCACTTAATAGTATTTTATTTTTTCCAATTATATGTAAAGATAGTTTTCAGCATTCCTTTTATAAGATTTTTGAGTTCTAAATTTTTTTTCCTCCCTTTCTCCCTTCCACCCTCCCTCCCTCACTTTTCCATCCCCTTTCCAGGATGGAAAGCATTCTGATGTAGGCTATACATGTACAATCATATTAAACATATTTCCACATTAGTCATGTTGTGAAAGAATCAAAACAAAAGGGAAAAACCACAAGAAAGAAAAAAAGGAGAAAATGGTATGCTTTGATCTGCATTCAACTCCACAGTTCTTTCTTTGGATGTGGATAGCATTTTTCAGGAGTGTTTTGGAATTGTCTTAGGTTACAGTATGGCTGAGAAGAGCCAAGTCTATCAAAGTTGGTCATCATGCAATGTTACTGTTACTGTGTACATTGTTCTTCTGGTTCTGTTTACTTCACTCAGCATCGGTTCATGTAAGTCTTTCCAGATTTTTTCTGAATTCTGTCTGCTCACCATTTCTTATAGCACAAAAGTATTCCATTACATTCATATACTACAACTTGTTCAATCATACCCCACTTGGTGGGCATCCCCTTAATTTCCAGTTCTTTGCCACCACAAAAAGAGCTGCCATCATTTTTTTATATGTGGGTCCTTTTTGCCATTTTTATGATCTTTTTGGGATACGGATTAGTAGTGGTATTGCTGGATTAAAGGGTATGTACAATTTGATTGCCCTTTGGGTATAGTTCTAAATTTCTCTCCAAAATGGTTGGATCAGTTCACAACTCCACCAACAATGCATTAGTGTTCCAATTTTCCCACATCTTCTCCAACATGTCTACGTTACTTTTTTTGGGTAAATCAATGGTATATGCTTATATAATAGAATGTAAGTCTCATGAGCATGGGTACAAGATGCATTAGGAGCTTAATTAATGATTTTTGATTGATCAGGTCTATATTTTAAAAGTTCTTAGCAGAGTAAGACATTTAATAAAATTGAATAATATAAAGTTTAAAGGGAGAATGTCACAGCTTGTTCTTGTGTTCATATACTCAGCTTTTAAGCAAAAATAAGAGAAACTGTGACTGGATGAACTGCTGTTCTAAAAAAAAATATATCTCAGGATTTCAGTAGAGCCTAAGCTCAGTAGGAGTCAGCAGAGAAATATACAGCATCCAAAAGATCGTATCATCACAAATAAACAAAAATTCATCTTTTCTTTTGCTTCATTAATTAACTACCAGGAAGAAAGTACTGATTAGCCCTCTGTATCTACTCAAGTAAGATGACATGAGTATTGTGTTCAAATTTGGTTTTTCACTATAGACAGAATTGATTGTTAAGGAATTTTTCCTTATATTGAGTCAACTTCTTTTTAGAAATGATCTTCCCCATTGGATTGTGAGTTCCTTCAGTGCAAGGGATGGTTTTATGTATTTTATTTTCTTTTTTATGCATAGCTGGCACTTAATACATACATATTGACACTATGACATTAAAGATACTGATCATGTCATCCCTAAATGCTCTTTTCTCTAGGCATCTCAAATTCCTTCAAAAGGTCTACAATTCCCTTACACTTATGGTCCTTGGATATACTTCTCAAGAGCTATGTCCCATAGTTCTAGCTTGCTGAGAATATTCCAGAACCCAGCCATTTCTTCTAGCTTTTTCCATCAGATTAGATCTGCTTCCCTTCTGTGTTTTCATCTGAGTCATTGCTTAAAACTATTGAGCAGAGAATGTGTAGTTTTGAATATGGGCAATGGGAAGTTGTGGAAGGTTTTTGTAGCAAGGGAGTGATATGATATGAGCGATATTTCACAATGGTTGGTATGATAGTTCTGAGTAGACTAGATTGTAAAAAGATATAAAGGGTCTTTTCCTGGTATATATTTTCAAAATATTCAACAAAACAATTCAAATTAATAAAATATCAAATGGGATAACATGTATAATGCATTGTAGACAGTAAATCACTATACAAATACTACTACTATTGTTATTATTGCAGTGTTTCAGTAATCTAGATATGAGGTAGCATGACCTTGTCATGTTATATAAAAAAAAAAGATTGTAAGATATTTGAAGGCAGAGACTATCTTTTGCCTTTTTTTTTATATCACTAATATATCCCACACAGGGGGCACTTACTAAAAGCTCCTTGATTGATCAGTTGATTGGTTGAAAGGGTATAATGTTGTAAGAAAATAGTTCTGTTTAGACTAGTCTTTCAGTAACTCTTTAATAGCCTTCAGTCTTATGAATCTGTCAACAGGAGATCAGTGGTGTGGGATTCATGGGCTACAGGTGCAGTAAGCTTAGCAACTAAGGACAGGGATATTTTTTCTGCACATTCTTGTCAATTTTTGTTAATTAAAAAATCTTATTATTTAAAGAATACACAATTTCGCTTTAATTTTCCATATGTAAAATGAGAATAATGCATGTTAGTTGTTTTCTAACCCTGAGAAAAATGGAGCACCTTGTCACCAAACTTAACTATTTGAACTTTGCTTCCCTAAAGAGCTTCTTTTCCTCCCACCAATAGGCTGACCCATGCCATTTTCACAGCTTCTGATGCCATCTGTTTCAGCTTGTCCTCAGCTATGATTTAGAATGAAGGTTTAATTACTTCTTTAATGACTTTCTGTCATTCAGTCTTAGTATTAAATGCCCTCAAACAGCTTGTTTCTTTTGGCACAAGCTATCTCCTTTGGAGTTCCTAATATCCTTTAGATTTCTTCCTCTTTCCCTTTTTTGAATAGATTTGATCCAATTTTAAGAGATTCTCCATCATCCCATCCACCCCCATCCCAGCTATTCCTAATCTCCTTAATCAAGGCAACTCTCTCAAGGAAATGATTCAACCTGGCTTTTAAAAAGAGAAGATCCTCAGTCAGCAACAAGAATTTATTAAGCACCTATTATGTGCCCAAACTGTGCTAAATTCTGGAGATACAAAAAAAGGCAAAAATCAGATTTAATTTTCATAGAGGTCACAGTCTAATGACAAGGAAACCATTAAAACAATTATGTACAAGGAATATTGGAGAAAAGCTCAGAGAGGAGCACTAAGGTTAAGGACAACTGGGTAAGGCTTCTTGCAAAAAGTGAGATTTTATTTTGTACTTAAAAGAAGCAGGGAAAACTGGAGGCAGAGATGAGGAGGAGAGCTCCAGGTATGGAGCAGAGACATTGAAATTACCTGGGATCTAGAGATAAGAGTGTTTTGTGCAAGAAACTGCATGGAGGCCAAAGCTGTTAGATTGTAAAATACATGACTAGGGATAAGGTATAAGGAACTTAGAAATGTAAAGGGGGCCAGATTTTGAAGAGCTCTTTTCTTTTTGGATGTTTTGAAAGGGGATTACATTATTAAAGGCCTTTTCCCTCTCCTCCATTTTATATTTTGAAACTACCCAATAAGACAAAACACATTTGTTGAACCCATGTTTTGCTTTGATAACAAACATCTCACTCCTAGAGCAGCCATATGGCTTTCAATAAGACCTTTCATTGTAGCACAGGAAAATTGGCAATGATTTGTAATTCCCCGTCTGGTAGTTCTTGAATATCATTCTTATTTATTAAATTAATCATTTGATATAAATAGATGATCGTGGGTGAGGAACAACTCTATTCTTAACTTGACTAAGGGGGCTTTGGGAGAGTTGTTGATGCACCCTCTGCCACATGAAGAACCTCAAAGCATTTATATTTACTCATAGGTCTGCTGAGAAGATGAATTACTTATAAATTTCTTTGTAGAATAAAAGTGGAAAAAATTGCTGTTGAGTTTTTAGGTGGTAAATATAGTATCTTTTTCAAGCATTATATTTTTATGGATAGATGTCATATTTTATAAAAGACAAATAGTTAGATACCAGCTTGCTGTCTACAGTTTTCTTTGTACTCAAGTATGTTGACTGCTTGCCATTAAGCTTCTAATTTTAAATTTGCAAAAGGGATAAAAACAGATGGAAGTATTTCAGGGTGCTTTACCTCCAGAATGGTATTCTTGGGGAAACAATCTGTGTTTCACAAAGTCCACATCCAGAATCTAATCCTTTGATATCATTTGATCAGTCCAGGCTTTCTCTACTCTCCCAGAGATTTAAAGTCATTTGAATTTATTTAGTTTTAACATTAGTAACTAAAATCCTCCTCTAACATTTCATTATGATGCAGTGATAACTCTGGATTCTTGAAGGTTATACCAATGGAGCATGAGATCTAGGAGATTCTACCAAATTGGAAGGACTTTAGGGGTTGACCTGGCAATAGTTTGCTATTTGTCACCCAGGTAGAAGCCTTCCTAAGTTTGGGGAAGTTCATCAGTGTTGTCATCAGAGTAATTAATTTTTTAACTTCAGCAAATCTTTAGTGCAATGAAGTAAATTCTTAAGGCATTAAGAGATTTTTTTGTAGGAAGATCTTAAGATCTTAGGGCTGACATGAGGATTAAATGAGATTATATATGTAAATTGCTTTGCAAACTTCAAAGCACTATTTAAATTAATTGTTGTTGTTGTTTTATGGGGGAAAGGACCTTAAAGGTCATCTACCTTAATTTCCTCATTTTACTCATGTCAGTACTGAGGTTCAGAGAGGTTAATTCACTTGCTCAAGACCTTAGCTTGTAAGTTATAATAATAATAATAATAATAATAATAATGATAATAATAGCTAACATTTCCATAGCACTTACTATGTGCCAATCACTATGGTAAGTGCTTTACAATTATCATTTTGTTTGATCTTTATGGCAACCCTAGGAGGGAAACACTATTATTATCCTCATTTTACAGATGAGGAAACTGAGGCAAACAGGGGCAAAGTGACTTGCCCCGGGGTCACACAGCTAGAAAGTGGATTTGAACTTAGGTCTTCCTGACTCCAGGTCTGGTGCTCCATCTGTTGTGCTACCCTTATCCCTTTATAAGATTGACACATGACTGGCAATACTTGGCTTTCAACTGAGATCTTCTTAATTCAGATCTACCCTTTTCATTATATAATGTTATCTTTCCACTCTAGTGAAAGCCAGTGGAAAACAATCTTAGGAATGCAATTTGGATGGTAAAGGATCTTAAATCTGTATACTATGAGGATTAAATGAAGGTGCTTATAATTAACCTAGAAAAGTCTTGGTTAGGAAATAAAAGTCCCACTTGAAGGAGAAGGATTAGACTTTTCCTACTTGACTCTAGAGGAACATGAGTAGGAGCAATGAGTGGAAGGACACAGATAATCATCTTAAGTCTTCATATAAGCAAAATCTGCCCATTAATTGTGACTGTCCCAAAGTGGAGTAAGACACCTTGAAAGATGGAGTCCCCTTTGTTGGGGTTCTTCAAATGAAGGTTGGAGGACAATGTATTTGTTATTTTAGTTAGGAGAGTCTTCTTCAGGTATGTTTTAGAGTAGATGGTTTCCCAAATCTGAAATTTTGGGATTCTGGCAATAGCATCTTTTGTCACTGGTCATCCCTCATCCCTGGAATACATTTACTTACACCTTAACTCTACTTTATAGGATCCTCTTCCTTCAAGACACAGCCCAAGCATAACATGCAACATGCATTCTTTTCTGATTCTTTCTACTCCCAAATCACCTTGTATTTAACCATTTTGTGTATGTATTAACTTTATATTTAAATGTTATGTGTTTTACACATGTATCTGTCTCGCTCATTGGCACGTAAACTCTTAGTCTTTGCATTCCCACCAGCTAGATCGGCGCCTAGTACAAAACAGGTGCTGAACAACTCTTTTTTGATTGCTTCATACATCTGGGACCTTGAAGCAAGTGTAGTAAGATAACCAGATAACCACCCACTCACTTCACTTGAAGGTTCACCTGACACCTCAAAACACAGAATCTTCATTGTGATTTTGAAATGAGCAAACCTTGTACGTCTATACACCGTCTACCTTCACCACCATTCAGGCGTTTGTTCATTCGCTCACTCCATCAACACTTCTTACACTCTGCACGCTCCGGGATAATTCTTGCAGTCACCATCACTGTGTTTCTCATTTCTGAACAGAATCTTTAACGAGTTTCTATAGATATAGCTATAGTGTTTTTCTCTTCTCCCACCCATTCCATAATAGAAAGTAAGCTTCTTCAGGACAGGTACTACCCCCGCACAAACCTTTTTTAGAGTATACCCAGCTCCAAACTTCTGCTAATCATACCACAAATGGTTAATAAATGCTTTTTGAGTTGAATCAGTTCTTTATGAAGGCTACATATTTATTCTGTTTAGTAAAGCACCAATTTTTAAAGGGCTTTGAGGTAGGCATTGACCAATATTCCAGCATTCCCTTACTGGGGAATAGGGAACATCCATGATTGTGACTGTGGGCCTAGTGTTGGACGCATACCTTTATCTCACCCCCCGGCCCCCAGGTCTTTATTACCTCTAGCTTTTTTCTTATTTTTTTCTCTCCCTGAAAAATTCCACATCTTCCTGGAAGCCCCATTTTCTGCCACAGCTGCATAGAATATATTGTTGCTGACATTTTGCATACAATGACTGAAGAAGATGTACATATGGGACTTGGTCTGCAGTCACTTTTCATACCAATGCTTTATTTTCTAGGTTTAATCTCTGGAATGTGTTCTTTCTAACAAACCCTGGATTTCACTGTACTTCATTTGGCCTCTCTTCTCTTCAAGCCACTTCAAAACTATCCACTCTCATTAGTACTCTTAACGTCTTTGTGGCTTGGGTAAGTAGTAGAATGTCCATTATACTTACCCAAGAGAAGCAAACAATACTCAACAGCTGCTATTATTTGGACTAGGATTGAAAATTTCCTTTGCGCTGTTAAAAATGTGCTAGATTTGTATTTAAGAGAACTTGGGTTTGACTGTAACCTTTGGACAAATCACCTGACCTTTCTGGGTTCAGTTTCTTTCTCTGTAAAGTGAGGGTTTTATACATGGTGACAGCTAACATTCTTACCAACTTCAAATCTACAATTGTGTTCCTAGGTGGAAAAGTTTTCTTCCTCTGCCTTCATCTAAGTCAGTGGTTCTCAACCTTCCTAAATGCTGCCACCTTTTAATACTCATATGTGGGTGTATCTACATTTGGGTGGACCTGCCTGGAAATGGATAGAGGAGCGGTGTCTTGGTTCCTAAGAGCATTGGAAATATGTGTTTTCTAATGGTCTTAGGTGATCCCTGTGAAAGAGTCGTATGACTCCGAAGGGGTTGCGACCCATAGGTTGAGAACCGCTGGTCTAGACACATACTTTTCAGGTGCTGAGAAATGTTTGGTTTCATTAAGCTAACAGGGTTCCAGCATCCTCAGGTTACAGTGTGTCCTCACAATTGGCATTGTGGTTTAGTTCCTTCTTCCTAGGTGTGGTTCAGGGTACACTGTTTATCAGGGGTGGTTTGAGGCTATATATGGCCTTCTAGGTCCTGTGGTACAGGATTTTGACTTAGTCCAAATTTAACAGAACAAATTCTTTTATTAAGAGGAACTGTTCTGTGAAGTTTGGATTGAGTCAAGGGCTGCCCCTAGAGGGCCACACATGGCCTCAGGCTCCTCATGCCTGGTTCAGATGGTAAAGGAAAAGAAAAGACAAACAATTTGTGATTTATAACATGAGCCATTCTTCTTACACCACAAATGGTATCTCATTTGAGCTTCATGGAATGTGGTATCTTGGAAATAATAGGAACCTAAGGCATGCTTTTTAGAAGGAGGGAATGGAGGAGGGAAGAAGGTAGAGAGACAAAGAGTGGTTAAAGGAGAAGGGAGCGAAGAGTCTGGGTGGAGGGGGAGAAAAAAGGAGAAGGGGAAAGAGAAGAGAGAGGGAGAGAATGAATATCTTTAAATGGGTTTTAATTTCCTCATAAATCAATAGCCATTGAGATATGACTTCTTCCCCCTCCTTTAGTAATTTCTCTAAAAGACCCTTCCTTTATCTGAGGCTCAGGGTCAGAGTCTTGAGATTCCCCATATGTTAGGATAAGAACAGGATGATTTCTCAAGTGGTTTCATTCCCTAAACTGTCACTTGACTTTTCTTTCAGTTTCCAGAAGTTACATCCCCTGCTCAATCTCATAAATCATGCTCAGGAGGCCATGACATTGTTTCTTTCCTGATTGCTCATGAATTATGAGTGCTTGGGAATCTGGCACATAGGATTCAGTTAAAACAAACATATATACACAGATTCACACACAAATGAATACACACACATATTCACATCTAGCTACAAACTTGACATTGAGCCAGATATATTATAATTATTATCTTTCAGAATAAGACAACAGATCTGACATCCCTACAAATTGAAGTCCACTTTCAATTTATTTGACTTCTATCCAGTGGAAACTGATTCTAAGAAATCTTTTGGTGGGGGGGAATTTTTCCTTTAGGAGGGGGGAGGGCAGGGCAATTTGGATTAAGTGACTGCACAAGGGAGAGCCACAGAAAGGGTAGATGGGGAGAGAGGAGATCATATGGAAAAGCTCCATCATTTGTGGGTGTATTCTTTACACAGCTGGCTCTCTTGTTCAACCCGATTTCTCATTTTTGGTGTCTGCTTCAGGTTAAGCACATGAATCTAGAGCTTGTCTTCAGGATTACTGATTTTGCTTATACTTTGTAGAGACAATATGCAGCCTTAAGTTTGAATCATAGGACTGTAAATTCTAAGCTGGAAAGGACTTGGAAGATCTTCTGGTCTAATTCTATAATTTGATAGATGAGGAAACCAAGGCCCAGACAGCCTAGTTTGAGGCCAAATAGGTACGTAGTAGAGCTGAGATGTGAACCTAAGCCCTCCCTTTCACAACCAATGTTCCAGTATAGGAATATTGTAAACAATGTTCAGGAAGGTGTCAGGAACATTGTAAACAATGTCCAAACAGGAACATTGAACATCCCACTGTTACTGATTCCTTGACTTTGGCAGAGTTACCAGATTCTCGTTTTTAAAATATGTTAAATGTGAATAGCAAAAGGTAGTATAACTAAATGAGATTGTTTGTAGACTGTTTTGCCAACTTTAAAGCACTTTTCAAATGTGGGCTTTTATTAAGTCATTATTTAGGAAATATCCTCCATCCCTCAGTCAGATAAGCTTCATATATATCAAGATATAGAAAAAGGGTCAAGGTTAATTCAAAATATGCAGAACTTGCTATAGTTAATGTAATGTTTTAAAATGTTCTTACTTTACATCTTTTGATCTCAGTGACAAAAATCTACTTAGATCCTCTTAGCATTAGAGGCAAAGGAAACGTTTATAGGATAAGTTACTAACATCTCTGATCCTTGATTATACATTTAAATTTCTGCTTCTTTTCATTGATGTCATAACTCTCAGTAAATGCTTTGAAAAACCCATCTATTAGCATCTGTTGGCTTAAAAATAGAGTATTTAATTTCTGAACATTATATAACTCTTAGAGTTAATAAAACTCCAATGAATCTGTGATTTCATCTATGTGTATGTCCTCCTAAATGATACATATTGCATATCGTGCAATGTGGTCATTCCATACCGTTCATATATATGTGTGTTCAGTCATTCTTCAGTCACGTCCAACTCCTCATGACCCCATTTGTTTTTTGTTTTTTTTGACAAAGAAATTGGAGTGGTTTGCTATTTACTTCTCCACCTCATTCTGACGCAGAGTTAAGTGACTTGCCTAGGGTCACTTTTGCTTTTGCTAGTAAGTGTCTGAGGTTAGATTTGAACTCAAGAAGCTGAGTCTTTCTGTCTGTAGGCCTGGTGCTCTATCTGCTGGACCACCTAACTTGTTTTTTCACCAGATGGGTAAACCCAATGACATTACAATATTTCAGGGATACCAATGGAGCATTCAAGTTGTCCATTGATTTTGCCTTATTCTGGCTCAGTGGTTCTCAACCTTCCTAATGCCGTGATCCTTTAATACTTGTATGTGGGTATATCTGCATGTGGGCAGACCCACCTGTAGACAGATAGAGGAGGGGTGTCTCCATTCCTAAGACCATCGGAAATGTTTTTTTCCAATTGTCTTAGGTGATCTCGTTCAACCCACAGGTTGAGAATCGCTGCTCTAGCTCCTTAAGAACAAGTACTGTCTTTGGCTCCTTGTTGTATCCCCAGTGCTCAGCAGATTTCCTTGCATAGTCACTTAATAACTGCTTATCAATTGATTGTTGCCTGAGCAGACTATCTTTCTTTTTGATCATACTTTTCTTTGCTGATATCCTTTATCCTGCTTTATAATTCCTTGTTTATAAAGCATAGCAGCCAGTTTACATTGACCATGCATCTTTCCATTACTGTGGGGGGGGGGGTTAATTGTTTAGAGACTGCTGTATATCATGACTCTTAGTCATACCAATACCAGAAGAATTTTAATAACCAAGAGCATACATTTGCTAACGGATATTTGCTAATGTATTAGTAATCAAGCGATCACCAGAATGATTCTTTTTATTCATGGAGAAAATATAGTTCCATATATAAATTTTAAATCATCAATCTTCAATTAATAAGCATTTTATATTGATAATTGGTAGACAATGTGTTAACGTAGACAAAGGAGAAAAAAAAGAAGGATGTAAAAGTGGCTAGGTATGAGCAAGGGCTAGTTAGGGCTCAAGAATGTTCAAGAACCCTTCAAGGGTTCACCTTGGAAAGTCATTTATTCCAAGAGAGCCTTGGGATTCTTGTTGCTTTGCATGGAATTAGTTGAGAAGGAGCTAATATCTTGGGCCAGTTGTCAGAACCTTTTGCATGTAAATATAGTTGGTGAGTTATGCTATATATGTTCATGCACAACATGTTTTACCTACTATATTTTACATGCAAAGCCTATATAGAAATAGAAAGGGAGTGGTTCTATACAAGAGACACACATGGTACTTTAATTGGATTAAAGAAAGACCTACATTTGAATCCCACTTCTGGCATTTGCTAGTTATTTGACAAAAAACAAGTCACTTAAAGTTTTCTGAACTGTTTTTGCATCATCTGTAAAATGGGGCTAATAACACCTTTGCATAGACTTATTCACTAATTCACCAAGCATTTACTAAGTAGCTAGATGGAATGGTGAATAGAGTTCTGGACTTGGAGTCAAGAAGGCATGAGTTTGAATCCTTCATCAGACACTTGTTATCTGTGTGACCCTGTGCAAGTTAATTAACCTCCACCTCCCATAGTCACCTCATCTATAAAATGAAGATAACGATATTATCTAACTCATGGCTTTGTTGTAAGTAACAAACGGGATAATATATGTGAAATATTTTGTAAATTATAAAGGCTCATATTCTAGTTATGGTGATGATGAATCATCTAATAGGCATCAAGTATTATGCTAGGCACTAGGGATAGAATTTATTTTAAAAGTTCCTTTAAGGAGATTACTTGGGGAGGTTAGGGATGACCCAAACATTATATACAAAGATAAATAAAATACAAATATATATAAATGAATCAATTGATACAGCTGGGTATGGGGGAGGGTGTCAGTAAATGCCTAATGTTGAAGGTAGAACTTACCCAGAGCCTTGAGGACAGCTTAACATTCTAACTCTTTCATTTTGCATATGGGGAAACTGAGACCCAAAAAAAGTTCATGACTCATATTAAACAAGTAAAATAGACAATGAGATGGAACCTATTTTCTCTTGCTTGCCAAAGAGTGACATTATCCACTTGAACAAGATGAAGCATTCTCAAAAGGAACTTTTTCCTACTTTTATTTTTTTTTGGGGGGGGGTGGTGGGACCATGAAGGGAGATACAAAGAAACAAGTTTTATTAACATTTTGTCTAAGACTCGTTATTGAAATTGAGAACTCTAGAACTTCCCTGCACATATAGGCTTTCTATGTAGACTCCAGGGCCACACATCCTCTTGAGTATTTTGGCAAAACAGTGTGGGCCCAAGGAGAAAGTCAACTAACAAAATGTCCTTTGATTAAATAATTGGGAAAAGACTGGCATTTTAGGAATGGACAACACCAATCCACCCATCCAATATTCACTGTTCATATATTCACAACTGGCAAATGCCTAGTTTTAAATAACACATTTGTGTGTGACCTTTGAAGAAAATTACCAATGTCTTTGTTTAGAGCACATAGGGCATAGATTTTGCCAAGCTTTCCCCACTAAATGGAGTCTATTACTCCCATATCATTGCCATGTTGTCAGAGAGTGGCACTTCATTAAAATAATCTGACCTTTAGAAGAGTCTTCCAACCTTTTACTAGGTCTTTGGTAGCATGATTTTATACTTTAATTCCTAGAGTTTTTTGATAAGTTGGAAATAAAAGTAATTGAAGGCTACATTTGTTATTTCTCTTCAGCTATAAGTTGTGAGGTTGGCTTTTTAAAATTTTGAAAATGTCAAAAATATCAGGGGGAAGTTAGTATATTTGCCCGAACCATGAATTCTTTCTGCCCAGCTTGAAAAAGTTTTGCCAGCATTAAAGTTAAACTGGCAAGTTTGCTCTCCCAAAGGTGGGATGGAAATAGGGGAGGAATTGGTTACAAAGAGAATGAAACCTATTCTTTTTATACTAAAAATGATTGTGATATTTACGTGCTAGCTTTGGCATCAGAGAACATTTATTCAAATTCAGATTCTGATATTTATCATGTAACTTCATACAAAGCTCTTAACCTCTCTGAGCCTCAGTTTCCTCATCTTTAAAAAGAGATTACCCATGAGGTATTTTCTAGCCTCATTTATGATGCTATATCATTCCAGGCTACCTTTGGAAGGAAATGAAGAGAAGTCCCAAAGACCTTCATTTATTGATTGTAAAAGGGAAAATGTACTTAAAAACAAATTTGCTGTATCGTTAAGTCTGGTTGTATTCAAGACCTCTTAATGTCTTACAGAGTAATTTCATAGGACCAAAGGATCGTAGATTTTGAGCTGGAAGTGAGAGTGCTAATAACGGATTCAGGGGTGTGGGAATAGCTTGCAAGTTCATACTCAGCCAAGTCTTTCATTTAAACAACTCAGATTTTATTCTCAGTGTCTCTTGCCACATAGTATTTCTTTTTCACATAAGAAGAAAAGCAGCTCTGGTGATTTTTAGCCATATTTTCTTATGAAATAATCCTGCTTTTTACTCTGTGTGTGATCTTGAATGAATGACTTCTGTTCTTTGAAGCCTCAGTTTCTTCAGTGGTATAATAAGGGGGTCAGATCAAATCACTGTCTACTTTAGGATCTGTGATTTTATTAGTGCCCTCCAAATTGCAGCACTCTTGTTCAAAGCTCTGATCTCCCTACTCTCCTTTTGCCTCTGAGCCCCAGTCACTACAAGTGTTTAAACTGGTCTTGGATGACCAAATCACTAATATAGTAGGGGTAGGGTGGGGAATAAGGGTGGTATGTTAGCTGTCTTTCCATTTCCACTAGCCCAGTGCATGGAACATTGGTAAGTGCTTAATCAATGTCTGTTCACTGCTAAGGTTGGAAGGAAGGCTGAACAAGTTGGTGCTTTCTAAGGTTCCGCCCAGGCCTACTAGTCTATGATCATTTGACTAAATTCTAGTCAAATGTGTGAAATTAAGTGAGGATACTTTGTTTTTGTTTTTTTTTTGGCTTTTTGGAGGGCAGTTGGGGTTAAGTGACTTGCCCAAGGTCACACGGCTAGTTTTTTGTGTTAAGCGTCTGAGGCTGGATTTGAACTCAGGTACTCCTGACTCCAGGGCCGGTGCTCTATTCACTGCGCCACCTAGCCGCCCCTAAGTGAGGATACTTTGTGATGGTGTTGTCAGATACTGCTTGATCCCTTTGAGTTTTGTGAAGGCTAAACTTGACTGGTGATTTCAACAGATCACCTTTTTCCTGACCTAAGATAATTGGGAGCTAGTTGAAGATTTGAAGAGAGATCACAGAGTGGAAAGAATAAGGAGGAAGTGTGCCACCGTCCTTGGTTATGTTCAGCACTGGCTGCTTTTGTCTTGGCTGCCTTCAAAGAGGGTAGGTGTAACTTTAAACAAGTCTTCCTTTCTTTTCCTACAGGCAAGATATTATTCTTTTAAAAATAGGTGCCTCTTTTGTACAGCTTTCTCTTCTAGCTCACATCTGTTAGAAAGAACAGCAAACAAGGTGATAACTTCCAAAGATGGCAGAGGTTGAGTGGTGCATGTGGCTTTGTTTTCATTACCATCTTTGTGCAAGTGCCTGGAGGTCTCCACCCCAGGCTTTAATTTATGTATCAAATGATGCTCTCCATTCAAAATTCCAAGGTTTTCATCCACAGAAGTCATTCAGCAAGTCTCCATTAAGCCTTTACTATGTGTTGAGAACTATGCTAAGTTCTAGGGATACAAAGAAATGCAAAAACAATTCCTGTCCTCAAGGACCTTGCATTCTAATGGGGCAATATTCATGCAAATCATTAGGTTATACACACGTGCACACACATGCATGTATGCACATGCATGCAGATGGTATGTACATATGTGTGTAAACACGTACACATACACACATTAAGGAAAGTACCCTAGCCGTGAGGGGTAGCCAGTACAAAGTCAGAAAGTAGGAAAATGGAGCATCATATGCAAGTTATGCAAAATTCCTAATGTCTTTGGGTCACAAAGTATGTGGAGGAGAGTAAAATATATAAAATACATTTTAAATATGAAATATCAGAGATGAAAGGGATCCCCTGGAGTTTATTAAGTGGTAGCAATGGGACTCTCTGACCTGTCCTTTAGGAAAATCATGTCAGCTGAGTGGAGGATGGACTGGAATGAGGAGAGACTTGAGACAGGGATACCAACCGGATTCTTCCCTGTAACTCAGAATAAAATAGAAAATAATAGTGCTTCTCACAGCCCCAAATTAAACAGCCTCTCTGTGGAACTTCTTACAGCTCAGATGGACCCAATAAAGCTGGACAACTCCCTGTAGCTCCCTGACTTCCTTTCCTCCACTTAGCCTGTTGACAATTTATAACCCCTGCACCATCTGGGGAACAGGCTGTTGGCCGCCAAGTAGACTCATTAACATTCCCCTCTAGGAACTCTTGCTGCTTAATTAGCCTGTCTGTAGGATCCAGGAGGCAGAAGCCTTAGGTGGCTGAGTACCAAATCCTGGGTTCCCTTGTCTTCTGAAGGCAAGGTCATTCAGGATGCTGCCAAGACCTGATATGAAACACAGGGCTCATAATTCCTGGCTGTGGAAGAAAATTCAAGGGTTTCAGATATAGGAGAACTTCTCCAAGTTAAGCAAGTGACAAAAGATGAGAGCTATGCACTCCTAAGAGTAGCTGCTGGGTTGTGTGACATCTCTTTAACCCCCTAGGCCATCAGGCCTTGTCTACAGTCCAACCTTCTTGTCACAGCTAGTCAATATCATTTGTAGTACACTATCCAAGCCCAGTACTGAGCTCACTACATATGCAATAATTAAATGCATCAGATTAATTAAATCCTCCAAGAGCATATTGTTTAAAGTATTAGCATTCCAGACATATTGATTTTCAGAGAACTTTTTCAACTAGGAAATCAGAGAACCACTATGGTGAGAGATGGCTCATCAATTCAGAGTCAAGGATATCATTGAGTGAATGGCCTCAAACTCTTGGTATGCTTATACAAATTGATAGGGAGTGCCCCCTATGAAAGATGGCAACCAGATGTTTTCTGAAGGATAGAAGAAAGAGTAATAAGGGCTACTTAAAGTGTGTGATAACTGAATTGGATATAGAAATGGATTTCTTGATTAAAACTTATTAACTCATAAATGAGATGCCAATTATAGTTGTCCATTCATGTCTTCCAGATGACTGTAAGAATCAAATATAAGGCAGACAGCAAAAGATAGTGAATAGAATTCTAGTCTTGTGGTCATGGTAAACTGGGTTCCAATATTCTCTCTCAGCTATATGATTCTAGGCAAGTCACTTAACTCTCTGAGTCTGTGTCCTCAAATGGTAAAATGGAATTAATAATATGTAAAGTGCCTCCTTGTCCCAGGGTATTTGGGAGGCTGAAAGGAGCTGACATTTGAAAAGTATAAACTTACAAATGCTGTGACCCATTATTATTATTGTTACCACTCATATTTGCATCTATGTTTCAAATGATAAAGTCTTGATGAGAAATATGATACAGCTATAATATGGAGAAGTTGAGATTTCATTAGCATAAGGAGAAAATATCTCTCCCAAATGCAGATTGGTAACTGCTCTGCAAAGTACAGGTAGACAAAATTGCCTGAGGGCACTTAAACAAGATGGGGAGCTAGGAGCGGTTAGAGGCAAGACTTGTACATGCTCCAATGCCATCTCTACCCACTATACCGCAATGTATTTTCATAGTGTAAATCATATTTAAAAAAACAAAGTTTACAAAGCTCTTTTTATCACAATAAAATATATGTCCACGGATGGTTGGGGCAAATTTCACTAAGAACAAAATAGGATTGGGAAATTGGAGAATAGGATTATACAAATACAAAATCGGACATGAGTTGACTGGCTAGTGGTAATAAAATCTGAGAGTCATAATGGGCCACAATTGGACTATAAGTTAATAAATATTAGCCTTAAAATTTTAAGTCAATATTTCCGAGATAATATCCTTAAAACAGTAAGACAAAAAGGAGCCATGAGGCAATTACTTATTAAACTTAACCATTATTGGTGCACTGTGCCAAGTTTGAGAATCCAAATTTGAAAAGAGATGAACTACTTGAAAAGAGAACAGAGGAGGTCAGTAACAGCAATTAAAAGGATGGAAAATATTACCATGAACAAAGCTGAAATGCCTAGGAATTACTTAGCTCAGGAGAGGAAAAGGCTAATGGGATAATTCAAGAATGATCTTCAGCACTAGGATGGGTTGTTAGAAGTAAGCCTATCAGATCAGCTGGGCTCCATCTCCACCGAGGATAAAATAAAAGGAAATCAACGTAAACAGAAATTGGGAGATTTTAAATTGCATACCATGAAGAACTTTCTAGATTATCATAATTATTATTGAGCTTTGGAAACAATATCAGGAGTGACATTCGTGGGATCTTTTTAAACAAACTCCAGAAGGGGTGTTTACTCCGGAAACGTGGTGATCAGTGAATTTAATGTCTCCTAGAGAATCCTTCAGATCACTGCCCAGTGAAAAATTAAATAACCTTGAAACTGATTTATCGAACTCTAAATAGATGAAAATTAAGGAAGGAAGCTAAATGTAAAAAATATATACCCTTTCTTGTACCCCATACACATCTAATATTTCACATCTGTACCCTTTTCCTTTATTGATTAGGAACACAGTTTAGAACATAAACAAAATATGATGAAAACCCATAGAACTGGACCAACCAGTCCAAAAGATGGCAGATAAGAGTCAGGGTGAGAGGAGAGCAAATTAGAGAAAGGAGATATCATAATGTATGGTTACGTTTGACAAGGGATTAGATGCCAAGTATGTCATTGTTAGATAACAGCAATCCAAACACAAAAATGAAGACCAGCTCCTGCCCTCAAGGAGCTTCCCTTTTATTAGGGGATACAACATATAGAAGTGGATAGAAGCAGACAGAAGATAATTTGAGATAAGGAAGATTAACTATAGGAAAACGGCCGGCGTTTGCATGGGATATTATACCTTCTGTGGGCTGTGGAGGCACAAAGCATTCTGGATACTAATAGTTGATGAAGGAGTAGAAGGGAATGGAGGCCAGAGATGCAATTTGCTCCTCAGGAAAGAGCTAGTCAGCCAGTTTTTGCTTCAACCTAAGTGTATAAAGGGAAGTAAAAGGAAACATGGAAAAGCAGAGTGGAGCCAGTTCATGAAGGCTTTCGAATGTCAACCAATAAAGTTTTTAATTTTCTCCTAGAGGTAATAGAGAACCGCTGAAGATTTTTGAGCAAAGGAGTAACAGTTGATCTTATGCTTTAGGAAGATTATTTTTGCAGTTGAATGGAAGCTAGGTCAGAAAGAAGGGGAGACTAGAAACATTTACCATTTAGGAAGTTGTTGCAATACACATGGAAACTGCTGAAGGTTTAAACTAGGCTGTTGTTTGTGAGAGGGCAGAGAAGGGCACATGTACAAGAGATGTGGAGAGGGCAATGAATAAGATGTAGCAGCTGATCAGGCAAGGACTGAAAAAGTTTGCCTATTGAATCTGATGGAATTATTCACCATTAAGATGGAAGCCTTCTGGGGTTGGTCCATTTCCAGGAGCCAAAAGGAAAGGTAATGGGGTAGCATTGCTATCCCACTTTGGCAGCATGTTTTTTATTGTGATGAACTACCTCAGTTTAAGATGCCCAAGATAGGGTGGCATCCTCTGCAGTCACAGGGCGGGAGGTAACTTTGACCGTGGGCCCTTTTACCCTTTTAGATTAGCTCTTGTATTCAGTCCTGTTGCAAAGCAAAGAAGCACCTGGTCTCCTCCTTCTCTATTTCCCTTTTTTTAGGTTTCCCCTTTACCTAGGAATCTTCCAATCATTTGTTGCCCAAGGGTTTCAGCTGTTACCATATTGAAATCTCTTATCATTGAAATCAAGATCTTATTCTTCCTTTCCTCTGTTTTGAATCTTCATATATAAATTCTATGCAGATTTGTATCTTCTTCCCCCCACAGTCACCACTGAGAAAGACAAGACCCCAAATACACACACACACACACACACACACACACAATGTTCTCCCTCTCCCTCCCTCTCTCTCTCTGTCCTTTTTCTTTCCTTCTCTCTCCGTCTTTCTTCCTCTCTCTCTCCCCCTTCCTCTTTCTCCCTGTCCTCCCTCTGTGTGTCTGTATGTGTGTTTATATATATATATATATATATATAATTTGTATGTACATATAGACACACAGTAATTACAGGGAGAACATTGAAGAGAGTGATTTTTGAGATGAGTTTGAAAAACAGATCATCCATTTTTTTAGGAGCAGAATGTAGAAGTTGCCAAGATGTAATTTAGGTTCAATATGTCTTAACAAATAGAACTATTTCTAAGAAGAAGAGGCTGCTAAAAGGATCGAGTTCTTTCTTGCTAGAGTACTCTAAGTAAAAGCTGCTTCATCACCTGTTGGGTGTGTTGTTATAAGGCAAATTTGTTGAGGAATTGGTTGAACTAGATCCCCATCAGCTCTGAAATCTGGGACATCTGTGATTCCCTTCCTTTGAGATTCATGCCATTACGGCCTTATGATAACAGGTAATATTACTGTTAACTATCCAGAGGAGAGAACAGCTTTGTGGTTTTGGTGCTCCAACATGCTTTTGTCCCTGCTGGCCTCCCCATCACATAGCAATCCTGACAACATTATTGATAGCAAACGAAGCTCAAGGTCATGGGCCTTGGTGTTTTGTTCATGGTATGGTAATCTTGTTTCAGGAGATTGCCGGCTCAGCTAGTTCTTAGCTAGATGCTGGGAAGATAAATTTGAACTTGCCTTGTGACACCACTTAACTTGTAATAATGATTGTTATCAATGTCTCTCCATCCTATTTTGAGGGCAGGGAGTTTGGCTGTGAGGGCGCTGGTGTGTTTTTCCACTGTGAATGGCATTTAAAATGTCCTGCTATTTTCCCCCAAAGTAGTAGCTAAGGATTACTACTATCAAGAAACTATAAATGCATTTTTATTATTTAGGGCAGGAAAATACAAGTGAGTCATTTCTCTCTAGTAAGAAAGCTGCTGAATTCATCATTTGATCTCAGTCTTCTCTTAACCAGCCATTTGGACTGGCCTATATTGTCTTCCCTCACTTTGACTAGTCTAAGAAACTTCTCCACCTTTAAACTGTAGGGTTTTTTTAAGCCTTTCTCAATGAAAACAGTTATTTCTGATCCTTTCATTACAACTATATTCTTATGAGAGAATGGGGTTAGAAACACCTTGTACCATCTTTATTTGTTAAAGAAGACTTATTTCTTAAAAATATGTTTTATACCATCTTAAGAAAATTAAGAAATGAAAATAGCTTAAAAAGAAATAATAATAACTTACATTAATAAAACATTTTAAGTTTTACACAATGATTTATATACAGAATATAATTTGATCCTCAAAACCATCCCAGGAGGTAGGTGCTATCATTAGTATTATTGTTATTATTATTATTATTGTGGTTGTTGTCATTGTTATTTTGATTTTACATAAGAGGAAGCTGAGATTTACAAGGATTAAATTATTTGCCTTGGACTCCTCAGCTAGTGAAATCAGGCCTTCCTGATTACAGGTCCAACACAGTGTCTATTATACTATATAAGGCATCTCGGTGAACCAAAATCAAGGGAAAATGTGAAAATTTATTATTATTATTATTATTATTATTATTATTATTATTTATTCCTATTTTCCTTTTTTCCAAAAAATAAAATGGGGTGGAGCTGGGGTGATAAAGCAAGTTGCTTCTACAACAATTTGTCCTTTAGGATTTATAATAACTACTGGGAGTGCAGTATGGTTCAGTAGAAACAGGGCTCAATTTATAATCAAAAAGACCTGGAAACAAAGCTTGCCTTTGACACCGCCTACCTGTGTATCTGTGGTTAGATCACAACCTTTCATTGTGACAGGTGACTTACTAGTCTCTAAGGTTACAAGTGAGGTGCTGGTCTCCATCAGAAGAGGGAATTTCCATACTGAGGATCTCTTCACAGAGATGAAAGCCCAAAATCCTAGGTTAAGATTCTTTTCAACATTAGACTTAAAAAAAGAAAGAAATGCAATATATTTGTAGGAAAGAACTGTGGAAAATATGTTTAAAAGCAATATTATGAAACATAAAAAAATGCTGGATTTGGAGTCAAAGGAATTGGATTTGAAAGCCAACCCTGCTACTCATTACCCATCCAATGAGATAATGTGTATCAAGAGCTAACCTTGACACATGATATGAATGCCATTATTGTCATCCTCAGCATCAATGTGGATGGCTTTAGACAAGTCTTTTTTCCTCTCTGAGCCTTCGCTTCCTCATGACTGCAATGAAAGAACTGCAACAGAGGCTATCAGAAGCCACTTCCAATTCTCAGTCTATCATTCCATGAGTCACCTAATGAAAATGACATCTCTTAGAACACTTTTCCCATGATGTCTTGACATCATGTCTTGACTTATAATTCAACAAAATGTCACACTCTTTTCACAGTGTTCCTCCCTATTGATTCTTCCTTGGGCAGAAGAATATGTAAAAGGATTTTGTGATGATCCTCTTGGGCAGCTCAGTTCTAAAGCAACCAGAAGACCACAGATTCATGGGCTTGAGGGCCACCCCAGAACCAATGTGGCTGCCTCTTTGGATCTGCTGTGCCTTCTTACTGGAGCTGGAAACAAGCCAAGGATCTTTTCACTTGGTTATGCTCTCTCCCATTTTCTCAGAGATACAACTAACACAAAGGGATTGATATTTAACTGAACGGGATCTTTAATCAGTTTGTAATCAGCAGCTCATATATTATTTCAAGAGCCATGTTTGGGGAAAGAAAAAAAAAGTTCTGTTGATTTTAACCCCTTGTTGCAACTGCCTAGTTCTATGGAGCCTGGGCAGCCATTGGAAGTCCTAGAGAAAGGCAAAGAATAGAAGAAGAGAAGATGTAAGCAGCTATATAAGTGTCTCATGATGGAAATAATTGTAATATTAGGAATTACAGAGGAGTTTTACCTTATTGATTGTGGGGTCTAGCTAAAATGTTGTAACGACATTCCGATAATGTAAAAATAAACACATTTTATTATAGGGCAAGAAAATATAAATGAGCCTTCTCTCTGCAGCAACAAAGCTGCCAAATTCATCGTTTGTGCTCATGAGTCTTCTCTTAACCAGTCATTTGGACTGGACCATATTGACCTGTCTGCTTTGGCTAGTCAAGAAACTTACATCATTGACTCAAAACTTTTTTTTTTTTTACCTTTAAACTATAGGGGTTCTAAAGCGTAAGCGTTTCTCAATGAAAACACTTTTTGATGATCCTCTTGTTACGGTTCTTTTCTTGCATGAGAATGAGACTGGAAATACCTTGTATCTATCTTCTTTATTTGTCAAAGGAGAATTTTATTTTTTAAAAACATTTTACACTATCTTAAGAAAATTAAGAAATTATAATAATTTACATTGATAGAACATACAATAATACAGTATAGATAGTATGGTACCAACAGGGCATACAATAATTATATAAAATATATGAAGTATGAAGATCAAGAAAGGCAAGCACAGAAGTTAGATTTTCTTTTATTTCTTTTATTTTATACATCTGTAATTTTTTATTTGGTGACAGTTTTATTAAAATATATTTAAATAGGAAGAGAAAAATATTAGCCAAAAACTTTTACTGTTAACTAATGGTTAGAAATAATACCATTTTTCTTAGGCATGATGCTAAGGCACTTTGAGTTCAAACATTCAGTGTAGGTGGAGAGGACAGAGATACCAAAAATTTTTATTCATCTTTAATAATAAGACACTTGTGATTATTATCTAAGCATAAACTTCTATTTCTAATGGACTTACCATTTTTTCCCTAACAATCCAGACAGAGTTTTAAAGTACTCAAATAATTAGGTGGTATAAATTAGTGAAAATACAAGCAAATATTAAAATGCATGGGGCAGCAATCACTAGAAAAGAAGTTGGCAAACTTGGACCATTTTGCTCATGTACTCATTTATCAGTATGGCAAGTCAAGATAGAAAAGTTACAATCATATTCCATAATTGGATGAAGTAGTTAAAAAAATCCTTACCAATTATCTGTAATTACCAATTAGTTAAATATTCCCAGGTATTCCTTTAGAGCTCTAAAAATTAAGTGGTGTTTAGTATGTTAAAATAATCAAACTGATTACTTTTGTTTTTAAAGAATATTTCTTGTACATACTCATGTGAATATAAATGCAATACAGTCTTTGGACTGTTACTGAGCGCTGTATTTTAGTGGCACTGAGTCTTTGGTGCAGTGCATTTGCAAAGGGTCAATAACTTGGCAATGCAAAGAGACAGCTTAAGTGGATTTCAAAGGAGCAGCAATAAAGACTAATATTGTCAGTAACTTATGACATATGTATTGGCCTATTTCAAAATATCTTCACATAACTGCTAGTTGCTATGATCATCTAACACATTCTGTAGTAAAAAGTTACAGGAGAAATAACAAAAAGAAAAACACTTCATATGAAGGGAAAACAAAAACATACTTCTAAACATAATGCTTGCTTGCATAATTGTCTTTTAATACATAAATCGGGAACTTCCGTATTATAAAAAGCTGGAGTTCTTACAGTCCTTTTCTTTTTTCACACTGGTCCCAGATGCATTTAAAATCTGGTTATAGAGTAGCTCAGATGCACCTTTCTTTTTTAGCAAAAGCACTTATTTCTTCTTCCAAACACTTCTTTTCAATTTGGCCTGAAGCTTTCTCTCTCTCTCTCTCTCTCTCTCTCTCTCTCTCTCTCTCTCTCTCTCTCTCTCTCTCTCTCTCTCTCTCTCTTTCTCTCTCTCTCTCTCTCAACTTCTTTCAAGATCCCTTCTTTCTCCTTCACTCGCTGTGCAAACATCTGTTTCATCTCCCCTTCTTTCCTTTGACATTCACCATAAGATTCATGTCTTTTGATTTCATAGGCCTCCTGAAGACTGATTCGTTTTCTAGGCTTATGTCTTTAAAACTCATTTCCTCCAGTTTGTATTTCCTATAAAGTTTGTAATGTCGAGTATGGGTTTGTTCTTCCATATTTGTTCAAATAAGCATTTCACAGAGCTTTACAAAGTCACAGTGATTTTCATTTTCCACTTGAACAATGCCCCATGGGTACTGATGAGTTTTATCATTTTATTTCTAAGTTTGACCTCTTCTGTACTTCACAAGACAGCAAATGGCAAATGTCCATTCATTGAAGATTTAATTTGAGAAATAGTTTCATTATCTGTTGGGAATGAGTATATCTGGGCTCTATTGCTGACCAGTTCACTTATTAATCTTATCATAAACTTATGTACTTCGATTTTAGAAATTGTGTCTTCTTTGGCAATCCCAAGGATGATCCCAATGCAACAAATACTAAGACTCTTCATGGTTAACAAATCAAATGTCTTAAGGTAATGTTCCATAGGTGAAATAAAGTCAAAGTGAGCAAGGATGTGAGAATCATAGTAGATAAAGAGAGACCTTTTCAGCTTCAATTCTTCTTGGAGATAGGTCTTAAACTGTGCATCTATGTAATCAATTATCAACTGATACCTGTCTTCTTTATCTATCTGGTCACCAAAGTGACCAGTTTCAACCAAATACTGCTTTCCTGGAGTTCATATGTCTCTGCTTTGAGTCTTACATTTGGTTGAAAGTTTGAAGATTCAGGATCATAAAAATTCTTGTTAAACAATTTGTCAATCAGAGCTGATTTTCCAATTCCAGCTTCTCCCACACAAAGACGGTTGAAGCAAAATCTTTATTGAATGAACTTGTTGACTGTTAAGTAAACTTTCAAAACCAATATGGCCAGTAGTATTTAAACCAAAAAGAGTATGATCTAGTCTTCTTTGCCTGGTTGTAAGGTGGAACATATTGTTTTCATCTCCCTGAAGAGAATCATGGATCATGTGCAGTGGCTGGCCAGGATCTGGGATCTGGGAAAAGAGAAAGCCAGAGCCTCAGTTTCTATGCCCTCTAGCCTCCAATGGTGCTGGGGAAGGAAGCCTCAAATCAGAGAGTAAGGGGGAGATGAAATGGGAAGAACTGAAATAATCTCCCAGAAGGGATATTTTCATTAGCATTTTCTACAGACTACCTGAGCAGAAGGAAGAAATAATAATGAAGTTCAGAAAAGAGGTTACAAAATGGCTATAGAGGCATAATGAAGTAGTTATGGGAGAGTTAAATTATCCAGGCATCTGTTACCCATTCTTTGCCAAAATCAAGGCAGGTAACCCATATTTTGGCTGATTTAATTGGCATTTTCACACATCAAAAAGCAAAGAAAGCAATGAGAAAAAAAATGATAGTGGTTTTGATTCAGAACAGCAAGGCATTCCACTCTACTGTATACCACATCACACTTTAACTATCTATAGAATGTGTTCCCAATTTATAGCATTGTTCCTAACCACTTCCTGTATTTCAGTTTCATTTAAAGTTGTGTTTTCTTAGAAAAACAATACCATTAGGCTTTATCTAATTGATCAAGGGCTAATCTCTCTTAAGGTTGTTCAAGAGATAAGCCAATGGAAATCTGAAGATACAGTTTTCGCCAGGGTCTTCATTAAGGGCTTGAGATGCAGGTCTTAAACATCATCATCATCAGTCTTTGAAAGTTGACCCATGAAGACAGCTGTGGCTGAATGTAGGACTTCCTCTGGTATAAGTTATCCAAGTATCCAAAAATGAGGAGGGAGTGGCAGGGTGGTTGGTGGAGTCTTTTAACACTTGGGTCTGAGGACCACCAGGTGTTCTTTGTGACAGGGAACCTCTGTCCAGGTGCTGAAAGCTGCTAGTGATCAAAAATTGTAAACAACCACAGCTGTGTTCAATTAAACCTCCACCTAAGCCTTTCTCCTTGGCCTTTCTCTCCCTCCTCCCTCCCCCACTTCCATCTATAAAGAACCAGCAAGGGGCCCAAAACTTTTTTTTTCCCCAACCTGCTGGGAGAATTCCTTTCTCATAGTAACTTTCAGTGTTTGGTGATGGAGAACTTTGTGAAATGGTCTAGTTTATGAATTAAGCTCTACTATGCTGATATACAGTCTTCTTTTAGCCTCCTACTAGTCAGTGTTTTCTGTTTATTGTTGGGATTTTGGTGTGACTCCAGTGTCCTTTCCCAGTGAGTATCTGTAATTCTGTGTGTCTCTGTAGGGACTTGGAGGGATCTTAAGATGGCTAATGGCAGCTGTAGAGAGTGTAACTTGCCACAGGATTTTCTGTGATGTATTTTTTGTTTGCATGCTAACCCAGCACCAAGCTAATTAATGCATGGGCTACAAGTTTCATGGGCTTATACTTAATTTCAAATGGAGATGCTGTTAGAATGAGACATCCAGGGGAGAAGTAGAACATTCCATAAGGGTTTTTCCACCAAGATATCTGTTTCCAATTTACAATGTAATGTCTATGCTACAATTTTCATGAAATTCCATGTTTTATTCCCTATGTTGCCATGTACTGTACTTTCTGTTGCTAAGGGATATGTACTGCTGACATTTCTTACATTTCCTTCTGTTGTAAATAGGAATGGGTAGATTTGTAGGAACCACTTTGGTGAATGGGCTGGATGTAGGACAGGAAGAGTGCACAAGGAAGGACAACTGAAGAATCAGTCTACTGAAAGTGGAGATTGTTGTTCATTGACACAAAATGTGCTGTCCTCAAAGCCGGGAAAGACTTAGGTCTTATTTCTGCTTTTGACACTTAGCAGCTAAATGATCATGAAGAAATAAATCATTTGACTCATCATCCTCATTTTCTTCATATCTAAATTGGAGATAACTG
>CM053600.1:180345259-180377970 GCA_028646575.1 Pseudocheirus occidentalis | reverse complement strand
AAATCCATGTTATGGAAATGCTTGTTTTAATTCATAAATTAAAAATAAAGTAAAGCAAAGCAATGTAAGCTCCTTGAGGGCAGGTACTGTTTTATTTTTTTCTTTGAATTCTCAGCATTTAGCATTGTAACCGGCACACAGGAAGTACTTAATAAATATTTACAAGATTAAATGAATCAATTATGAAGAAATTAAATTGGAATCTTAACTGAATTGTATTCGGGTATCATGGCAGCCAATGTGTTCTTTCGCTAAGCATTACCATTTTATTTTGCCAATTTTCTTCCTTTCCATTTATTTCTTGGTGGCTTTTTTTTTTAAGGTAGCAAAAATAAAATCTCAAAAATAGCAAGTCAATTCACCACCACTTTTTTTGTGGAGTTGGATAGTAAGAGAGAAAAGGATCAATAAACGTTTGTGTGTCAGATGTTAAGTACTGAGAATACAAAGAAAAAATAAAGTTCCCACCCTCAAGGAGTTTATGTTCTAATGGATGAGACAACATGAATGTATTAAAATATATACAAAAGAGATTCATAGTGTCTGGTACATAGTAGGTCCTTGATAAATGGTAGCTGACTAACAAGGGAGTTTATGAAGTGAGGACCCTAACAACTGGAAAGATCAGAGTGGGTTTTGTGTGGAAGGTTGCCTTTGAACAGAGTCTTGAGGGGAAAGAAAAACAAGCCTTTCACAAAAAGGGCACAACTTGGAATCCCTAGTGTCATTACAAGAAAGAAATCAACCTTGAAGATATTTCTTCTTCCCTCTTTGAAAACATAAATAATAGCCTTTTCTTTTCTTTGGAACAATTTGTTCAGGCTTTAGGAGCTATTTAATGAAATCATTACCTGCTGCACAGCCATCTGTTTTTGTCTTGGGAATGGGATACATGGAGTTCTCCTACATAAGTTTGGTAAATAGACAGAAGATGCCATAAAAGCAATATGTAGAGTCAGCAGATAGACCATGGCATGTCATTCTGTAAACAGGCAGCCTTGGGACCTATCTAAATGGATTTACCTGGATCTGCTCTTCTTAAATCACACATGCATGCACACACGCACACACACACACACAATAAAAAAGCAAATGATTGATTAGTTATATGTAGCATGCACATGCACAAACAAATGTTTTTGATAGTAGGGAGTCTTATGTTCTTACTCCACTCTCTTCACCTTTCCTTTAAAAATAAAATAGATTATTTTTTTAAAATCATAGAATTTCAGAATTGTCAGGAGCCTTGGTGGACATCCAGTCTCCATAATATAGTGGAAAGGACACTAGATTTTGAGTTACAGGACTTTGGTTGAAATCTCAGCTCTGCGTCTTATGTATTCAGTTGGTTTTCATTCAGTTGTATCTGACTCTTCATGACCCTTTTTGGGGTTTTCTTGACAAAGAGCCTGAAGTGGTTTGCTGTTTCCTTCTCCAGCTCATTTTACAGATGAGGAAACTGAGGCAAACAGGTTTAAATGATCTGCCCAGTGTCACACTGCTGTTGAATATGTGAGGCCAGATTTTAACTTAGGTCCTCCTGATTCCAGTCCTGACTCTAACCACTGAGTCATCTTGCTGCCCGTTACCTGTGTGACTAAGGTCAAATCACTTAGCTGCCTGAAGTTTCACTTTCCTTATCTATTAAATGAGGGGGTTGCATTGATTAGCTTTAAAAGTTCCCTCCTACTTTCAATCTATGAGTCTAAAAGGATATTCTGGGTTCTGACCCACAGTTTAAGAAGTGCTGAAGGAATCACCGGTGGAAAAAGTTTAAGAAGCTGTGCTCTATACAACATACCCAACTGTACCTTTTCCAATGTCCGTGTTTGCACATATGTTTAAGAAGAGCTCATAATATTTGTGTATCTTGTGGCTTAGAGTCAGACACCTGGTGAAGATCTGGGCCAGCCCTTGGTCTGCAGATACAGTCTCTTTCTCAGGGCTATAGTCTTATCTCCATTAGGAAAGATCTGCTAGAGCTTGAGTGCAAACCCTACGAGTCTGTGGTGGGGGCTCCACCTATGTGGAGGAAAAGTCCATTTACATTGAGATTTAGGATTTATGATGTCTTTATTCCCCCCTCAGATTTCCCACTCACTTCACCCCATCCCTGTTCCCCAAACCCTTGAGGTTTGTCACAGCTTCATATTTGACTTTTTGTCCCAGTTCCTTAAGACAGCAATTTCCCTAAGGGTTGCATCATTTAAAAGTTAGTGGACGGACTATTTAAACTGTTACTGTTGAATGGGCCCCACTGCTTTTCATTAATATTCAAAGCAGAGAATGGTTGGAATGAGGATTTTCTGCATTTATTAAATCCCTCTGTTTGTAGGACTCTATTAAAAATATGTGAAAATCAAACATTTTAGATAATAGCCCCATTCAATCCCACACGTTTGGCTGAATTGGTATTTAATGATATGTATTTGGAAAGGTAAGGACTGAAAATACATGCAGCCTATCTCACAAATACGGAGCCTCTGCTTAATGAGTTCCCCCCAACTCTGTAGATATCACTGGTTGACCTTAGTCCTCTGTTTAATTCCTTGGCCTGTCAATTTTTAGGAGCACAGAAAGAGCTCAGATGATAAATGCTGGGCTTTTTCCATTCCATTTTTATTAAGCCATAGAATCACCTGGCACATACTGGTTGTAAAGGTCACCCTTTGTGGAATTTCAGTTTTGTGTGTTATACAAGTAGGCCGACTAAGCTAGACTTTTGTTCCAAAGACTTTCTGTCTCTACTGCATTGCTGGTATAAGGTAATGGGCACACGTGCTCAAATGGGAATTGTTCAGAACAGACTAAGTTTGGGAAAGGTTTAAAATGTCATCTCAGAAATGGTATAATCATAGCCCTTGTCCAGCAAATCTAAATTGTCTTCTTAATTGGGGAGGCAGTGTTCTGTGGGTAACACCATAGCTGGCAGAAACTGTTTTCTGATCCTTCCCCCCTTAGAAACCTCTCCAGCCCACTTGCCTTTGCCTAGGACATCTCCTCTTGGAGAAGGCACCTGACTTCCCTGCATCTCCTTCTGAGAATCCACGGTTATGTTCTAGTCTTTAGTCATATGCCCCTTCCTTCAGAGAGCTTTTCCTTATTGTCCTCCCCCCTCCTCAAATAATCATATACATGTGTATCTATTTGTCAGTAACTTGTGTTTCCTGGGTAGAATGTAAGCTCCTTGAAGGCAGGAATTTTTGTTGTTGTTGTTGATAACTGTCTTGGAATTCTCAACACCTACCTCAGTGCCTTGTATGCAGTAGATGCTTAATAAATGTGTTTTGTTTTGGTATAAACTTGACTATCACATAAGCTTTATGAATCTCAGCTTTTTTTATCTATAAAATGAAACAGATTGAATTGGATGCTTTCTGGAATCTCTCTTCCAGCTCTAATATTCTTTGGTTCTATGTGTAGTCATGATTTAATTTTCATGGTTTCTTTAATGACAATAAAGGTATTACTTGAAAATTCAACACGTTTCATTCAACTTCTGTAAAAAATAGCATTTTTAAAATTATATTTTATTATCAATAGACAATTTTCTCCTTTACCTCTTGCCTTCCACTCAAAAGCAAAATCCTTGTAAGAAATATATGCAAACAAAACATGTTTTCTCATTGGCCATAGTTGTGTTTTCCATTTTTCTTCACCTTGAGGCTTATCAGGAGAAAGGGTAGCATTCTTCACTACTGGTCCTCTAGAATCCCCAGTTGTCATCATGTTGATCAGAGTTCTAAGGTCTTTCAAAGTGGTTGTTATTGTTCTCCTTCTAGATCACTATGTCATAGTATAAACTGTTTATAGAGTTGACTTATTTTTTCAAGTTTCTTTTTTTCCCCTGAGATTCAAGAATGGATCATATAATCTGTCAAAAATGACTTTGGTAGCCATTTAACCCAACTTGTACCCTAAAAAAAATCTCCTCTAAAATATACCCAAATGGGTCATATTTAATCAGACTAAAACTTGATTTATTCTTTTTTTTCTTATACCTTATTCTTTCTGCTAGCATTTATAGAATTTTGCATTATTCAAATTGTAGCTAGTATCATTTACACATACCTATTGGTCTATTCCTAACTTACAACCCCATATTTCAACCTACATTTCTATTTTTTTGATAGAAATGATTTTTAAAATTATTTTTCAATGACCTTCTAATATAATCAATGTATTTTTTTTCTGTTTGTATGGCCTTAAGAAAGTCATTTAATCATGCTGAGTATCAGCTTCCTTTTCTGTAAAATGAGGCAGTTGGGTCTCAAGGGTCTCAGCTTTAACTCTTGAGATCATGTGTCCCTATCTCTTAAATTATGCAATGGGTGGTTTTAGTAATGAATTTTTTTAAAGCATCTAAGAGGAATCATGGATTTTATACTAAAAGTGATAGAATCTTATAAAGAATTTCAGGGGTGAATGAGGGGAAGAAGAGTTAAGGATCAGAAATGTGGGCACTAACAGCCAGGTTATTAATTCTTAAGTGGGATCACGATCCTCTCTTTAAGCCATGTTGGAGAGAGCATGAGACTTCTGAGTTCTGCTAATCAGAGAAGGCAACATTAAGGGAGAAAAACAAAGAGAGAATTGACTTTGCTGAGTCAGGAACTGAAGGATGTGTTACTGAAAAGGCTCATTTGGCACAGAACCATAACTAGGAATTGCCATGACCAGGGCAAGTCACAAACCATACCTGTGACAAGTAGCATAAAATATGTCTATAATTGGGGAAAGGGACAGGGTAGATGAGAGCAGAGAGAACCTGGGACAAAGACTTGTTGGAGAGGTTACTGTGGAGGAGGAGAGGGTAGGGTAGAATAGAGAAAGAGATCACTTAATCCTAACATCTGATAAATTCTCAATGAATAACTATTTGCTAACAATTTGCTAATTGCTAACTTGTGTTTTGAATTCACTATGGTAGTTCAATTTTTTCTTATGCCCTCTAAATTCAGAAGCCATAGGCAAAGTCCTGGTTAACCCACCCTGGTTACTTTTGAGCATGAGTATCATATAGCTAAATGAATATTTCATGATATTTCAATGGAACTGAGATCTCATGAAAATGGGTGTCCATTCCCATCAGTGATGTATATTGTAAGCCATATGTGCCTACTTAGTCTGTATGATGACCATCCATCTCTTCCACATGTATAAATTCCCTATACAGGGTCCACCCACCACACTAAAGGCATACTTTGAATTCCCTTGATGTTGTATGGATACCAAAGAAACACCCAAGCTTCTCTGTTTATTTCATGCAGCCTGTGAAGCTGTATGACAATACTACTTAGCTAATGTCTGCAGAAAAATGAACTTGACCCTTTTATGGGTTATTCTTCTTCCCCTGATCTCTGAAATAAGGGGGAGGAAAGGAAAGGAAAACATGGAAGAAACAGGGAATGATTACTAAAGGACAAAAAATACAATAATACAATGATTGGGGAATGAAAGGAAAAAAGAAACGACAAGTTTAGTCCATCCATTCCTTTTGCTCTCATATCCTCTGACTATAATATCTAGCATATTGATAGCGCTTTAAAGTTGGAAAAGTTCTTTACATATATCATCTCATTGATCTCCAAAAGAACCTTGGGAAGCATGTGCTGCTCTTATTATTTTTATTTGCAATTTGCATTCCACAGTTAGGTGGTGCAGTGGATAGAGCACCTGGCCCAGAGTCAGAAAGACCTGAGTTCAGATCTGGCCTCAGGCACTTAATCCTGGACAAATCATTTAACCCTGTTTGACTCAGTTTCCTCATTTGTCAAATGAGCTGGAGAAGGAAATGGCAAACCACTCCAGTGTCTTTGTTAAGAAAATACTACTTTGGGTCATGAAGAGTTGGTCATGATTGAAATGACTCAAAAACTATAGATGAGTAAACTGAGGAAAACAGGTTCAGTGACATACCTAGACTCACCTAGCTAGTAATTCTTTGATACTTCTTTAGATTAGATTTAAACCCAGGTCTCCCAGCCTTTGCATGTAATGCTCTATCCTCTTTGCCACCTAGCTGCCGACAGAAGGTTGGGCTAGATGATCTCAATGTCCTATCAATTGCTCTGACTTTCCCTGGTTCTAGAATTCTGACCTCTGACTATGAAAATCTCTTTTGGGAGGCCAATATTATTTGACATTTAAAATGGAAAGATCACAGAATCTAATTCAGTAGCCTTGGTGGAGGTGAGCTAACCTGCCCATTATCACAGAGGTAGTAAAGTTTAGATGAATTCTGTCATGTTTTATCCATCAATCAGTATTTATCAAGCACCTACTATGTGCCTGGCATTGTGCTAAACTCTAATTTGGCATGAGTTATTATAATAGTTATAATAAAGTGTCATTCAATTATGTCCAAAGTTCTGCAAAATGTTTTTGGCTTTATAGTTTCATGAATATTGCATTCCCATGCCGTTTGCCTGACATTTAATTTCATATCCGCATTACTTTTATGTGCCATTGGAGATCTTTCATTTTTAATAATATTCCTATTCATAAATAAAATATAAATGATATAAGTAGTACCCAACATAGTTCTTGGTAGATTCTCCAGTTGTTTTAATGTACCTCAAGACTAGAAATATATGGGTTTTAAAATATTCAGCAACAAAAAAATTACCCTTTAAATGCCAAAGTGTTATTGATACAGATGGTGTAGATGGTTTCATTATTTTTTCATCATATTTCCTTTCCTTACTATAAACATATTAACTGAGTTTTTGATTTGTTTTTAAATGGTATGCCTGGGAGATGTTAGAAACGTCATCTGTCCCCCAAGTATGCAGTACAGAACTGCTATTTTTCATAGGGTTGTTCTTAAGAGTTTGGTTTTATAAACAGGATTTACTGAATTTGGGCAAAGACATAAAATTCCACAGAAATCTTCTTCTCATTATCTTCTGGAAGTGACCCTAGGCCCCTGAAAGCCACGTTAGAAAGAAGTTATAGCAGCTTCTGCTCTCTCTAAAGGGTTTTTGGGCCTGGCAGTATACCACGTGGCTGGCATTCCCAGCACTGGACTGTATTTAAAATCCAAGTTGACCTCCATGTCAAGCTGGTGCACCAGAGGAAGACTCTGGACTGTGTTCACCTTTGTTATGCAGACTTCAATTAAACAAATTTGTGTTGTTGTATGTGCACTGCTAAAAGCAACTTTGAACTATCATCTCTCATCTGAACCATCCCCAAATAAGAATCCTCTCTTTTCCATTGCCAATTAGGTGTCATCCCTGCTTTAGAATAATTCCTGGAAGTCCCTTTCTCTGTCCTAACTTGTCATGTACAAGATGGCCAAGACCTACCTCTGAGTGGCTTGCCAGCTGAAGCTGGCCCTCACTATGCCTCTTGACACCCTCACTAGCGACCAGCCTAAGGAAGCTTTTGAACTCTTACCATTATTATAATATCTTCATTTCCCTGGGTTGTAATCTTTAACTATATAGAATGTAAGCCTTGTATTTCTATATCAAGCACAGTGCCTGACTCATACTAAATGCTAAATAAATTCTTGTTGATTAGTATGTATTCATTTCACTAGCCCCCTTTAGAGCAGAGCTTCTTAAGCTTTTTTTTAATATCATGGTCCCCCTTTGGACATCTGATGAAGTCTAAGGACCTCTTTTCAAAATAATATTCTTAAATACCTAAGAGAAAGTACACATGAATAAAAAGGAAGTCAATTATATTGAAATACAATTATAAAAATATTAAAAAAGCAAATTCCAGATTAAAAACCTTTCCTTTAGAGCAGAGACGCTGCATAAAACTCATAGCATTCCCAATAGTAGCCCCAACTGGATTAAAATGTAATTGGGCAATATTTAACAAAATAGATAAAATACAGTCAAATCTGCGTACTATTAATATGTGGTTTTCTAAGTCAGTAGGGCAAAGTTTATTATGTATGATTTAGATGAGCACCAGCAGCACTACCTTGTCCTTTGTTTCTGTTTGAATTTGCTTGAGAGCATGGAAGGAATCATTTCGTACTGGTCTTCTCTGTGTCTGTCTCTGTCTCTTTCTGTCTTTGTCTCTCATTAAGAGGCACCGTTTATAAATATTAATTAGCATTTTTCTACTCACTTCTAATTCTAAAATATATTGGCCTTTCTCATGAAATATGAAAGAAAAAATCCATAAAAATTAGAATGGGTGGGGAAAAGAAAAAGAAAAGACAAACTTTGCTTCCGTTCTCTTGTGTTTCTAGTCTTTCATTTCTATCTAACTCAACTGGGTCTTTTTGAGCCCTTGTTTAAAGGTCACAGGAGGAGTGACTGGGGAATTAAGCACTATCTATTATGAGAAATGTGTTGATAGTTTTTTGAAGAGCTGAGATATTTAAAAATAAATAAATAAGGGACCTTTGAAATACATGAAAAATAGAGTACTTAGGTGTCTCATATAGATAAAAGCTTTCTTTTCTTGGAAATCCAAAAGCCGCAGTCAGAAAAGCAACAATTTAAGATCATTCATGCTGGCTGAAAGGGGGAACAATGGCAGGAGATCTATCAAACTCTAAGGGTTTCTTTTTCTTTTTCTCTTTTTTAAAAATCTAAGCAGACACTTCTAAATAAGCGCAGTGGCTTTCCACTGCCATCTTAACTCTTTGGGTGCTCAAAGCCCTCTTGTGTTTGGTCAACAAAACTGATCCCTTTCTAAAATATGGCAATCCCTTTTTGTTTAAATAACAGTCTTAGTAGAGACTAGCAAGTTGTGTCATGGTTATCCCAGGCAAATGGATAGAGGACCCAAAATGTGTGTGTGTGTGTGTGTGTGTCTACATACAGTATGAAGAAATAGCAAGGAAATTTGCATGTTTCCCATGCCAGGGGGAAAAGACAACAGTACATTGCACAGCCACTTCATTTTAAGCTCTTAGTTATAGATGAGAATACAATGATTTTAAAGTATTTTCCCATTGAAATGACTTGAGCATTCTGTAGTAGCAATGTACTTCTGGTATAAACTGAGCACAGTGAAGTTAGCAGTTGTCTAATGTGAGAATATCCTTTGTTTTTCCAGAACAGTACATTCCAGGGAAATTGATTCTGATAGCCATTTCTTTAAGTCAGATTTGACAATTTAGTTCCACCAACATTCATATTAAAGGCACTGGTGAAAGTCACTTGGGATACAAAGACAGGAAGACAGTTGTCTCTGCCTTCAGGAACTTCTACTCAATGGGATACATGATATTTGTACAGAGAAATAAAAGTAAGGAAAATTGAAGAACCAGGATGGGCTTCTGTAGAAGAGCATAAGTGTAGATTTGGACGAGGAATATGACAATAACTAACATTTATATGATACTTTAAAGTTTGCAAAATTCTTTATGTTAACTATTTCATTGGCTCCTCCCAAAGGCCTTGTAAGGTAGACATCATTATTATCTCTGTGTTACAGATGAACAAATTACATGAAAGCTCTAAAGAATCCAAGACGACTTGTGACTTAGTGTTGATGAAAAAAAAAATTGATTTGGTTAAAAACAAAACATCACCTTATGGACTCTTTTACAACATATCTACCATTTACGTGCTGAAATCACTTTATATCAACTATATTTATAAGGAATAATTAACTGCAAAAATACAGAAAAATAATATCCGAAGTGCAAGCAATTCCTTCCAGTATATCAGGGACATACTCTGGCTTATACCACCTCAGTCTCTGGGAGAGTAGGCTCAGGCTTAGCATTTTTTCTACTTAGCATTAATTCTTTCAAATTTATATCCAAATGGTACATGTATACCCAATGAGTCTTCATCCTGATTAATTCTGGGCCTAATGGTTGAGTTTTGTCTTTGGTACGTAGATACTAGACTGGCTATAAAATCCAGTATGGACAAGACTTATATACCTCAGGTTGCTTGCTTCCTGACCTTTCAAAACTCAGAAGGTCATGGCCTAAAATCCCCTTCACATAGAAAGGACAAAAACTGAGATGCACAAAGAACTAAGGCCCTTATCTATAGGGCCACATTTTGGCCTAGGTTGAGGAGGAGGCCTCAGGATTCTACCCTAACAGCATAGACTCTTAATGGATACCCTTTGCAGGAATAAGTCAGACAAAAGAGGCCATCCCACCAAGGCTAATGAGAGAGATCAAGGCTGATGAAAATCTTTCAGAAGAAGCTGTGGTTTGGGTTACATAGCTCTGATAAATCAAAAAGAGGTTGTTCTTCATCATGAGGTTAGCAGACAAGAATCAGTCATGCAATGTTTCTATTACATATCATTACAACTCTGAAGGCATCCCGGGCTCTTCCATGGTAACTTGCTTTGGCAGAGAGTCCCGTTACATTCTGTGTAGATTTTTAAAGACTAGACTTACTGGCAGGTCCCCCATGATGCCAAGAAACAATTGCATAACTCACATTTGTGTGACTTTTTTTGGTGGGGTATGTGTGTATTTGAAGGCAGTTAAAATATGTTAAAATTGTTTTAACATGTAATTAAGGAAAAATAAAATATTTTATAGAAAAATAAATTTGATCAGTCACTTAATTCAATCCTTTGCAAGTTGACCCAAAACTATTAGTATTGTATTCATAGAGCTTTTATTAGTCATTCAAACATTTGAAAATGTTGTCTGCAAAGTGGTTACTTGGGCCCTATATTCTGGCTCTCTCTTCTCCAGCTAAGAACATAGAGGCAAACAAGTACTGAATTTTTTGTTCTGAAGAACTAAGCTTGAACTGCTGTTTCCTACCCATGTGACTCTGGGAAAATTACTTCCCTCTCTGGTCTTTACTCTTTTGTCAAATGAAGGGAAGACATACAGTAACCTCAGAGCTTCCCTGAAACTCAAAGAGTTCTGATCCTAATACTTTGTGGACCTGGGTCATGTGTTTTGTTTTAATTTTTCCCTTAAAAAACAAACTCATTCCTTTCCTTTTACTGTAACGTTCAAAGGTTCTTGCAATGTTATATGCACTGTGGATTCACTTAGTGAAGCATAAATGGCTAATTATTATTGTCATTTGTTTTATGCACTTGACATGCAGAATGACGGTTAAATAGGAAAGTCAAGGCATTTCCAGTCATTACAGCAATCATGCAGGCTATTTCACAAAAGTAAGAAGAGGCAAATCTCATTATGGTAAAAAATTAAACAAAGCTGGCACCGGCTTCTGAATGACTGTTTACAGTTGCACTATTTCTTGCCTTGCTAGATAGCGATGGTTTTTCACATCTTCATTAACAAAGTGATTTTCCAAGCTGGAGAAGCTGCTGTCCTACCTCTCTAGCCCTGAAAAAACTAAGATTTTTGACATCTCTAGGTTCTAGGGTCTAATTATTATACTTATTATATTAATACTTATTATATTAAGTCTAGTAGACTACCATGATAATAGGATCCTACAAAGATAATCAGTCTTTTAAACATATATATATATATATGGTTCTCAAAAGAAACAATTGAAAATTATTAACAAATATAAGAGGGGATGGCGAGGTGGCACAGTGAATAGAGCACTTGCCCTGGAGTCAGGAGGACCTGAGTTCAAATTCAGCCTCAGACACTTACTAGCTATGTCACTTTGGGCAAGTGACCTAACTTCAATTGCCCAGCCTTCTCCCCTTCAGAAAAAAAAACATATAAGAAAGAATGCTCAAAATAACTAATAAGGAGCAACACACACACACACACAAACTCAGAACGTTTGTCTCATGCAGCAAATTTGAGGAAAAAAATTTAAAAAATACAGGAATTGTACATTTATGAAAGATTTACACATTATTGTACTGTTGGTGTAAATGTGGAATAGTCCAGTAATTCTAGAAAGCCAGTTGGAATTATATGAAGAGTGACTAAAATGTCCAAAGCTGTTTACCAAATCACAGAACCCTCTGCTAAGTACCCCAAATGAGACTGTTGACAAAAAAGAAAGACTCCATATACACCAAAATATTTATAGCAGCACTTTTAGATATAGCAAAGAAAAGCTGAAAACAAAGTGAATCCCCATCAATTTGAAAAGGGCTAAAGATACTGGAGTATGTCCATGCATGTGATGGAATATTACTAAGCTATGAGAAATGAGAAACATGGCAAGATGTTCATTTACTTCATGTCAAGTGAAGAATGCAGAACCAGGCAAAGACTATGCACAGAGACTAGAACCACATTCTGTTCTACAAATAAGAAAAAAATGCAAATGAAACAACAACAAAATAATTGAAGCTGGGGCCTATGAAAATATAGTGGCCAACTTGTCCCCAGAAAAGAGATCTAAGAAAGCACTTCCCTGAGCCAGGGATGGGGAACCTGCAGCCTTGAGGCCATATGTGGTCCTCTAGGTCCTCAAGAGAAGCCCTTTGACTGAATCCAAGCTTCACAGAACACAAACTCTTAGGGGGTTCAGGCAAAGGTCCACCCTCAAGGATCTAAAGTGTATCAGAGTCTTGGGTTCCTCACCCCTGCTCTGACTCCTTCACAGTGGGAGAAGGGAGAGTATGACTACAGAATGCTGCATAAAGCATCTATCTTTTTCAGTAATTTGGCTCATTTCATGTAACTTTTTCTTCTTTTAAAAACCTTTAGAGGGCATCTGATGGAAGAGGGATACCTCAGGAAATGTAGGTGGTATAAAAATAAAAATCATAAGATTATTTTAAAATAGACCCTTAACATGTGTTTTGTGAATCATTACAATTAAAAGTAATGATTTATGTTGTGTTTTAATTTAATTTCTTTAGTACTCCCTAATTTCCTTTTATTAAGGTATTGCCTCTTTTGAGGTATATTGTTAGCCACCCACTGAGAGACAGATTGTGTTTGAGAGGGTTTTCTTCATGTGTTATTTGCCTTGACCAAAATAATTCATCATTTAGATGCAAGGACCTGAGAACTCTGCCACCTAGTCCCCCAGTGACCTTGGGCAAGTGGCTTGCTCCTTTTTTTGTCATCAGTTTCCCCACATGAAAAATGAGCAGTTTGGACAAGTTGGATTTATGGGGTCACTTCAGCTCTAAATCTCTTCTCCTGTGATTTATGAAATGAGGAGGTTGGCTGAAATGACCTCTGGGGTCACTGGAAGTTTTGAATCACTTGTGACAAGGCCAAGTCCTTGATAATGAACTTCTCTGAACTCAGCTAAGCCAATGCTCCTGCCACACAGCTAAAGAATGGAGTCAGTCTATAGCTTTTCTAGCTTGAGGGTGTTGGCCAGATTTGGGGATCTTCTGGCATGATCCTGGACAGGAACTCTAGGAACAGTGGTCTGAAAGATTCCTTTTGAAATAAGCAAGCTTGTTGGAAATCTGAGAATCCTTTCCATCGGGCGGTGAATATACAGCAGTAATGTCCACAGGATATCTCATGGATGTGGTTTATTGAGGTCTCAAAGATGCAACTTAAATATTGAAGCTGATGGCCTTTGATGTTTCCAGGCAGCATCAGTTTTAGAAGGCCACGAGCACCCTGGTAGTATTCTCAGTGGTTCTCAACCTGTGGGTTATGTTCAATTTGTAACAATGAAAATACATCCTGCATATCGGATAGATTCATAACAGTAGTAAAATTACAGTTATGAAGTAGCAATGAAAATAATTTTATGATTGGGGGTCACCATAACATGAGGAACTGTATCAAAGGGTTGTGGCATTAGGAAGGTTGAGAATCACTGGAATAGGTATGTAATGATGTACTGGATAGAGTTCTGGGCCTGGAGTCAAGAAGACCTGCCTTAAAATCCTGCCTCAGTCACATACTAACTATATGACCCTGGGAAAGTCACTTAACCTTTGCTTGCCTCAGTCTCCTTGTCTGTAAAATGGAAATAATAATAGTACGCACCTCCCAGGATTGGTGTGGAATTTAAATGAGATTTTTTAAAAGAGTGCTTAGCACAGTGTCTGCCGTACAGTAAAGACTTATTCCTTTCCTACTCCCACCACCATCCATCAGATGGTTGAACTTGCTATTGCAAGATATAAGACCTATCTTTAAATCCCAATGCTAACACTTGCTAGCTAGCTAGCTATAGGCAGGTGCTTAATAACATTAATGACGGCTAGTCTTTTTATGGTTCCTTAAGGTTTTCAAGGGGCAGCCAGGGGGTGCAACAGATAAAGCACTGGGCTTGGAGTCAGGAAGGATTCATCTTCATGAATTAAAATCCAGTCTCAGACATTTGCTAGCTGTAGGACCCTGGACAAGTCACCTTACCCTCTTTGCCTCAGTTCCCTTATCTGTAAAATGAGCCGAAGAAGGAAATGGTGAACCGCTCCATTATTTTTGCCAAGACAATCCTACGTGGGGTCAAGAAGAGTCAGAAACAACTGAACAACAGAAAAAAAAGGTCGGCAAACCATGTTATATAGTCTTGTCTCGTTTGATCCTCACCCCGGCTCTGTTATGGAGAGGTTATATCATTATCATCCATTTTTCAGATGGAGAAACTAAGGCAAGGGATTAAGTGGCTTATGGAGGGTTTGACAGCTTTTATGTGTCCGAGGTAGGATTGGAACTTGGGTCCTCCTCGAAGACCAGTATTCTATCCATTGCACCACTGTTGCCTCTGAGCTGACTGTTTTCTCATCTTAAGGGGGGAATAAATAATACCACCTGTAGTCCCTCCTTTCCAAGTTTAAGTGTTGCATAAATGTCTTAATGTTATTGTTGATAGCACCATCTATGATTGTGGCACGCCTCTCGCAGGGAAGACAGTGCTTTAAACAGTAAATTTTCAAGGTGTATACATATATCCTTTACCTATGGTCTCTATGACATCAAGGTAGTGAGGATTTATAATTAGAATTAATGCAATTAAAATTCAGATGTGAAAAAGGTATTGGACATATAAACTTATGATAAAGATTCATTGTGTGGTCCAAACCAATACCTGGAAAATATTCTGTACAACTGTGTGTGCCCGTATTTTACCGCAGTCTTCAGCTGGGCATTTAGACAGATGTTGAGAAAAAAATAAGTTGTATACAGTTGTGTAGGTAAGTAGAGAAATATTCCAGGGTGATCGATTTCTGATTTTGCCTTTGGGTATAGACTAGGATCAGGGAGGCCCTCACATAAATGAAAATGATGTTTGGAAAGCATGAGAAAATATGTTTTACCTTCCATAAATGTTGCATTTTCATAAGCTCAAGGGCTACAATATTAAATTTGAAAAATGACTGGAGACGTTTCTATTTGAAGAAATGTCACTTGAGTTTCCATGACCTTTCCAATGTCAAAGTGGGTCTCTGCAAGAGAGATACTTCTAGGATTGAAAGTAGAGACTTAAGCTTCTAGTCTTAAAAAATATTGTGTGATTTCATAGGCTTTCTATCATAGTGAATAGCAGGTCACCTAATAGCGATGAAATGATCCTCTCTATCAGTGATGCATGAGTTGTACATGGACTTAATGGTGTTAATAGAAAACATTTCCACGATGTCTTCTATGTGCCAGGCACTGCTAAATGTTTCATAATCATCTCCTTTGATTGTCTCAGCAATCCAGGACAGTAGATATTGTCATTCGCGTTTTATAGATGAGGAAACTATGATGGCCCCACGTGGCCCAGGGGATGTGTGTCTGAGACTGAATTGGAACTCAGATCTTCCTGACTTCAGGCGGTACTCTATCCACTGCACAGATATTCAGCAGCCTATGCTAGAAATAGAACCATGTCCAACCAAGAATGCTATATTGAGGGAATTTTATTTTTATAAGTGAAGGTTTTTTTTTAAATTTTAGTTTATTATGCAGCAAAGTGTATTGGAATTTCATATCTCTGAACTGGGCTGGATTTGTAATCAGGGAACTCAGGTTTGGGTTCAAATCCCAGCTGTTACATATTACCTTTGTGACCTTGGGTAATTGACTCTATGTCTCTAGGTTTCCTTTGCCTCATTAGTGGATTGGTAAAGCTGGATTAAATTATCTCTAAGGACTATTCTGATTCTGAATCTTCAGATCACTATGAATCTCAGGCAATGTGGACCATTTTCTTTCCTTTTCAAATCCTATATCTCACCTTCTCTTCTACCAACTCAGAAATGGACTTCTCATTTTAAGAGAATTAGGAACATTCTGTTCTGTTTTATTTCTTAAGAGATTATCTTTTTATTCTTGCATGAGTATAAAATGACCAAAAAAAAGCACCTCAGAGAGGAGGAGGATTTATATTATCCTGTTATAATAATTCTGTCAACTGCTTTATCTCCTTTGGGGCAAGAAAGTCTGTAACAAGATGAGATTCTCAAATTAGGTACTTATGTAGTGAAACAATTGGTTTTATAAAGTAAGTGGTCCGACTGCTTGCTCACATCTCCTAACATCCATTCATTGCTTCTATAACCTTCCTGAAATGCTTTGGACTCCATGGTATGGAGTGGTTGGGTTCACTCACATATGAACAAGAGATTATTCTCCTGGGAGGCTAATCTCTGAGAAAGATAATTCATTACCGGATTAATGAGCACAAAAGTAGTCACTGGGGTGTCCATCAGAAATCCATTACAGTGAAGAGAGAATATTTGAATTTGCCTTTCATTCCCATTGATGGCTCTGTCTGATGCTGGAAAATCATTAAATTGCTGATATGCAAGTGATGGAATGTCTCTTGTTGGACAAGGCATGAAAATTCCACCTTACTATTGCCTTGGTTGGTTTTCAAATAATTCGTCTGAACACGAATCTAGATTTTTGAATTATGATGGGAATTAGAAACTGCAGGGAGGAGGAATTTACCTGGCTGCTAAAGTCTTTGCTGTGCAGAAACCATCGACTTCAATTCAGTGGAGACCTTAGAGTGATTGTGAGTCATGCTTTGCATTCAATGTGATATATCCAGTGTTTTTTTAGTGTATTTTAATTCAATAAAATCAGTCAGGCAGTATATATTAAGCTCCTACTGTGTGTCTGGCTTTGTGCTAGGTACTGGAGACATAAAAATAAAGGCTTGACAGGCCCTACATTTACATTCCTTATAATCTGCTGGGGTTGAAGGGGAAGAAACAACATGTCCACAAAGAGGGCAATTTAAAGATGTCCAGACCTCCTGTTGTCCTCATTTGTAAAATGGGAGGGATTCAGGTAGACCACATAACAGGTCCTTTCCGTCTCTAAGCTAATGATCATATGATTTCTAAAGTCACTTCCAGCTTTAAGTATTATAATCCTACTTTCCTATCCTGTTAACCTCCTCACATTTCAGGCCATACATCAAGTAGTGTTCTCTCTTGATGTCCTATTTCCATCCATTTCCTTCTCATCTATAAATCCTTTAATTCCCTGTACAATAGGGTGTCTTTGTCTCTCTGTCTCTCTCTGTCTCTGTCTCTCTTTGTCTCTGTGTGCAATGGACCCCTTGGGCATTCTGGTGAAACTTATAATGCTTTTCTTAGAATAATGTTTTTAAATACAAAAAAAAAATGAAATCCACAGGATTGTAAAGGAAAACAGTTATACCAAAATATAGTTATATATACATGTATACTTGTATATACATATATATGTATGTTTGTGTAGACAGGTAGATAGATATAGTCTGGGGCAACGAGGTGATGCGACAGATAAAATACCAGGCCTGGAGTCAGGAAGACTCTCGAGTTCAAATCTGGTCTCAGATACTTACCAGCTATGTGACCCTGGGCAAGTCACCTAACACTGTTTGCCTTAATTTCTTCATATGTAAAATGAGCTGGAGATGGCAGTGTCAACCCCCTCCAGTATCTTTGCCAAGAAAACACCAAATGGGGTCATGAAGAGTTGGACCCAACTGAAAAATGACTCAACAGCAACAAAAACCAGATAGTCTCTAGACCTAAGGTTGAGAAGTCCTGCATGGAAAAGAACGGAAATCTATGCCTCTTTTCTTCCCCTTGAGGCCTAGTACAACAATGCTGCACACAGTAGGTATTTGGTTCTCCTTCCCCAAAACAATAAAGTATTAGAGTAATATACGTGTTTTTCTTTTTTAATGGTTATCAGATGGCCATAAGTTCTGAACCAATATCAGCACAATTGAACAAACTCTTACTAGGATCCTGCTGAGTACAATAAATACAATTTATTAAATGCCAGTTTTTGGGCCAGGTTCTGTGCTATGCACTTGGAATGCAAAACCAAAATGAAACAGTCCCTGACCTCCAAAAGCTTCCATTCTACCAGGAAGAAAGAATATGCATGAAATAAGTGAATATAATGAGATAAAATCTATAAAGGACTAGCACAATACCTGGTCCATAGTAAGTGGTATGTAAAATGTTAGCCATCAAGAGAAGCAGTGGTAGAAGTTGCTGGGTGGGTGGGTGGTTGGTCCGCTGGATTTTGAATTGGGAAGACCTGAATTCAAAACCTGTGTCAGACACAAGCCATGTGACCTTGGGTAGATCACTTAATCTATCTCAGCCTGTTTCCTCTATTGTAAAATGGATTCTATAATAGCAGCTACTTCACAGAATTGGTGTGAGGATCATATGATGTCTGTAATGTGTTTTGCAAATCTTTAAAATACTCTCTTTACATACACATACACACACACACTCAGAGATACACACACATATGCATATGTGTTAGTGTGTGTGTGTGTGTGTGTGTGTGTGTGTGTATCAGTAGCATTGCAATTAGGGAGTGGGGACACCAGGAAAAAGGTCATCTAATCTATGTGTTGGAATGAAATATACACCCATTTTATTTATTATTTGAACAGGTAAAAAGATGGCCTACCAAAAGGTGAATGCAGATCAGAGAGCCCCTGGACATTCTCAGTACTTAGATAACGATGACCTCCAGGCCACAGCCCTTGACCTGGAATGGGACATGGAACAGGAGTTGGAGGAGCCTGGTTTTGACCGTTTTCAGATGGATGGCGCTGAGAACCAGAACTTGGGGAATTCAGAACCTGGGGACCTGGATCTCGATTCCATTCAGCCAGCCACATCCCCCAAAGGAAGGTTCCATAGACTTCAGGAGGAATCAGACTATGTGAGCGGTTACCCTAGGATGACACCAAAGAACAGCCACTGTAATATTTTCCGCTTTTCCAAAATCTTTTGCACTCTGACCCTGTTATTTATTTTGGGGATTGTGGTTGGATATTATGCACATACAAAATGCCCTTCCCAGGATCCATCTCCAGGAATATCAGATCCTCAGCAGTACCAGGAGATCCTCAAGGAGATCAGAGCAGAAGATATCCAAAAGCTTTTCAGGTGAGTGTCCTGGAAATCTTGCTCCATGCTTCATGGTATGGGGATAGATGATAGTAACATGGCAATGGTTGAGGTCTTTCTACAGTTTCTTCATGGTGGTTGTGTCACAGGAGGTGGAAAACATTCACAGCCCTATTTAAGAATTGATTGTTTGGTAGAATTGAGCTGCTGTTGACTAAGTGTTAAGTGGCCATGCTTGGATCTTATTGTAACCTCTCCTTAGTTTGGCTCAAGATTTTTCCTTATGCCAAGAAATTTCCTAAGAATGTTCGGCTTAGATGTAAGTTTTGAAAATGTACTCTACCTTCATCCCCCAACAAGTTGATAACATATTGCATGTGTCATGGTAATTAGCTAATCAAAGGATATTTTTATTTGATGCATCTAATGAATGTTTATAAGACGGATACAAAAATAGAGCTTGACTTGCCATGTTAAAACCAAGGGCATGCTGTAATTCTTATTTCCTCTTGGGCAAGATCATAAGGAACCAACTTTCTCCTGAAGACCCCATGTGCTTGACATTTTCTCTAGTCCTGACTGCTTCTCTTACCCTTCCAACATATAAGGCCAAGAGGAAGAGTTGTTCTCGCTCCCCACTGCCATTCTCAAGGCTATCCACCGGCATCGGTACTCTGCAGCCATCTGTTCTCAAAAGTTCACTCCATCATGCTGAGAATTTTTATTGATGTTATTACCTCCAGGTCACTTAAGATCTGTGCTTGGCTCACAGGTTTCTTCCTCCCATCTCACCCATAACCCCTAGCCCTTGAAAAAGTGCCCTGACGACCCAGTGTTTCAACACCACCAATTCCTATGACCCCTCTCCACAATCTGGCTCAATCAAATACATGAGTAAGCATAACTACATTCCCTAATCAACTCCTTGCTCCAGATCACTACAAATCCATAATTCTTTTATTCTGGAAAATTCATTTCGGCGAAATGGTTTTAATGTGAAGGCCATGCCCAAATTCGTGCAAGTGTAAGAAGATGAATGTAACATTTTGGTTTGTTTTCAAGTCATTAAATTACATTTCTTTTTTGAAATTCACCTAGAACTACCTGGTCCAACCTTTGGTACCATTTAGAAGATGTGTTCATTTTTATAGTCTAAGGGGAGGGGTAAGGCATTGTTTTGAGAAACTGGAAGCTGCAAGAGCACTGGCTTGGGCACAATTTAGATAGAAAATACCATTTCCTTCCGTTAGGAGTTTCCTGTGTAAATTCATCATTTTACCCTGGGAAGGTATTTATTTTTGAATGTAGTAATAGACTTGCCTTTTGATATCCCAGACTGCTGGGGAGAAAAGGATAAATTATGCCATGTGCTAATTATGGCTCACACCATTCGCTGAACCAACAAGAACAGGATGCCTCATGCCTGGCATCCCACCTCTCTGTATTATAGGTGGCAGCAGGCACGGGTTCCCATTTGTCAATTGTTTGGATGAGGGGATTATCAGAAAGAGAGTAACGGTGAGGCAGCAACTGGAAATCTAGCTATTGTCAAATATTTAGACTATATGGACAGGGAAGGAAGGCTCACATACCCGTCATCAGCCTTGGCTTTGGATAATTAAACATGAGTTAGGTTGTGTTGTATAACTGTGCTTTGTAAACATGCAGAGCTCATCATATCTTTTCTTCTGATGATTTATCCTTTAAAAAAAGGAGTGGGGTATGTTGTCTTCACTCTTCAATGATAACTTAATGAAAGAGACCTTGATCAGAAAACGAGGTAGAATTCTCCTGTCCTGTAATCACTGCGGATTCACATGGGAGTCTACTGCAGCAATCATTTCTTCGCCTTTTAAAGGGGGTATGATTCAAAAAAGGACAATGCTGTGTTCAGGAAAGAATATCAATATTTTTCTACAATGAGATGTAATTTGCAGAATATCATCTCTGTTCTGCAAACTAGCATGTGATGTACTCAGTGGTGATGGTGGAGGGCTATATTATAGAGCCTTCATAAGAGCTCCTTTTAGCCATAGTATGGCTCTAGCTAAAGGCCATCACTGGGGGACTTCAGATCTTTCTGACGTACCTTAATTGATGATCAAGTGCACTCAGACTTGGGAAAATAATCAAAGGGAAAAGAGAAATGGACCTTAGAGCATGTGCAATGAAGGCCCTTCTTTTATCAGCCCCCAGCTGAAATTTGGCTTTTCAGTGGAGATCAGAAAATGAGAAGCTTGAATGGGGTTAGTGAGAAGCCAGTCTTATGCCCTCTCCCCAAATAGGCCTTGGTTTTTATGTACAATTTGGCAAAGATTTCGAGCTGGAAGGGACCATACAGAACACCTAGTTAAATATGCACCCATTTTACAGATGAGGAAACTGAGGACCAGAGAGGACTTGGCCAAGATCAGTAAGTCAATCATCAAACACTTGTTAAGTGGTTAATATGTTCTGTACACTGTGCTAAGCATTGGAGATACAAATAAATAAATAAAGTAAAACAAAATGAAAACAAAAGGGTAAAACCAATTCCTGCTGTCAAGGAGCTCCCAGTTTAATGAAACTGCCTACAGTTAACAGAGGATTATGTTGATAGAATGATCATATGATCATAGATTCCAAATTTGTATGAGGTCTTTACAGTCACTGAGCCAATCGCCTTCATTTCACTGATGAGGAAACTGAGCCTTGAGAATTAATTAAGTGCGTTGTTCAAGTTCATCTAAATAATAAACGGCAGAGCCAAGATCTGAGATTTTGGTTTGGTTTTGTTTCATTTTGGTTTTTGGCTTTCTTTAGAGGGGGAAGGCAGGGCAGTTGGAGTTAAGTGACTTTCCCAAGGTCACACATCTTGTAAGTGTTAAGTGTCTGAGTCCAGATTTGAACTCAGGTCCTCCTGACTCCAGGGCCAGTGCTATATTCACTGCACCACGTAGCTGCCCCAAGATCTGAGATTTTAACTCAAGTCTTTGGACTCCAAATTGAGAGTTCTTTCCATCATACTCAAGACAAATGAAATCAGAAGTGCTTAATTTTGTTGTGGACACATTTTTGTGAAACTTAAAACCCCATGTATGTTAGCTATTATTTTTTGAGTTGGAGTTTGGACTCTTGATTTCATCAGTATGTCTTGGGGAGTTGCCAGAGTAAGCTGGCCTAATTGATTTGCCCAGGGGAGGAAGAATTAGAACCAAGGTCTTACTGCCCAAAGCTAATACCGTTTCAACTAAGATAGCTGGAAGTATTGAAGTAGAAAGGTATACATATATGTGTTTATACATGTATGTACACATATGCACACAAGTAGGTATGAATGTGCTGCTATTGTTGAGCTCTTTAGATAAGGCAGCTGTTCAATTCACTCTTTCTAAATGTAATGCATACTAATATTTATTCTCCTTACCTTCTGGATTCCACCGAAGAATGATGGCAAACAACATTAAGCATCTCCCCACATTTAGAAAAAAAGCTGCCAGTCACTGAACTAAGAGTGTCATACCTAACACTTCTGATCAAGATTTTCAATGCTACATGGGCTATCACTTAAACTTACTACAAAAATAAGTTTGTTGTCCTCTAAAAATGATGAACTGACCACCTACATCTGAGCTCAAAGCTGAAGGAGAAACAGAGGATTCCCACTTCCCCTCTTGCTCCCCCAACTCTCAAAGAGATCAAATTTGAAAGACATAGAACATTGTAATTCCACAGTATATATGGAAGAGAAAGACAGCATTGTATATTGACTAGAGAGTTGGCCTCAAAGCCAGGAAGACCTGTAACAAGTATTAGCTGGGTAATCCAGGACAAATCATGGAGGTCCTCAATGATTTAGGTCACCGTGTAAAGCTATGAGTTAGGGAGAAGGTATCAATACGCTTCATTTACAAATAGAGTCACAAGTCCTTGTCCTGAGCACAGACATAGAAGAATCACAAGCTTCATGCTGTGAGAGGTAACAAGAGGAGAGTCACATCTGGTGCACATCTGTCTCAATAGACTCTGTGGAGCCTCAAAGGATATAGACATTGGCTTACTTATGCAGATAGATGAAGCTCTTCATTTAAACTTTAAACTTTCTTGCTTCCTTTGAGGATACCAAAGTGTATCCTGTTCCATGGTCTTCTGCTTTCTTTCTTGGCATATGTATAAAGTGATGGGGTAAGAGGACCTGGGTTTTATTCCTCCCTCAGTCTACTGGGACCTCAGTTTCATCACATGAAAATTGAAGCAATTGGTCTTTATAAACTTTTAGGTCCTTTCTGGCTCTAAATCTTCTCAGCCATTGGAAGATGGAGCTGGGCAGGAGTTAGGGGGGAAGGTTTATAGTTCAATAAACTAAGACACAGAGAAATTAAATGACTTCTCCAGGGTAACACAGTGTCTGAGGAGGGATTTGAACCCAGGTTTTCCTGGTTCCTACTTCAGTACCCTATCCAATATACAACATTGCCCAATTGTTTAACAGAAGGATGGCGGATGTCACTCTTTTTCAGAAACAGGAACACTGAAGTACAAAGAGGTTTAAAGGATGTGCCTAAGGTCCCATAACTAGTCAGTGGCAGGATTTTTATATAAGCCTAGCAGAGGAGTCTGATGGCAAACCCCCACTGTGGGCTTTTGTAGCATTATGCCCTAGATAAGTCCCACAGAAAATCTTGATTTTCTATCCAGATGAGGCCAAAGCAAGTCCTTGGTTACTTTTCGCTAATCACTGTCTATATGTGGTCAAAGGTGTATGCATGGAATTACTCTTTATTACCCTCCCTCGAACCTCTTCTAAACCAGGTCTTTAAAATGGGCAGTCAATATGCCACAGAGATTTTGAAAATTACTTGCCAGTTCTCATTGATCATGTAAATTTCCTGTCAAGCCTGAAATCAGGCTGTGAAGATGAGCTGCCTCTGGGATGACATATGTCCCCCAATTAGGATTTTGTTTTTCAGAGTGCTGTGATAATTGCACATTTTCCGTATATTTTATAAATTCAGCTATGCAGTCTTTTTCATTATTCTCCAGGCTACAGTGTTTTTATGTTTCCTCCCTTTCTTTATGTTTTTTCTTCCTCTCCCTTCATCCTTCTTTTCTTGTCTTTATTCTTTTCAGTAGGCTTCTTTTCCCTTACACTCTTTTCTTTCTTTACAACTTTTCCTACAAACCATACTTTTCCACTCCCTTTCTTCCTCCATGATCCTTGCTTTCCCATTTAATCTCCAGATCTCCTTCCCGATTTCCCTGTTTCTTTTGCTGATTTTCCTACTCTTGCCTTATAAGGGTTTATGTTCATCAAAGTCTAATCCTTTCTTCACTGAACCTAGAATCAGTAAGACCAACTTTCAAATCTGAACTCAGTTACTTTGTAATTGTGTGACTCTGGTCAGGTCACCATGCTTGTCCTTACCCTGATACTTTATCTTCCTTTCCCTTCTTCTGAATCATCCCTTCAGCTCTGAATCAGCCACCCAACATCTCAACACCCAACAAAATTTCTCCTTAGAGAAATTGCAGGTTTCTGTGTTTTCCATGTTGGATTGACAGATGACCATATTAATACCCTCAGCATGGAGTCACCAATGACCACCACTTGACTCTTCTTCCTCTTATTATTCCTAGATGATATCTTTCTAAACTGAGTGTACCTATGGATCTAGAAGGAGGAACTTTAGCATAATTTTTTCCTAACAGAAAAAGAAATAACTTTTAGTTGTGGAGTTTCAGACATTGTGAACTGGGGAACTGTTTTCAAGGCCAAGTGGATTTTCCCAAAGTCCTTAAAAATTCATATGACATAGGGCAGCCACACTCTCCAAAGCCCCTGCCCTCTTTTCCGTATTGTCTGAACGTCCAATCATCACTTTACTAGATACTACTTTCAGTCACATTTTGTATTTCTTTTGAACAAAGGGGATGCCATATCCTCATTTCATATCCAGTACCTGATGTAGTATGGGTAGAAAAGAAATGTTCAACAAATATTTGGGTGATTAATGAAATCTATCTTTAAGTTCCTCAATATATTCCAAATGAAATCCTACTAATTTCTTGAGGAGAGCAATAATAAGAAGAGGCATAGGAATCGCTGCTGGCAATAGTAGTGATAATAACTGATATGCCCATAGTGTTTTCAGGTTCAAAAAAGACATTGCTTCATTTGGTCATCCCAGCTGTACAAAGCTATGAATATTTTTACTGAGGCTCAGAGGATTTAAAATACTTTGCCAGGACAAAACAGTAAAATTCTGGGGTGTGATCTGAACCAAACCTTCTTGCTTCTATGTCAGGACTTCTGCCTCCTTAAGGATTTAGGTCTCTCTCTCTGTGCTTTTGTGTGACTAATTAGTTGCTTTTTTCTCCTTGGGAAATAGTGTTTGTTTGAAATTAAATGAAATAACCATGGCATTAATTGTGATTATTTTAGTTTGTTTTATGAAAATATACATTGAAAAGTTGTTAGCTTCTGTTTTTACCAAACTGTTGACATATTAAGTTATCATTACATTAAAAACCACAAATCTTTTTCATATGAACTACCATCTAGCCATCTCACTTTGAGAAGCTGATTTCTTGAACCCACTGTACATTTTATCCCTATTAAATTACATTATACTTGATTCAACTTGTCATTTTCCTAGCCTGTCAAGCTATTTTAGGTTCTAAGATTTTCATCTACTGGGTCAGTGATCTTTCCTAACTTTGGGTCATTACTGAGAAGCATTCTGTCTATGCATTTAGCCAAGTCACTGGCAAAACAACAACAAAACAAAACACCCAGAAAGAACGTGTTAAACTGCATGGAATCAAGCACAAATCATCAGGGTTCTCTCCTGGAGATGCCCTTCCAAGTTGACAAATAACAATCAATGATTGCTGCTTGTTTTAGTGAGTTAGCTAATTCCAAATACATCGGGTGGTACTGTCATCTAACCTATATATTTCCATGTTTTCCACAAGAATAGCCTCATTGAAATCTGCTGAAATCTAGGTACATTATGACTACATTGTCTCCAATAGCCAACAGTTTAATGACCTTGTCCAAGAAGGAGATGATTCTCGTTCCCATGACATTCAATTGATGAAGTGCATATTGGCTTGTTTCTGGTCCTTGGTCTTTATATTTGTTTTGATACCTCTTCGTTCTTTATGGATTGCTTTCTTTCTGTATAATTAGGTCTACTTGCCTCTTTTCCATTAAGTAAGAATAAGATAACATAGAAATTGAATTAGCTAATTAGAGTAGTGATGCCTGAGATATATAGACTCCCTGAGTATGGAGACCCTTTTTAGACTTGGCTAGAAATAAGAATTTCCATCCCTAAACTGACATTTTTATTTTCCTACAGAATGACCTAGTGGCTGATAGTGACTTGTACCCAGTGATTTTTACTAAGTGATCATGGCTTTGTCAATGGTTTATGCTACAGATTCTAAGAGGATTTACTGCTAAAATGTGGGCCTTTTTCTCTCCCTTCACCTTAGCTGATAACCTTTCTTAACAAATAACTCCTTTAGGATTTCATTCCATCTCCTGTTAGACTGATGATAATGACTTTGGTATGCTGAAATTATTAGTAGGTCCTTTAGGGGAAGAGTTGGTGATGGAGAAAGAGCAATCACATTTGGTTGCCTTCCAGATATCCATCTTTTTTGTGCCTTGGTAGAACAGCATATTATAGACAGCAGCTGAAAATCTGAAGAAAGGCTGTCAGATTGGCATACTGACTGGTCCATGAATAGAATGTTTGATTTCCTTCATACCTCAGCACAAATATCACTTTCTGCAGGGGACCTTTCCACAAATTTCCAGCCACTTGAGCCTCCCCATTTAAGGTCACCTTCCATTTGTTCTCTGGTCAGGAAGATTTGAGTTCAAATTTAACCTCAGACTCTTTACAGTTGTGTCACCCCGGGCAAGTCACTTCCTCACCACCTGTCTCATATGAACTACCTTAAAAATTCATATGACATAGGGCAGCCACAATCCCCCAAGTCCCCTGCCCTCATGGTAAGTTTCCTTATCTGTAAAATGGGGGTAATAATAGCGCCTAACTCTCTGGGTAATTGTGAAGAGCAAATGCAATTATATTTGTAAAGTTTTTTACAATCCCTAATATAGTATATCAACATTATCCATTAGCATATATTTTGTATCCACTATAAAAATGTAAGCTCTTTGAGAGCAAGGAATAATTTTGCTTCTCTTTGTATCTCAGGTGCTCAGTACAGTGCCTGGCACAGAAAAAGCTCTTAATAAATATTTGTTGATTGACTGGCAGAATGTTCCTTGTATATTCTTTTTTACTCCTAAGGGAAAAAACAATCATAATTAATATTTGGCTCTTGGGATTAACACTATTAGCTTCTTGATTGGTGTTTGAACAAGTCTTTAAATTCTTCCTTGAGGTAATACCCCCTTCTCTCACACCCTACTAATCCTGTCCTAAACCCTTCAGTTCCTTATCTATACCATTCCTTATTCTTACTTCCACATGCCTTGTTCAGGCCTTTATTGCCTCTCACTTGAGTTATTACAATAACCCCCAAACCAATCTGTGTCCCTAACCAGAATGGGTTTCTTTAACCTATCCTCCACACAGCTGCCATGTTAATCTTCCCTCTTCATAGGTCTGTTCATATTACGACACTGCTCCCAGGCCTCTCCATATTCCATGCTTGCAGTCAGTACTTAATAGAGTTTAGTTGCATTGAAAAACAACAACAAAAAGAATCTAATTAATTAGATCCGCATTTACCTCTAGAACAATATCTAGTTTTCAGCGTCCTCACTTAAGTGACTCCAGCATGTTGAGCATGCTCTCCCTGATTTCATAGTGCAATTTCAGTCTTTAATAGCATAAAGATAGATAAATGGAGAGATACAGAGGTATAGACAGGGTGGCCCAATAATATTGGTGTAGTTTTAAGTTTCAGTAGCAAATTTAGATATAGATAAAGATGGCATGTCTCAGAAGTGTTAGTGCAGTTTTAAGGTTTAAAAGCATATATAGATACAGACAGCATGTCCCAAAAGTTTTACTGTAGTTTTAAGCCTACACTAAGAGTTTGGGGGCACTTTGTCTATGTGTCATGTCTGTCTGTCTGTCTGTCTGTCTGTCTGTCTGTCTGTCTATCTATCTATCTATCTATCTATCTATCTCTATTATCCATCTATCTGTTGGTCTGCCTGTCTACCCATCTATCTATCTATCATCTCTCTATATCTATCAATCTATCAGTCTGTCTATCTATCTATCTATCTATCTATCTATCTATCTATCTATCTATCTATCTATCTATCTATCTATTTATCTATCTGTCCATCCATCCATCCATCCCTCTATCCCTCTATCCCTCTATCTACCTATCTATCTATCTATCTATCTATCTATCTATCTATCTACCTTTATGCTTAAATTGTTCCATTCCTCACTTAACCTCTGTTGAAATTGTACCCATCTTTCAAAATCCACATCATGTGACATCTCTTTGACCATATGTCTTCTCTTCTTTTGGACTCTTATAGGAATATTTCCTTATATTTCTCAAAGTGCAAGCCTATTGTTTCTATAATTATCTGCATGAAGTTTATATCTCCTCCTGGAATCTGAACTCCTTGTGAGCGGGGAATGTGTCTTGTTTATGTCTGGATAAAGAGAGAGGGTTGATCAGGGATTCTTGTACCAGTTATATGAGAATATCTCTCCCTATCAAATGAATGAAAGACTAATCTCTTACCATGTGCCAAGTACAGTGCTAAAGTTCTGGAGTTTCAGATACAAAAGTGAGGTAGTCTAGGCCCTTAAAACTCATTATTCCAATGATGGAGATAACACATTGAGGAGAATGGTTGGTCAGGGAAGGGACTTATAATCTGGAAACTCACAAAGATGAATTAAAGCACAATGTGTTAATGGTAGTTGTGACTTGACAACACTTCTCAGAGAAAGTAGTGAAAGTGGGGGGAGAAGTGAAGATAACATGCAGGGTAGAACAGAGCTGGAGTTAAGGTGAAGTTCAAGGGAGGGCAGAAAGTGGTAGCTTCGATCCTTCTAGGCGTAGCTCTGTTGGTTGTGTTTGAGCAATGGAACAACATTAGGAAAAAAATCAAAGCAGAGAATAAGCCAGATGAAGAGGAGGTCAGAGCCTATCAGACACAACATATCCATCGGTTTGCCTATCTGAATCTTGGTCATCATCTACCTCATAACCCAATTAAATTGCTTTCTCCTCTGGGCAACATCAGGAATCTCTATTTTTCATGTCTGGCTAGAGGACTTCAACAATGAGGTCAGCACAATGGCTCTGTAACTGACTTCATTTTGGGAGTCTGTTTAATAGTTCTTCTTTTCCACACTTTCCTTTGGAGTCCCCCAAACACTGAGCTAGCTCTGACAGAGCATGAGCCATTATCCATGTGTACATCTTTGGAAAGTATACTACCAACATAAGAGAACTTATCCACAGCATTTAAAAGTTTTCCATTTGCTGTAACTGATGGTTCCACATACGGATGGTGTGGTGGTGGCTGATGGAGCACCTGTGTCTTCTTGGTGTTAATTGTTAGGTCAAAATTAACACAAGCGAGAGAGAATCAATCCATACTTTGTTGTATCGCAGCTTCAGAGACTGCATTGAGTGAACAATCATCTGCAAACAGAAAATCATGCACCAACACTCCCTCCACTTTGGTTCTGGCTTTCACAGAGCCATTGTGCAGACTTCAGTTGTTTGTTTTTTTTTTAAGCCCGTGAAACCTAGACAGTATATCAGGGCCATGCCAGGAAACTGACTCCATTTGAATTGTCTTATGAAGATTCTGAAGATCATCTGACTGGATATAAGATACCAGACACTGAGATTCTTACTGAAACTAAACGTCCCAGCATTCAAACTCGCTTCAGAGAGCATAATTCTAATGGGCTGGCCATGTGGTTCGCATGTGAAATGTATGGTTGCCCAAAAGACTATTTTATGGAGAAGTCACACAGGGCAAGTGTTCACATGGTGGTCAAAAGAAGCGATACAAGGACACTTTCTAGGTCTCTGTTAAGAACTTTGGAATTGATATGTGACATGGGAGACACTGACACAAGACCACTCAGCATGATGTGACCACATCAGAGAAGGTTTGGTGTCTCCAAGCAAAGTAGAATTGAAACAGCTCAAAAGAAACACGAGATGCTCAGATTTAGAGAATCTACCCCAAATGTTCATATGGACCATCTGTGCCTGATCTATGGTAGAACAATCCATGCTTCTATGGGTCGATCAGTCTCATTTAAACTCATTGTTACTTGACTCTAGCATAGTGATGTCCTTCATTCTTGAAGAGGACCAACATCACAACAACCAACCAACCAAGAAGACTCACTTTTGAATGTTTTTCCAGTGCCTGGGGTTTCCTCATCCTGGTCTACAGATGAGTTTTTGCCTAGGACTCTGGGGAGATAGACTTGTCTCACCAAAGGAAACATGTTTCTATGTTCATCTATCAAAGAAAACTCATCTGTCACTATTTTTTTCTCCCTTTTTCCTTCTGTCTTCCTTCAGAAATGCTTCAAGTGAGAAATGGGAATTTCTTCTCCCTCACCCCATGAGTAATTAATGGTATTTTGGGCAGGGTAGAATCATGATCATCTTTTACCTAATATGCATTTGTTATTTTAAGTAGTTGTAGTGGAAAAGATAATTTGTTACTATATTTACAGAAATCAAAATATGAGCATATTCAGAGATTTCATAGAGTAAACTCTGTATGAGAACATTTAAGTAAGAAAATAAAATAACTTTTTGGGGTCAGTCCCTGAGATCCAACCTGGAACTGAACCCAGAGTTGGGATCATCAGGACCATGACTAAGATTTGTATCTATTTCAGATCTTAGAATAATTGCTTCCAAACAATAGCTGCTTAATGAAGGATTTTGACTGAATGAATGTATAGCTTCCTCTTAAAAATATGATTTTTGTGCTTATAATTCAAACTAAAATCTTCCTTTCCCAATACCTTTGCATATGAAACTCCAGGGTGGGTTAGCTTATTAAACAAATTAAGCAAAAAGGGACTGAGGAGACTTCTGATTTTATTTCTCTGATATTTTAAATACAAAGTCAGGTTTTTACATAATAAAAGGATATTTCTTTCAATGCCTATACTCTGCTTTCCAGGAAGGTTTTTTTTTTTCCTTCAGATAAAGCAAGGTCCCCTGTGCTGTTGGACAGCTTAGCCTTAAAATGATACAAATTTAAGACTTATCACATTTTTCTCATACCTCTCTGATGATTCATTTCCATGAATTTTTTTCATCTTTTCAAATTCTCCTCATTGAAAAAGAGGAACAGGATCAAGCAAATGTAAAATAAGGGGAAAACAAACATTTTTTTCTTTGAGGAACAGTTATTCAGTTTCCTGTGGTTTCATTTGACTACTCTGCATTCTGGAGCCTGGAAAAATTGCTAATTATCACCTAGAGCTGAGAAAGAGACAAGTCAAATCTCTCCAGGGGTGGGAGTATTTAATTATATGTCATAACAGAGCTGGTCTATAACCTCTCTGAGCCTCAGTTTCTTATCTGTAAAACGGATGTAATAGTATGTACCACTGGTCTCAGAGGCTTGTTATAAGGGAAATATTCTGTAAACCTCAAAGAATTATGTAACAATAGAAAAGTAAATGGATTTAATAATACTTATACCACATGCTTCAGAGAAGTATTAGAGAGAAGTATTCCGTAAACCTCAAAGGATCATAAAATAGTAGTAATGCATAATAATAAGAAAGTACATCGTGCTTTAAGGTTTGCAAAATGCTTTATAAATATTATATGATTTTATCTTTATAACAACTCTTTGAAGGAGGTGCTATATCACCATTTTACATATGAAGAAATTGAAGAGGTTAAGTGACTTGCCCAAGGTCACATAACTAGTAAATATCTGAGACTGGATTTGAACACAGATCTTTCTGATGCCAGGTCCAGCATTTTATCCATTCTCTTCCCCCCTCTCTTTTGCTCTTTCCTCTCTTCGATCTTTTCCCATCCTCCACCCCATTTAAAAAAAAATAACTTGTCTACCCAACTAGGTACAAAATAGTAAGAAAGGAAGAGAGACATGGATAGAAAGAAGGAAGCAAGGAAGGAGGGAAGGAAGAATGGAAAAGGAAGTAAATAAGAGAATATGGAGGGAAAGAAGGAAGTATGGAAGACAAAGAAGGAGGAAGATAGAGAAAATGGAAGGAATGAAGGGAGCAATGAAGAGAGAGAAGAAAAAGAGGAAGGAAAGAAAGAAGTAAATATTCCTTTAAAAGTTTATCAAGCCCCGTTCTACATTTGACCCAGTGGTTCTGCTGCTAGACACATATCCCAAACAAGTCCAATATATTTATAGCAGCCTTGTTTTTTTTGTTTTTTTGTTTTTACCATTAAAGAACTGGAAACAAATTAACTGTCCATTGATTAGAGAGTTGCTAAACCAGTTTTGTTAACATGAATATAGTAAAATGTCGCTGTGTCCTAAGGAAAGATGAATAACAGAAAAGGGTATCGAGAAGCATAAAGCAGTACCAAAAAAGAAATAT
>CM053600.1:180312241-180344759 GCA_028646575.1 Pseudocheirus occidentalis | reverse complement strand
AAAAAAAAATAGAAATTAAGAGGATGCCCATTAACTGGGGAATGGCTGAACAAGTTGTGGTATATGAATGTAGTGGAATACAATTATGCTATAAGAAATGGGAAGGAGCCGGACTTCATAATTACCTGGAGAGTCTTATACAGACTGATACTAAGTGAGAAGAGCAGAACCAGGAGAAATTTGCACACAATCATGGACACGTTGTATGTGTGACAACCAACTTTGATAAACTGGACTCTTCTCGGCAATGCACAGTTGAAAGACAACTCTACAAGTCCCAGGATGGAAGATGTCTACACTCAGAGAAAGATCTAGAAAGACCAGAGTTTAAATGGAGACTGAAGCAATACATGCTATTGCTCTTTTTCATGTTTGCTTCTCTTTCTTTTTTCCCCACTGTTCACTCCATTGGTTACAACCCTTCTATACAACCAGACTAATGTCCAATGTGGAAGTATTTGCAGATCCTGTACTTGACTGCATGCTGTCATGGGGGGCGAGGGGAAAAAATTTGAAACACAAGGGATTGTGGAACTGAATCTTGTAAACTAAAAGGAAGCAAACAAATCAATAAAAAAAATTTACTAAAAATATTTTTAAGAAATAAAGTACCTGCTGCGGTTCCAACACCATCCTAGGTTCTGGCGATGCCAGTCCAAATTAGGACAGGATCCCCCCTCTCACTATGGGCTCACACTGTAACTGTTCGGGGGGGTGAAACCGGCGGAGGATTTGGAAGTCTATCCCGGGTGTCCCAAAAGTCTTGGTGCCGTGTTAAACGAGTTGTACCAAGAGTTTTGGGACACCCTCACGGGAATGGGGATAAAACAGAATGAAATGGGAGGACACCCGGGTCCTGCATGTAGCCAGTCACTGTCTTGGTCCCAGCCCTGCCACTTACCTGCTGTGAGCAGCCTCTGTTTCCTCAGACATACAAGATGCGGTTGGGCTGGAGGGTGCCGGGGCCACACTCCCACCAGGTGGACAAGGGGCATCCTGATCGCTCCCGCCCCCACCTCCTGCCCACCCGGGTTCAGGCCTCAGGCCATCTTGCACCTCCCCAGCGTGATCTGTGCCAAAGTGAGCCGGTCTTAGGAGGGGACAGGCAGAAGCTGAAGCTACCCAAGGGAGGGAGGCAGTGCACAAGTCCCGTGCTCACCCTCTCTGACGCACTGACCCCAGAAATGAAGAAGCCGCCATGTGAGGGGGTGGGGACTAGGGAAGGCTGCAGGCGAGTTGTGATTGGCTAGGGGAGGATGCATGTGAGCTCTGATTGGCTGGAGCAGCTCCACACCTGCGTGGTGTGAACCTCCTACATAATTGCACCATTGGGCCAACAGCTGCTGGGTAGGCCTCTTGCCTTGCCTGGTCCTGGTCCTGGTCCTGGTCCTGGTCCTGGTCCTCCCTGAACTCTCATCCTAGAGGGGGTGGGGCAGTGGCACTGAATGGCCATAGTGCTTCTGAGGGTCAGCCTCCAGCCTATGTAGTGGCAGCTGCCACCAGCGCTGCCAGACTAAGGATTCCATTTCTGTGCTCATACAGAGCTTGGCTGCGGCTGCAGGAAGGCCCCAGTGGTGGTGGTTGTAGCAAGAATGCAATGAATATACATGTGACAGCAGCCACATTGGTTTGGACACAGTGAGCCCCTATGGGAGCCAAAATGTCTGTTCATGGGGGGGGGAGGGAGCCACAACTAAACCCCACAAGAAGTGGGGTGCTCTAAGTCCTTGCGGGGTAACACCACTGAAGTTAAGGCTTCAGGAGGAGCTTTTAAGTCCCCTCAGGCTAGTGAGGCAGCTAGTAGTGGGTGGCCTGTGATTGGCCAGACAGACCAGACTGTGATTGGCCAGACTTGGAGGCACCTGCTCCAGAGCACAGCGTTGCTATGGTAATCTTCTTGCCTTGGGAGAGGCCTCATCCGGGTGTGGTGCAATGATGCATTCTGTGCAGCCATTGGTTCTCATTCCTCTCCAGGCCTGTGCAGTGGCATTCTTGGACATCCAGGAGCGCTGGGCGCCTGCGCGGTTGTGGCAGTCACAGAAGCCGTTGGAGGGGGCAGGTTGTGGCTGGACGTGCAGGCCAAGGCCCCAGGTTCTGCGAAGTCCAAGCAGCAGCTTAGCCAAGCAGTGGCGACAGTGCGGCTTCTGATGTCGCCCAAGGTCTCCAGGAAGACCCGGCCCCAGGCCCAGGCCGTGGCCCCGAAGGCGCAGTTCCAGGCCGGCCAGCGGCTGTTGTGCCTGCACGGCTCCCTCCTCTACGAGGCCAAGTGCATGCGGGTGGCCGAGGTGGCGGCCAAGCCCAAGGCGGAGACCGGCTCTGTGATGTACCTGATCCACTACGCGGGCTGGAACAAAAACTGGGACGAGTGGGTGCCCGAGAGCCGCGTCCTCGAGTACTCAGAGGCCAACGTGTCCCGGCAGAGCGAGCTGCTAAGGCTCCACCAGGAGCAGCAGGCCGGGACCAGGGCTCGAGGCGCGCTTCGGCTCCGCAAGAACCCGGGGCCAGGGCTGCAGCAGAAGAACGGAGGGAGGGCCAGGAAGGAGACCCCGGGGGATGGAGAGGGCAGCAGCGGGGCTGGTGGCGGCCTGGGTGATGAACACAACCCTCCGCCCCCTCGGAAGAAAAGGATCCCGGCGGGGAGCCGAGAGGCGGCCAGGATCCACCCCGAGGTCAAGGTGGAGATCCCGCGGGAGCTGAAGCCGTGGCTAGTGGACGACTGGGACCTGGTGACCAAGCAGAAGCAGCTCTTCTCGCTGCCGGCCCGCAAGAGCGTGGACGCCATCCTGCAGGCCTACGAGGCGGCGCGCACGGCCCCCGGAGCGGCCCCAGACAAGGCCCTGGCCGTGGTGGAGGTGGTGGCCGGCATCAAGGAGTACTTCAACGTGATGCTGGGCACGCAGCTGCTGTACAGGTTCGAGCGGCCGCAGTACGCCGAGCTGCTGGCAGCGCACCCCGATGTGCCCGTGTCCCAGATGTACGGAGCCCCGCACCTGCTGCGCCTCTTCGTGCGCATCGGGGGCATGCTGGCCTACACGCCGCTGGACGAGCGCAGCGTGGCCCTGCTGCTAGGCCACCTGCACGACTTCCTGGGCTACCTGGCCGAGAACGGCGCAGCGCTCTTCAATGTGGACGACTACGGCGTGGCGCCCCCAGAGTACCACAGAAAAGCGGCCTGATGGCCTGTCTGGAGGCCGGGGGGAAAGGGGGTCCCTTCTTAGCCCTTCCCACACAAACAACGTGTGTATCACGGGACCTGCCTTCTTTAATCAATTCCTCCTTTGGTTTGAAACGAAGCAAAAAGGAGCCTCTCAGCCCCTTCTCAGACTTCCTAGCGATGGATGCAATAATGGACACGGCTGTGAAGTATTTCAGGTTCTTCCGATGAGTAGTTGATGCAGTTGCCTGAATTCTGATGGTTCCATTCCTTTGTCAATGTTAATGTTAAGTGACAAAACATTCCAATGAGTTTATAAGCCAGAAGCTGTATTGTCAATCATTTGTATTGATTGTTTGGGAGGGTTTTTTTGACACATGATATAAACACCTGTTTGTTGAAACTTGATTGTACCCAGCATTTGTCTTTTTGCCCAGATGGTTGAAAATTTTGTATTTTTGTTTTTATATTTCTTATTTAATGATACTTTTACTGTAAAACAAAGAAATGCATCGTTGCCTCACTGCTTTGTGGGAAAGTTGATCTTGCAGCAGTTATTTTAAAAAATATTTTCAGGGGAGAAATACACAATAAGGAGATACTACAGGATAATAGGCTGGGGATGGTCCTGATTTTCAAAAAGAATCTTTAAACTTTAGGCCAGTGAACTTCACTTTTAGTTCCTAATGGAATTCCATAATGCTATCTAATAATGTTACTACTACTCTAAATAAAATGCTAATAAATTCTCTTGGTGGAATTGTTTTTTATTATGATTAGCTACTTTGGGCTCGTCAAGAGGTTCATCAAGCAAGCCAAACTACATGTCCATTTTTAACAGTACGTATGTAGGCAAGACAAGGGAAAGCCCAAAATTTGGTTTAAACCAAGCATTTGATTAAACTTCTCATGAGGTTTATCATTCAGGATGTCCATTTACATGTTTTCAGAACTGATGTAATTATTATTTGAAACCTACAGGGATGCCTCTAACAGAGTGCCCCCAGGAAGCCACCCTCCACCCTGTTCAACATTTTATAGCATCGGTTTGGATAAAGACAGTATGCTTATCAAATTTGTAGGTGATGCAAAATTAGGAGAGACAGCTGACTGAATGAGACTCGGGGCCAAAAAAGATTTGGGGTTAGGGATGATGAGCTAAATTCTAATCAAATTTAACAGTGAAAAATGTGTAGTCTTTGCTTGGATTCAAAACACACATGCTTAAGATAAATGAGGAAGAAGTAGCCAGGCAACATAAACATATGAAAATAGCCTTGTAGGGGACTATGAGCTTGACACTTTAATGTGATAACTGAAACTATCCTAAAAGCTAATGACTTTTTAGGCTCTATTATAAGAAACAGGTTTCAGGACAAAGGAAGCCATTGCCCTGCTGTTCTCCACTTTTTAGTACTGTGCCCCGATCTTCCAAGTGTCTCATATCTGTGTGTGTGTACATATTTTCAATCACACTGAGCTATCAGAGCCCATCCAAAGGAATGGTGATAGAATTTGAAACTCTGGTATATGAGGAATCACTTACCTGTGGGCATTGGAAATGTTTAAGCAGAAGACTGGCTTATGAGGTAGGGATTGGGAGCAAGACATGCTTGCAGGATATGATAGCTATTTTATGGCAGAGGTGGGAGCAATGTGTGGAAGTTTCAGAGTGACCAATTTTAGCTTGAGGAAAGAAGGAAAAAAAAAAGCCGGCAAGAATGAAATGGGGTAACTTGAGAAGCAATGAGTTAAGCAGTCATACTGGATCCCTATCAGGTAAGGATTGAACTAAGTGATTTCTGACATTCCTTCCAGTTCTAAGACCCTATGGATTTTTAAAGGAGCGTTCTACTATGTTAAACTTAAAATTCACCAGTCTCTGTCCCTTTGTAAGCACCAAGTGTTTCAAACTTGCTACTATCTTAAATCCAGCATGGAAAGTGGCATTCAGAATTGACTGACTTGTAATAGTAAATTATGGCTTTTTATCCTAGGTTTATATCTTTTGAAATGAATGGTAGTTTCTTAAGCATCAGCAGGAAAGAGAAACATCACTGAGAACTTGTTCCCCTGTCGAACATCTTGTTAGGCAGATGTTTATGTCCTACCTAAATCTTACCTGCTGAAAAGGTAAGAACTTCTTTAGTCGGATCCTTAGTAGAAACATTAAAAAAAAAACTTATCACCATCTTCTTGAAAATTATTTTTCGTATACTCATTTTCTCCAGAATACATTACTCATGCTTTTAAAAATGTCTTTTTAAATGTGCTTTTCAACCTTTTTATTGCTCCTTTGAAAAGAAAACCAAAAAAATCTTTCAAATATAAAGTTGTGGTTTGCTAAATCAGATAAATAAGAATTTCAGAGTTATCTATGTTCCTATTTTCCTAGTAGATAACGTTTCTTAACACCAGTGTTTGATCTTCAGCTATCTTGATTTTGTCACTGGGTGATCCTTTCATTTATGGAAACTGCAACCACTCTTGTCCTTAATAGATGGTTTTGATGAGCTTACCTGACCAAATAAATCAACAACCAGTCACCAGAATTCTGACTTGAGTCTATTTGAATTCAGTCAGCCTAATCCTTAAGCAATAGGACAGATAGCTCTTGCCCACGTGTGAGAAACCTGTACAGCTTGGTGAAGTTTGCCAGAATTAACACTCCATTATTACCAATCACAAAATTTCAGATTTGGAAGTGACTCAGTGGACATTCAGTTCAGCCCATAGCCCAGGAAAGATTCCCATAATAATGCATTAATAAATGGTTATCTGGCCATTGCTAGAAGACCTTGCATTGGCAGGGCATGCAGTGTTATCCCAGGCACTATCCCATTCCACTTTGCCTTGTCGCAGCTTCCATTCATTGTCTCAAGGGGACAACCTCTGACAATTAAGGTTCATCCTTATACCACGAAGCATCAGATGTTTCCTTATCACTGAAAATTTGATAGTGCCTTCAGCATTTTTGTTTGCATTGAAGCCAAGCAGTGAGAAGACTTCAGTATTTTGTTGCTAATACAGAATCAGCTCAGCCATTGTACAAGCTACCAGCTCATCTTTAAAATGCCAAGAAGTAGGTCATCAGTCAGTCAGTGGTTCTTAAAGTGTGGTCTGAGGATACCTGGGGGTCCCTAAGACCCTTTCAGAGAATCTGTGAGGTCAGGGTTATTTGCATAATAATGTTATTTGCCTATTAAAATACATTTCCCTTTTCCAACTACATATCTGTGTGAGGCCACGTTTTCTTCATATACTGCAAATTACAACAGATTGAATGCAGGAGCTCATTGAGAATTTGGCTCTCTTCTATTAGGCTAGACATTTAAAAGAGATTTGCAAACATGGAAAACAATGCTACTATTCACTTTTTTTAAAGTTACTTTCCATTAAAATGCTATGATAAATATGTAATGGATTTATTGTTTTTATTATATGTTACAAATATACAATGGACATATTTTTGATAAATTAATAAATATTTTTTAAATCATCAGTTTTAATTTCTTACATGGTTGATATCAAATGATATAACCCACATATATAAAAATTTAGTGGAGAGACATTCTCAGTATTTTTTAAGAGTAAGGTCTCCTGAGACCCCAAAATTTGGAAACTGTTGCTCTAGGTGAATCATTATTAAAAAAGAGCATTGTAAACAGAAGTCTGGCATACTAGGAGAAACTCCATGGTGTCTACAGGGGATAAGCACAGTCATACTCTGTTCTATAATATCACATCTTTTGAATCATATTATATCTTAGGAATAAAGTACAGATTGTAGTCTCGGGGTTTCCTCCAAAAAAGTCAAGCTCTCAGAAACAGCCATTCCTTTCACTAAAGAATTTGCACCAAGGATGTAATTTTATGTGAAGTGAAGAGTGATTTCATTGGGACTGAAACTCCCTGCTCCAAAACAGACTATAAGTCCTCAGTGGTTTCTCATTTTGTGTGATTCACAGGTGTGTCCATAAATCTTTCGCAGAAGATTCATCCAAGGGACTCAAGGTCTTCCTTTGATTTCATTTTGCATCCCAAGAGTATCATTACACAACTTAGGCTGTCTCTCTTTTGCCTCCTCATTTTTTCTTGCTACAAGACCAGCCCATCTCCCTTTCCTTTCATACATGTCCACAATGATGTCTTTTATTTCCCTTGTCATGAGCAAGTAATCACAAGCAATATACTAGAATCCACTGATGCCCCAAATGTGTCTTTCTCTTGTCCTTTAGATGATTTATAATTTTAAATCTTCCAAGAAATAAAGTTTCCATGATTCACGGGTATCTGTTGTTACCAGGAGAACATCAGTGGTAAAGAAATGGGCCTTTGCATCAGTGAACAGTTTGGGGCCAGGGAAAACCCTAGGTAGTTTTCCAGTGGTAATAGAGCTTCATCTCTTTTTTCTCCTCCAGTTCATTATCTACATGCAACTACTCTTTAGGATATTCTTTTTTGTCCATGTGACTAATCTCTCTCTCCACTGACATATTATATTTCCTCAATAACTTAATAGACAGATTTCAAGAGTTGTTACAGCCAAACAGTCATCAGCTTTTGGCCAAACTGATGGTGAGCCCCTCCAAACCTTGCTAGGCTAGTACTTGGACAACGAATATGTGGTCAGTCACTAGGCTTATACTCTGTTCATGTGTGTTCATTTGTGTGTGTATAAATACATGTGTATATAAGCATAACATCCACCTCTTACTTTTTTCTTTCTCTCCCCACAATATGTGTTTATGAAGAGAAATATGCATTGATCTAGACTTGCAATTCTACTAGTTTGGGGAATTTTCTAGTATGGAAAATCAACCAATATAGACCAGTAATTCATGTATAAGTATAGACTTAGAGAGCTGCCTGGGACTTGGGGATGCTAAAGTTCTGCGATTGTTTTCACAAGTATTAAGGACAACTTGAACCTACATCTTCTTGACTCTTCATCAGTTCAGCTGTCTATCTTATTATGACCAACACATTTTTCATACACTTGGTTTTTCCAGGGTGACTGTTGAACTGCCCACAGATTTCAGCGATGATATTTTATTTTGAGGGCTGAGAAATATTTAATACAATGTCATCTGTGCATAAGTGTATGGGGAAAAAAACTTGCCATCAACAGAGAATCCTACTTTTATCAGTGCCTGATATCTTCCATGACAATAATGAACACCTCACATAAGCACATCTTCCTGATTTACATCTTATTTGATGTCAGTACTCAGCAGAGTGTTGAACAGAGTTATATCCCTGCATCTGTCACAAAATCTTGTATAATTTTACCGTGGGTATGGCAGATCACAGTTAATAAATGAATTCAAGGTTTGAAGTCCTAAGGTGGTAGAATCTAAAGATGGCTGCCCCAGCCTTGTTACTGATGAAAACATGACACCATGTTTGGGGTTTTTTTTTAAACAAGATGTTTAATTTTTTGCCTCCCATCCTCTATATGTGTTATCTTCCCCCAATTAGAATGAGTTATTTGATAATGGGGTTTATTTCATTTAGTTATTTGTATTCCTATTACTAAGTACCATGCTTGGGGTATGGTAACCATTTAATAAATATTTTTCCATTCCACTGCCTCTAAAATTGCTTTTGGGAATGGTCTGTCTTAGTTGAATCTCCTTCTTACCTCTCTTTAGGCACAATTCCCCCTCAATGACTTTTTGCCTTTTTGGTAAGGGAATTCTATTCCTTCTTATCTCCACATTTGGAAAATGAACTTGACTTTTAGACCATTATGGCTTTTGGCTCCTATTTCACTCTGCTTGGCCAAGAGACTAAGCATTGATTGGGCTTAAGGAATTTTTGAGCTTTTTTGGTTCACTCTTGGATTTTATATGAGATTCCAGTAACTATCAATGTCTTTAATTTTGTCCATTTTTCAAAATCAACCAATGAAATTGGAACTGCTTCAGTCATACTGATCATCTTATCCTCATCCTTCTATTTTGGTTACAACTCTGATGTTTGCTCTAATCCTATGATGATCTGATTTTACAATTTTACTCAATTTCAAAATCATTCTGAGTTGGCCATTTGTCACGTCCTAAAGTTTAAGGCATAGTCTTCAAAAACAAGCAAACAAATAACAATAACAAAAAAAACATTAAAAATTAAATATAACCCTCTGATACCTCAATATACTTGAAGGTGACTGAGGATTGATTCTGAAATAATATGACAGTAGAATGCAAAGCATAGCAGCTTTTACAGTGTTAGAAGGCACTGAGATCAATCCCATCAGCCCTCCAAAAAGACAAACAAACAAAAACCCCTGTCTGAGCACCGGTCTAGCTAAAGCCAGAGAAGGCATATGATTAGAAAACTGACCATAAAGCAATGAATTATTTGGCCCTGTTGGTCCATACAAAATAATCCTGAATCTTATGTGACTTTCATCTTCATTCAGTGATAAAGTCACTATGGCAGAAAAGGGAACAAAAACTAGATTTTAAAAGATTGTCTACAAACACTTATTTAACTGCTGCTACTCTAAATGTGAATTCCTTGCCCAAAATGATGTGCCTAAATTCCGTCACACCTCAGAAGGTGGGACGCCAGAGGATGATCTATTTTGGTCCTGACAACTAACGAAAAAACTGCCCACTAAGGCCTACTATGGTGACAGTTTGTGTCTAGTGAAGGGAGTAATTGTGCTAACAAAATAACTCTACTTGTAAAAGTACTTAACACACACAGGAATGTGAACTTTTTTTTTTAACAATTAGACAATTTCAATAAAACAGGTTTTCTTTACAATCTTAAATATTTTTTATTATGCATTTAAAAATATCCTGAGAATGAGCCACTGGAATCACCAGACTAGGCATTGTATCTATTGTACCTTTAAATGCCATGTACCAGAGGGGTAAAAACTTCTGTTTCAAGTTAAAGTTTAAAAACAAAGGATTATCATACTACTCATTAACAAACAATGCAAAATCTGGTAGGACAGAAAAATCAACCTATAGTCCAAGCCAGCTACAAACAGATATGCTAAGAACAGGCATTCATCACTGCTCCAACAGCCTAGACAAGTTAAAATACTTTCCAAATTTCTTGATTCATGGGGAAAAAAACATGTATTAACTGAGGACTGATCACATCCATAGAGTAAATTGGAGACCTATCTATAGAACCAATTAATCTTGATGAAAACAGAAAAGTAGAGGTGTCATCCCCTGCATGTGGGAATTCACTGAATCCATGAGAAATAACTGAATCCAATATTTTACAATGATGATCAAGGGCACTCTGACTGAGAAAGAGCACCTATGTTCATGCAAGGCCCTGATGTTTAAAAAACATAGTGACAAAAATGATAAAATACTCATTCCAATAATTTCCAAAGGGGAAACGAAAATGTGCTATGAAGTTATTATTAATGGTCGTAGCTGGCATTTATATAATATTTGGCAAAGCAATTTTTATATGACATGCTGTTTGAACCACACAACAGTCCTGTAAGGAAGGTGCCATGTTTAGCACACCCTCCTTTCTTTTTTTCCCCCATAGAGCAGGAAACTAAGATCAACAAGAGTCAATAGACTTGCCCAGAATCTCATTTGACGCAGGAATCTAATGCAGATCTTCCTGACTCCAGTACCACCTGCCTGCTCCATTATTAGCAGTATCTGAATCATGGAGGAAGAAGTTGTGAGACCATTCACTTTAGGGAAGAAACATAATTCTGAACAAATGAAGGTACCAAAAAAAAAAAGAGAGGATTGGTTTAGTCCCAAGTTTAACAGAGATACTTGGAGGAGAGTGTAGAGATCAATTGGGATAACATACATAAAACACTTGGTAAATCTTAAAGTTCTGTAAAAATTACTACTACCACTACTACTACTGCTGCTGCTACTGCTACTACCGCTGCTGCTGCTGCTACTAATACTACTACTACTACCACTGCTGCTGCTACTACTACTACTACTACTTCTACTACTAATACTACCTCTACTACTACTACTACCACTACCACCACTACTACTACTACCACTACTACTACCACTACTACTACAACTTCTACTACTATTACTACTACTATCACTACTACTAGTACTACTACTACTTCTACTACTATTACTACTACCACTGCTTCTACTACTACTACTACCTCTACTGCTACTACCACTACTACTACTACTACCATTACTTCTACTACTACTACTACCACTACTACTACTACCACTACTACCACTACTACTACTATCACTACTACTACCACTACTACCACTACTACTACTACTACTACTAATACTTCCTCTACCACTACTACTACTACTACTACTACTACTACTACCACTACTACTACTATCACTACTACTACCACTACTACCACTACTACTACTACTACCACTACTACCACTACTATCACTACTACTACCACTACTACCACTACTACTACTACTACCACTACTACCACTACTTCCACTACTACTACTACTACCACTACTACTACTTCTACTACTATTACTACTACCATTGCTTCTACCACTACTACTACCACTACTACCACTATCACTACTACTACCACTACTACCACTACTACTACTACTACCACTACTACCACTACTTCCACTACTACTACTACTACCACTACTACTACTTCTACTACTATTACTACCACTACTACTACTATCACTACTACTACTAATAATAATAATAATACTACCTCTACTACTACTACTACTACTACCACTACTACTACTACTATTACTACTACCACTACTTCTACTACTATTACTACTACCACTACTACTACCACTACTACTACTACTACTACTACTAATATCTCTACCACTACTACTACTAGTAGTACTACTACTACTATTACTACTACTATTACTACTACCACTGCTTCTACTACTACCACTACTACTACTACTACTACTACTACTAATACCTCTACCACTACTACTACTAGTAGTACTACTACTACTATTACTACTACTACTACCACTAACACTACCACTACTATGTGTATTACACAGTAGGGGAGGGTAAAAGATAAAGGCCTACCTAAGATTGCTGTCTTTCATTACTATAGAATTTAAAGCTAACACGGCACTTCACATATTAGTGCATTTGATTATCACAATGGCCCTGTGAAATAGGTTGTGCAGGTGTTCTGACACCTATTCCACAGAGGAGGTTAGTGAGGCTCACAGCTCAGAGGTTAATCGATTTGTCCAAGGGGACATAGCTAGGAAGAGGCACAGCTCAGGTACTTAATAGATCCTAAGTTCACGGCTCTTCCAGCTATTCCCACATGACCAAACACTTGATAATTATATGACATAAGCAGTGCCAGCTTATCCTTGGGAGGCTTCACAAGTAGGCAGGATAGGCAGCTGCCTGCAGAGTGCGATTTCAGGAATGCTGAAAAACCCTGCGACCCCAAAAATAGCTCCCCAGCTGGCTCTGCCAAAGACTAAGATTGCCATATTTGTCACTGCTCTGGGCAAAGGCATTGAGGGTCCTTGTTAAACTGCAAACAGCTTTTGGAGGAGTCAGGCATAAAGACACTCATTTCAGCTCAAATTGGCTGATCAGACTAACTCATCTATCGTCCAATGTAAGAGGCCGTGCCTAAGACTGCCTTCCCGTCATCCTGTGTATATCTCATATGTGTAGAATTGATCGCATGTTGTCTCCCCAATTTGAATGTGAGCTCGTCAAGGGCAGGGACTGGGTTTTTGTACTCCTCTGTATCCCCAGATACAGAGATGTTTGGCACAGAGTAAGGACTTAATATATGGTTGTAGATTAACTGACTTCATGGACTTGCCTTAGGTTCTTTCTATTAGTCAAGATATTTAAAATGGGTTAGATTTTTATTAACTTCAGTGCTTCGTTTGAGACCTAATCCAAAAGGACAGTTCACAAGGATGTGGACAATCTTACGGACTATAGCACAGAATGCAAACTCTGCCTCCTAGTACTAAAGGCCTTCCACAATCTTAACCCAGCATACCTTTCATGCCTTATCTCCATAATGCACATAATTTTGTCCTCTCCCTCACACCCCACATACAGCCTATCCTGGTGATCCTGTCTCCATCATAACTCACATACATCTCAGTCTTTTCGCTGTAATCCAAGCCTTCATCTCCTCTGAACGACTATAACAGTCTCTTAACTAGCATGCCTGCTTCTAGTCTCACTCCACTTAATTCATCATCTATAGCTGTCAAACTGATATCCCTAAAGTGCGGATCTTACAGTGTCACTCTCCTGCTCGGAGTGCTTCGATAGCTCCCACTTGTCTCTAGAATTAAATATAAGCTCTTCTGTTTAAAGTCCTTCACAATCTGCAAGTAACTACCTTTTTAGGCTTCTCTCCCTCCCTTCCTTCCTCCCTCCCTCTCTCTCTCTCTGTCTCTGTCTCTCTCTCTCTCTGTCTCCCTCCCTCCCTCTCTGTCTCTCTGTCTCTGTCTCTCTCTCTCTGTTTCTCTCTCTCTCTCTGTCTTTCTCTCTCTCTCTCTCTCTCTCTCTCTCTCTCTCTCTCTCTCTCTCTCTCTCTGTTTCTCTCCCCCCTGCCAAATTAGCTTACTTGCTCCCCAAACATGAAAGTCATCTCTCATTTCTTACATGCCTTTGGAAATGTTGTCCCTCAAGCTGGACTGCATTCTCTCCTCACCTCCATATTTTTTCTCCAAGGCTCTGTCAAATCCAATCTCCTAAAATAAGGTTTTCTTCATTCCCCTTCTTTTTAGGGCTCTCTTTCTCTTCCAATGACCCTTTATTTCCTGGCTGTCTAGATATTTTGTCCCCTAGGGAAAGTGGAAGTTTCTTAAGGGAAGAATTTATTTTTTTTCTTTTTTCTTAGTATCTCCAGGGCTTATTATGATGCCCTTCAACAGCAGGAGCTCAAGAAATATGTGTTTCTTTGAGCTGAGAAGGATAGGTAATGGACTTTAATTGTACCAAGAGAGATTTAGGTTAGTCTTTAAGGATGAAGCCAATAGAAAGAATGAGATACAAGACCATGCCTCCAAGAGAGGATGGGTAAATTCAATCTGTAAGCTTATTGAGAAGAATGTAAGCACAGAGCTTTCTTTCAGAGAACTTCAGACTTAATATAAATGACTTCTAGGTTTATGACTAACAAATCAGTCCCTGCCCCCTGAGAAGCTTACATTCTATCAAAGAAATGCATACACCAATATAAGTGTAGAGAAAATAGATATAAAGTAGAAGCAAAGTAGTTTGTTTGCTTAAAGGGGGGGAGAGAGTCACTAGAAGCTGAGACAATCCACAATAGCCTCGTTCACAGGCCAGCACTTGGTTAAACTTGGAAGGGAGTGAAGTGATTTTAAAAAGTAATGATCAAGAACAGTATATACCAACTATGGGACATGGCCCATGGAACAACCAGGGGACAGGAGTTAAACTGCTGCAGATGAAGAGCAACCAGGAGGCTGGTCTGACTGAATCACAAAATGTATGAAAAGGATTAACGTATAGTAAGCCTTTAAAGGTCAACTGTGGTCAAATTGCAAAAGGTATTAAATGCCAAACAGGATCTTACCTTTTCTACTAGAAGCAACTGGGAGCCACTGAAGTTTAAAGAGAAGAAGAGTGATGTGGTCAGACCTATGCTTTAGGAAAATAACTTTGGCAGCTTTTTGGAGGAGAGAATGAAAATAAGGACTAATCGGAAGATTAATTAAAAAGCTGCTTTAGCAGTTTTATAGGCAAGAATGGATGAGGACCTGAAGTAAGGTGGTGGCTATGTAAGGAGAGACAAGGGGATAAATTCAAAAGAATTACTTGGCAACTAATTTGATAATGGCCATGAGGAAGACTTGAGAGACCAACTATGATTCTGAGATTGTGAATAATAGGGAACTGGAAGGATGGTCATGTCATGCCTTTGACAGAAACAGGCAAGTTGGGGTATTTGAGACTAGCCCAATTTTTCTTCAAGCTTCATGAGGACAGAGACTTGTAGTTCAGGTCCTTGCACAAAGGAATAAACACTTAAGGGATTCTTATCCATTGATATGTTCTCGTTTAGAAAAAAAAATTGCTCTGTTGGAGAGTACAGATACATAGCAATAAACGGATAATTTAGGAATTAACTAATTCATGTAGGTTAAGATATGGCTTTCTTAATGAGGGATCTATTTGTAACTTAAATCTATTTTATATAATTATTAACATAAGAACTCAGGGTCCCCTTGAAAACCATACAATCTAACCCCAGCAAGTGTTTATTAACATCTTCTACACTGCTACTGTGGCGTGAACAACCTCACAACAAAACAAAATAGTAACGCTTACCTGATTCGTTACAGTAAAGAATGTGCATCAAGGCAAAAAGCAAATTAATAACATCTTGAAAGTTTTTTTGTTGTTTTTTTAAGCATACTCAAAAATCCTGGCTTGAAGATTTGGGGAAGAGAACCTTTTTTTAAATTTTCAATTAAAAAACATTAAGTTTTTCTCTCCCCCCCCCCTTTGGCTAGCTCTACCACCACATACATTTGGGAGGGGAAAAGAGAAAACAAAACCAAACTCTTGCAACAAATATGCAGCCTGTATAAATCATGCAAAACAAATTCTCAAATTGATCTTTTTATATCAGATATACGTAAACATTTCTACATATCACACATATATGCTTATACACATATAAATACAAATCTATGTGTATACACACATATGCGTGTACATGTCTATACAGACGGAGAGCGTATAAAGGCAGAGTATTTGAGAAATACTTTGAGTACTTGAGAAAGAGAGAGAAAGAGAGAGAGAGAGAGAGAGAGCCAGAGAGAGAGAGAGAGAGAGAGAGAGAGAGAGAGAGAGAGAGAGAGAGAGAGAGAGACAGAGACAGAGAGAGAGAGAGAGACAGAGAGAGAGAGAGAGAGAGAGAGAGAGAGAGAGAGAGAGAGAGAGAGAGAGAGAGAGAGAACCTACCATTTGTGTCACTTCCCTGTCGGTCTGATGGAGAGCATTCTTCACTAAGAATCCTCTGGAACTACAGTTTGCATTGTGCTGATCAGAGTTCTTAAGTCCTTTAAAGTGTGTCTTTAGAATATTTTATTGTAAAAATTGTCCTCTTGTTTTTTCTCACCCCTGGATCAATTCATCTATGTCTTCCTAACTTTCTTTGAAAATGTCCCTTTTGCTATTTCTTATAGCACCAGAATATTCCATTCTTTTCTCCTACCATAACTAGTTTAGCCTCACTCTCCCCACTGCCCACCTCCCATTGATAGGTACTGACTTAGATTTCTCCTTGTCAGCACCCAAAGAGCTGCTCTAAATATTTTCACACAGATGGGTCCTTTTCCTCTTTCTGTCTTTGTGTTATAGACCTAGTATTGATATCCCTAGTTTAAATGACATGAACAGTTCAGCATCTTTGCAGGGAGAGTTCAAAACTGCTTTCCAGAATAGCTGGACTAATTCACAGTTTGTTCCACCAATACCATATTAATGTTCCTGTTCTTCCACAATCTCCCTAATATTTATCATTTTCCTTTCCTTTTTATTGGGGGGTGGTCAACTTTGCCTATCTTTCTGTCATTTGTATTTTCTAATTATTCATAATGGAAATATTGTTTCATATGGCTATTGATAGCTTGGGAGATTTGAGAATTACATGTCTTTATTCTTTGACTATTTATTAATTGGGGAATGGCTCCTATTAATATGAATTTGAATCATTTCCTTATCTGTCTGGAAAATGAAACCTCAAACAGAAAAACTTGAAAAGAACTCTCTCTCTCTCTCTCTCTCCTTCTCTCTCTCTTCCTGGATTTAGGAAACAGTATGCCTGAGAACCCTGAAAGTTTAAGTGCCAGTTCCTGGCACCCTAAAAAATTGATAAAATCACAGCCTAATTCAAAAAGTTTTCAAAGTCAAACTTCAGCATGGACTTAAGTGAAGAAATCTCACAGAAAAGAATTCATATATATATATATACATATATATATATGTATATATATGTATACATATTCATTGCACTAATGCTTATTTCACAATACCAAAGAGCAAGGCATTCTTTTACCAAAAAAATAACAGCTTGTCAAAGTCTTATTTTTAAAACCCAAACGGCACAGGAACCTTTTTCAGCTCAATACCATAATTTCCACTGATTCCTACAAGTTCCAGAGCATTATATCCTAAATCTAAATGATGATAGTCCAAGCAAGCATTTTAGAAATGAGGAATCTGCTCAATGCAAGAACCAAGTCTTTTAATTGTCTCAGAAATTCCAAAGCAAAGGGTCATTTCATAGAACAGCCTTCATTACTGTTAAATGTGCTACTTAAAAACTTCAGTGGGAGTTTTACGAGGGCTGCATTTTTATTTCACTTTAGATGTTTTTAAACATATGCTTCACATTTATTACCATCACCGTCACTATTAGTAACAAAAGGAGGATAAGAATCCTTTCTCTCATCTTCCCTTTCCCCCAAAAGGTTTTGTTTTCACATAAAAACACTTTTAGCCCTTTAAGAAAAAATACAAATTTTAAATGATGGCACAGGTGGAATAGTGACTGTATTATTGATGTGTTTCATACACATAAAATACTATTAGTCTCCATTAAATTGTATATATATATAATTTGTAGATATATTATATGAGTTTATGTATATAAAGGTGTGTGTGTGTGTGTGTGTGTGTGTGTTTGAGTATGTGTTTTAAGATGTAATGAGACACCTTTGGGGAATATGACTACATGGGAATTCTATTCTTTTTCTTTTCTGGTAAAAAGAAAAAAAATCTATAACCCATGCTCAGATTTACAACTAAAGGACATCAATTTTCTTGGTGAGCATACTGAATGATTTTGGGCTAAGGATGACATATTACATACACTAATAATACTAGATTAAAATTTTGAAATTTTCCTTAGAATTAACTCATTCTTCTCTTTGGAATAACGTCTTGCTTCCCCTGAAAAACCAGCATCTGGAACTTTGTTGGTGTATTGGCTTTTCCATCTCTCAACACATATAGCTCTAGCCCAACCACTGGGGCATTCTCCACATAATCCAGGAAGCAGTGCATTGGGAGAGGGCAGTATCTCTCTCCATGAGGCCTTTCCTGGCCTCCTCCCCTCCAATTACAAGTACTTTACACTGAGAATTACCTTTTATTCAAAAGGTACATATCTTATACATTTTTATATGTATACATTATCTCCCCCAATAGAATTTAAGTTCCTTGAGAGTTCTCGACCTTCTATTGGTAGGGCCTATCAGAGGGCCTTACACAGTAGACACTCAATAAATGCTTATTGACTGCTTTGACCTTGATGATCAAGAAAAGAATGTATGTTGTGATGGGGATGGACAAAACAAAAATCATGTGGTTGATGTGGAATAGTAAACTATTTCCTCTATGTTGATATAGTTGAGGATTGTGTGCCTATTGAACCTGATTAACAGAAAGTCATATTCAATTCAACACATATTAATTAGGTTTCTACTATGTGCAAGATTCCATGGTAGGTCCTGAAGGATAAGATAAGATCTTTGCTCTCAAGAACACTAGAATAGAACACATTTTAATGGGGGACAAGACTTAACAATATATGTAACTATTAAGTTTGAAGTCAACCATTTCACCTTAGTTTTATCAGAACAAGAAGTGACTGAGAGGCAACCTGACACAGTTCATCAAGAGATAATCTTGGAGTCAGAAAAGACCAAAGATCATCATGTACCAGCTGTGTGACCCTGGGCAAGTCACTTAACCTCTTGGTTTCTAAGATAAGCCTCTTTAATTGTAAGTATAGTCAGTGCAAGTGCTGATCAGCATTGGAAGAGAGTTTCATACCTCAATGAAATCATGCATGTGATTATGAACTCCCCCTCAAAAAATAATTAAGGAACTGAGTTACCTGTCACTACCATATTCTAATGAAATTCTTGATAACTAATATCCATTGTATCTCTGATTCCAATCAGGATGGAAAAAAGGATGTCAGATCAGAGATTAGTACTTATTAGACCAAACTATCAGATTTTCAAATTAAATTCATCCCTACTCCCCTTTTGAAGGTTAGGTTTTACTCTGCAGGACTCTTTGGGACAGCAGAGCTCCAAGAACACTGTTACCAGAATTTGGGGTAAGGCATCTTTGTCCTACACTGAGATTATGAACCTAAACCTACTGGCCATCAAAATGAGAGGAAAGAAATTATTTATAACCTTTAATCCATATATCTGACTAATGAGACTATATCCCTGGGGGGAGGAGAGGTAATGGCAGTAAGAAAAGATGTGCAATGATGTTAATAGGAGTACTATTATCTACCAGACACTGAAAAAAATATATACCCAATGATTAAGGGAATGGTTGAACAAGTGATGTGATCGCAATGTAAAGGATTATTTTAATAGATTTTATTTATATGTCTCCCAGACTTTCCTTGTATCTCCCTTCCTATGCCCTCTATGGGGTGATCCTTACGACATTTTTTAAGAGGAAGAAGGAAAAAAAATCAGGAAAATCAATCAATATATCAAAAAAATCCAATTTTATTCAGTGTTCTGTAAACCTGTGCCTGACATATCTGCAAAGAAATTGGGGGAATGGGTCTTCCCATATCTTCCCTTTGGGCCTGAGATTATTCTTTGTACAGGTAGGACATTCTTTCTTGTTGCTGTTGTACTTTCTATTTTGAAAGTCATGGGGTATATTTTCCTTGCCCTGATTAATTCGCTTGGCATCAGTTCATTATATCTTCCCATGATTATCTGTATTCATTATGTTCATCATTTTTACAGCACAATAATGTTGTATTGCATTGATTTACCACAATTTGTTTAACTCTTCCCAAATCCACGGATGTCTACTCTGCTTCTATTTTTTTCTACCACAGAAAGTGTTTCTATAAATGTCCTGGTATATACAAAAGTTTTCTTTTTGTTAAGGACTTCCTTGGAGTTGATGCCTAACAGTGAAATACCTTGGTCAAAAGGTATGAACATTTTAAGCACTTGATCCAATTTGCAGAATTGCAAATCACTTTCCCAATGAGCTGTATTAATGTACAACATCAACCGTGCATTGGTTTTTTCTGTTTTTTGACAACCACTCCTTTGCACTGATTACTCCTTTTGTTATCCTTGTCATTTTGCTGGGTAGGAGATGAAACCTGGTCTTTGGTTTGCATTTCTCTTCTTACTAATAATTTAGGGCATTCTTTCATATGCCTTTGGGGATACTGAAATTCTTCTTTTGAGAATTGAAGATTCATATATTTTAAATATTTCTATTAATTATCTATATATTTTGCATATCAAACTCTTATTTAAGAAAGTTAATTTAAAGATTATTTTCTCCAATAGATCATGTCTCTTCTTAGCCTATATGCAACAATTTTGTGTGTTCAAAAGCTTTTCAATTTTCATTTAATCAAAATCATCTATTTTATTCCTTATAATTATCTCTATCTCTTGTTTGGTTAAGAATTCATCTAGAAATGCAAATTAAAACAACTCTGAGGTACCACCACATACGTATCAGATCAGCTAAGATGGCAGAAAAGGAAAATGATGGTAAATGTTGGAGAGGATGTGGAAAATTGGGGCACTGATGCATTTTTGGTAGAGTTGTGAACTGATCCAAACATTCTGGAGGACAATTTGGAACTAAGCACAAAGGGCTATAAAACTGCTTACTCTTTGACCTAGCAATGCCACCACTAGGTCTGTATCCCATAGAGATCAAAGAAAAGGAAAAAATACAAAAATATGTATAGTAGCTCTTTTTGTGTTGGCAAAGAATTAGAAATTGAAAGGATGCACATCAATTGGGGAATAACTGGACAAGATGTGATATATGACCGTGATGGAATACTATTTTGCTACAACAAATGACAAACAGGATGGTTCCAGAAAAAAACTGGAAAGGCTTACATGAACTTATGCAAAGTGAAGTGAGGAGAGAGCCAGGACACCATTGTACACATCAACAGCAATATTGTACAATGATCAGCTGTAGCTACCCCGATCATTACAGTGATCCAAGACAATTCTAGAAGACTTATGATAAAAAATACTATCTACCTCCAGAGAAAGAACTGATGGTGTCTGAATGCAAGCCAAAACATACTTTTAAAGAACTGTATTTATTTTTCTTGCTTTTCTTTTTGGTCTACTTTCTCTTTTGTAATGTGGTTAATATGGGAATGTTTTGCATGCCGGCATATGCATAATCTATATCAAAGGTATTACCTTCTTAAGGACAGGGGAAAGGATGGGGGGGGAGAATTGTGAACTCAATAGTTTAAAAATATATTAAAATATTTTACATGCATTTCAAATTTTTTAATTTAAAAAAATAATCCATCTCTGAGTTGTGAATTTGCCTCTTCTAATATTCAGTCTAATATTCTAATATATCCATTTTGATATTATCATGTGGTATAATTTTAATGCTGATCTAAATTTAATTTCTATGAGACTACTTTCTTGTTTTCCCAGCAACTGTTAACAAGCAGGGAGTTCTTTGCTAAGTAATTTATGTTTGGGGTTTTTTGAAGACTAGACTAACCCTTGATTTTCTGGGATTTTTTAAAAAATGAACTTTGCTCTTTTACCAAGCTCTGAAAAATATCACTTTAGTATCCTAGTTATGCCTCTGACACTAGTTGGGTCTCAGAGCCAATGTACTCATTTGTAAAATGGAAATAATAGTATCACCTACTTGAAATGGCTATTGTGAGGATGAAATAATATATGTAGAAAACTTTGTAAATTTTAAATGTTAGGTATTAAAATTAATTAAATTTGGAAGCTTTATAATTTTATTACATTAGTATGACCCAATCATGAACACTGAATATTCCTCTAGGGCAGTGGTTCTCAACCTGTGTGTCACAACCCCTTTGGGGGTTGAATGACCCTTTCACAGTGGTCACCTAAGACCATTGGAAAACACATATTCCTGATGGTCTTAGCAACTGAGACACCGCTCCTCTATCCATCTCCAGACAGATCCGCCTACATACAGATATGCCCACACATGAGTATTAAAGGTTCAGGGCATTAGGAAGGTTGAGAACCACTGCCCTCGGGATTCAATTTATCCCTTATTTAAGGATCATCTTATAATTGAATCTATAAAAGTATTGAGTGAGCTTGCTTAGATCGACTCCCAAATATTGAATGCATTTCATAATTTTCTTGAATAGGATTTCACATCATTATTAAATCCCAGATTTTTTTTGTTGTTATGTAGAAATGTTATTGGGTTTTGTAAGTTTATTTTTGTAGCTCAAACTTTGCTAAAGGTATCATTTTGATTAGCTGCATTGTTGATTCCTTAGAATATTTAAGTTAAACCATCATGTTATACAGAAATAGTGTTTGTCTCCCCTTTGCTTATATTACTACTTTTTATTTTTTCTTCCTCTCTTATTGCAATTCCTAGCATTTCTAGAACTATCTATCAAATAATAGTGAGAAAAGTGGGCTTCCCTATGATACTCCTATATTTATTGGGAAATCTTGTAGTGTACACCTGTTCTATATTGTGGTTGCCATTGTCTTTAGAAAGGTGTTTTTGTATTAATACATTGTATTACTATATACCTCAAAAGAGGTACCTCAAAGACAAGCTAGAGACAAGGCACATGTACACATATAAGTGTATCTGTGTACACATATACATAAATACAGACGTACACAAGTTATGAAGAGAAGGTGCAAGAGCTCAGGATTTGGGACTCAAGGTTCTGGCACCTTCCACTATGGAACTGAAATTTATATATGTCAAGAAGACAAATGTAAAAGTTGTTGGACTATCTGTGTCACCAAATCCTTACTGAAGGGATGGTATTTTTAGTTTTAATAGACCAGGGAAATCACGTCCAAAAGAGCTGATGTAAATCTGTGCACAACTGATCCCACAGACCAAAATAATCAGGAGCAAGGACTGGTTAAGCACTGACTGCAAGGAAGCCTGAAGCTATTTGTCTAAGATAATCCTCCCAGGACTTGTCCTTACTCAGTGAAGTGCCTTATGACACTTGAGCATAAATTATAGACTACAACAAGAGAAAGACAGAGAAAGAAAGATGGAGAAATAGGAAAGAGAGAGAGAAAGAGGAAGAGAGAGACAGAGACAGAGACAGAGAGAGAAAGGGAGACAGAGAGACAGAGACAGAGAGACAGGAGAGAGAAAGAGAGAGAGAGAGAGAGAGAGAGAGAGAGAGAGAGAGAGAATGCCATAGAGAAAGAAACAGAGAAAGATAGAGAAACACAGACAGCAAGAAAAGTGTTGAGACAAACCAAAGAGAAAGACAGAGAAACATGTAAACAGAGAAAGGAAAAAAGGAAGGAAGGATGGGAGGAAGGAAGGAATGGAGGAACAAAGGGAAACAGAGCTATAGAGACAAAACAGAGAGAAAGATGGAGAAATAGAGAGACAGTGAGAGAGTGATAGAGAGATAAAACAGAAAAAGACAGAGAGGCAAACACAAAAAGAAACATAAGCTGTATCTGTAGATGGACCTCTACTGTCACTCTTGGATGCATTTATCTATGTTTGTGTTCATGTGCTCTGATGAAAACCTTACATAGAAATCTATACAAAACATACATTAACATATAAGAACCTTATACTATTTTTACAAAGCACTGACTTGAGATATCAGGCGAATTTCACTAATAGCCCTTCAACTATGTGACTCTACAAATTGGAGTAACTGTCTTCTTGTGGCCTCTGTTTTCTCATCCTTAGAAGAGTCAGCAGAGTTGGACTAAATCTCTGAAATCCTTTAAGACTCTAACATATTCGGACTTTATGTATGTCTATAAAAACTGTCATCTCAAAGAAAAAAGATGACTTGTTGTTGTTGTCTTTGGGGGGCTACCAGGCTATGAAAAACCAAAGTCACTTTCAGAGTTACTCTGAATGGACCTCTGGTACGCTAATTGTATGCCTGAGAGAAACACTCCAATGGAGAATTCAAAATGAAAGTAAGCACTCCCAGCAAGTGGGCCAAGAGGAGAAGGTCAAACCTCTCTTGCCTTAGTGCAGCCAGCTCACACTGAAATCTTGATGGCAGAACATGTTTCCCCCTGTACTTCCCCTATGGCTGCTGTTCATTTTTCCAAATGAGCAGAAACAACGCCATGAGACATTTCCAATGTTAAGTACTCTGATGAGCAAATGGGAATAAAGACTATGAGAAAATCTGTGACAGTCCTTAATATTGGCTGCCAGAAATCACCAAGGGGACAGTGAGGAAAAGAGAGGGGAAGAAATGTGAAATTCTGTTAATCGAATGATACTCTGCTTCTTCAATTTTTAAGCAGGCGGTCTGTGAATGCAGGCAATGAACTCATTTATGAGAATGTATGAAAATTGGGACAATCATGTGGTTATTATTACCAAAAATCTCAATACCATAAACTCTCCTAAATTTAAATAAATTTAATTTTAAAATATCTTGCCATGATAATTTTTGCTTCTAATTTTATTAGGAGGAAATAATAAAAATAATAACACAATCAACTGTGAATTATTGGAATACTCTTGAAGTGCCTTTGGGGTTATGAAGCGTTTATTTAAATATCTTTAATTACTAACTTTAATTCGACATTTACAATAATCAAGAGTATATTCAGTGCTTTTAGTACCTGAAATGACATTAATACATCATATTCTCCCTAAAATCCTCCTCTGATTTCTCCTCATAGCACAGGGGTAACTTGAAGTCTATACTAATGGTATACAAGTTCTGGCAGTACCTCCAAGACAGAAAATCTTTGAGGAAGGGTCGGATGATAAACTGGGTCATCCAAGGACCATGCCAGCTACGTTCAGAGAGATCCATCACCAGATTTCCTGTAGGCAGCTAGTTGGTTCAGTGGATAAAGTGCTGGCTCTGGAGTCAGGAAGACCCATGTTCAAGCCCTACCTTAGACACTAGCTCTATGACGGGCATATTATCTAAACTCTGTCCTAGTTTCCCCATCTGGAAAACTGGGATAATAGAGTTTACCTTTTAATGTTATTGTGAGGATAAAATGATGTGATAATTGTAAAGGACTTTGAAGTGCTATATAAATGCCAGCTATTGTATGTAATAATTGTTATTTATACTATGATGGTGATGATAATGAGTTAAAGATGTGGAAGGAATGAGATCCTATTCAGAAGACAATATACTTATACCAACTAATCAGAAGCCTTGAAGGCCTGAATTAGGTCACCTTTTTCTCTCTAAGCTTCTCCAGGGTCAGGGCTGGCTCCTATTCATCTTGGATATGCACTGCCACACTTAGCACAAAATTAAGTAGATCATGTCAGGAACTGGAAGGACCTCAGGGGTCACCTCATTCATCTCCCTCATTCTTTAGGTGAGAAAATTGAGACCTAAAAAAGAGAGGTGACCGATCATGGGAACACAGGTAGCCGGGAGCTGAGGCAAAATTCAGACCCAGTCCTTCTGTTTCCAAATCCAGTGATCTTTGTGCTGAACCCACATGGAAGTAGGAATGAAGAAAATAAGTATTTATTAAGTGTCTGCCCAGCATCGTGCTAAGTATTTATTCATATCATTTCATCTGATCCTCACAACCACCCTGGGAAGCAGGTGCTACTATCATCCCCATTTTGTAGGTCTGTTAACTGACTTGTCCAACATCAGACAGCTAATAAGTGTGTGAGGCTAGATTTGAACTTAGAACTTTCCTGCTTCAAATCTTGCACTCTGCCCACAGCATCACCTAGCTAAACGCATAGTAAATGCCTAATAAATCATCTTAAATTGAATATGCATGTAAAGTTTCTGCATTCCCCCAGCCACCACTCTAGTCCAGGCTTCATTATCACTCAACTGGACTATTTCAAGAACCTTCTAATCAGCCTCCCTCTCCTAAGCCTTCCCACAATCCAGTTCACCTTGCCTATATAGCTCCCAAAGTGATTTCATCATAGCATCTCTCCATGACCTTACTCAAGTCAGAGTAGCTCCCTATTACTTCCAGGATCAAATATAAACAAATTGTATTGTTTGACATTAAAAGCTCTTTCCAACTTGGCCCCTTCCTCCTTTTCTGATCTTTTCTCACGTTGTTCCCCACTACAGACTCATTGTTTAGCCACGTTGGCCTTAGTGGGGCTTCTAGCATATTACAATCCATCTCCTACTTGCACACTTTGTACTGACCACTCCCCAATCCAGGAATTCTCTCCAACTTTCTATGCAACTCTGTCTGTATTTTTGTATGTTGTTGTTGTTGTTCAGTCTTTTGAGTTACGTCCTACTCTTTATGAATCCATTTGTGGTTTTCTTGGCAAAGACACTAGAGCGATTTGCCGTTTCCCTCTCCAGCTAATTTCACAGATGGGGAAGTGAGGTAGATAGAGTTAAGTGACTTGTCCAGGGTCACACAGCTAGAAAATGTCTGAAGTCATCTTTGAATGCAGGTCTTCCTGACTCCAGGCCCAGCACATTATGGCACCTAGCTGCCCTAATAATAATTAACATTTAACTTTTATATAGTGCCTACTATGTACCAGGCACTGTGATAAATGCTTTACAATTATTATCCCATTTGAGCATAACAACAATCCTGGAAGGTTATTATTATTCCCATCTTACAGATGAGGAAACTGAGACAAATAGAGGTTACGTGACTTGTGAGGGTCATTCAACTGCTACGTGTCTGAGGCTGCATTTAAACTCAGGACTTTCTGCCCCCAGGCCCTGCTCTCTACCCACTGTACAGTTACCCCAACAGATTTAGAAATAATAATGATTTCAAAACAAAAGAGACCTATAAAAATAATTTAAAAGTTAGGCATTAGATTTATATATAGAATATAAGCTGGTTAGTTTTGATGAACTCCAACCATCCCACTTCTGTCCTTAAAATCTTTGCTGCAAGGGTAGAGAAGGGGGAAAGGTATATTTGGAAATAAATTGATGTAACAACAAAAAAAGGCATTAATACATTTGTAAGCAAAGCATTATAGTAGCCCTTGCTAGAAATATGTCCATTTTGTACTTGATCATTAAATTATCCAAATAATGGAAGTACCCCAGTTAAAATGCTCACATGATAGAAAAATAACAGCTCTGTGAAATGGCATCAATCCTAATCCATTTTAGAAATTACCTCACCTTTAAGGTAAATAGTTTAGCAATCCATTTTGGTAATGGCCTCATTGACCTTATAAAGTCAAATCCTTGCTATTCAAAATTCAAAAAGATGAAACTGAATGAATTCCCAGATAGTTATCTCTTCAATGTACCAGAATAACAAGGTTTAGTCAGTAGCAAATGATATGATATCCACGGGAGAAGTCTGAAAAGGCTGTTGTGTCTACCGACTTTAGTAAAAAGATTGGGATTCAACTGATGACCTCATCTATTTGAACCGAATTCCTCTGGCAAACTATGAGTCGTTTTTGAAGTAATCCAATGTGAACACGTTTGGTATTTCCTATCTCTAAAGCCTTTAATGCAGGGGGGCTGTAAATATACTCCATCATTTGATCTATATATGAACTGGTTCACTTGGTTATTCAGATGCCTACCTATCAGCAAGCAGCCTCCCTAACTGGTCTTAAGACAGTCTAATACCTTCAAGTCCTAACAATGGGCCCCTGCATACCCCCGGAGCCTGATTTATAGTGACTTTTTGTTGATGATACAGAGCAAAGGAAATGCTCATTATGCAATACAATTTGCTATTTCTAGTCAGCCTTACAAGAACAACATCCTTATGGCCAATTTAATTTCTGCATGAAACCAATGACATGGAATTAGTAAAAGTTTAGGAAAACAGGGATTACAACATAAAGAGAAAGATGGCTATGCCAGCTGTGGGGGTGAGGGGCACAGAGTAATTTACTTTTAAGCCCAAGTCTATCAAACAACTAATTAGGCAAGTCAGCCTTTCTTACCCTCAGTTTCTTCAGCTGTAAAAAGTAGACATCATTACTTGGACCATCCCACATCATTATTATGGGTAAAGATTTTGGCAAATTGGGAAATTTCATAACCTTATAATTTTCCAATTTTATAAATTTTATAAAAATACGAACTACCATTAATATTATAAATGAATGACATTAGAGGCCACCATGCAGTTTGTTTGTTGCGAAGTGGAAGGAGCTGTATCTGAGGATGCCCTGAACTTGAGGACGATCACATGTTGTAGAGGAGATTCTTGTTTTAAGGGAAGGCTGGGCTACATGGTTGCTGGGGTCACTTCCAAGTGAAGTTTTGTGATCCTTCACTAGCCCTCTCTCCATTTTTTAAGAACTAAGAGCACATTTGCTAAATGTATCATCTCTAGGATTAGATTGTCTAGGGGCAGGGAATATAGTTACTTTGTCTAGATTGTGCTTATGCCCACAGTAGTGGCCTTATTCTTAACACACGTTCTAATGAACAAAGCCTACCAGACTCAGTCTCAATTACAGGCTAGTAAAACTGTCCTTACACATGTTTATTTCTTTTCAAAGGAGCTATAGTCATATACATTTTCACGTGTAATCTCTGAGATCGATTCTTAAATTACTATTGACATGATGGAAAGAAGTAATACTAACAGAGAACCAGGTACTTTCAAGGCTCATCTTTTAAATACCAATATTCTTCTGGTGTTGTTATATCGCTGTGAGCCATGGAACACTACAGCCTTCAAAGAATTAAAAATGAGTGCCGCACAGAAGGAAATAGAGAAATGTACAGTGGCTGTAAGTAAGCCTCAGAATATAAACAAGGGATTAAAGAAGAAGCCTGTAGGGAAGGATGTAAAGAAAGAAAAACAGGAGTGAAAAAGATGTGTCTTTGGTAAAAGTGAGGCCAACTGATGAAAACCCTCTGTGCTCTACAGGTATCCTCAAGATGTCAGAGAAAGCAAGGAAATCTCTCAGATCACTGGATGGACCCCCTCGAGATGAACAAATATCCAGGAACATGGACAAGAGTCACAGGACACAGGCAGGAATAAGTGAATGAAGTTTACAAAAGTACATTTCTTAAGCAGATGCTATGTGCCAAGCAATGGGTTAAATGTTGGGAATGTAAATTCAAAAAATGTGATGCTCTCTGCTATCAAGAAACTCATGCTCTAATTGTGGAACACTGCAGAGAAATGGAAGAATAATGATTGTACAGGCAGAAAACCTCCAGAAATCTTAATGGTTCAGCAGAGGAGAGGAAGGTAATACTCAAGGCTCCTATCAGTATGTTGGATGACTGTCCCTGGAAGTTTGCAAAATGTCAAGGCACAGCAGATGGGAAGGTCCAGAGGACTTTAGGCCTAGGGGTCCTTCAGCTAATTTGAAGGAATAGAGTTGGTGACTCCCATCTCATTCAAGCTACATGAGTAGTCAAGCAACCTAAATTTGGGATTTGGGGAAGCTCTATTGGGGTTAGGGATTGAAGGTGTAAGGCAAGAAATTCCTTCAGAATAACTGACAAAGCTAATTAAGTCTTACATGGGTCTCCTAACAAGTTTAGTGGGATTCCAACCCTCTAGATGTCTTGAGAAGAGGTAGGAAAACCACTTTAACTGCAAAATAGATTAATGGCTTAGGGTTAGCTTAGACCAGTGAACTTGAAGGCCCTTTCCAACTGCTTGATTCTTTATTTGCTGACTCTATAGTCTAAAATTTTTAAATGTCCCTATGTGAAGAATAACGTATATTCCATTTTCAATAGCCTAAATAAGAAGGAACAGTGTTTTGCTAACTAGCTATGTGACCTTGAGCAATTTATCAAGCTTTCTTTATTTTCCTGACCTAAGGACCTATGAAGATTAGACTAGAGGTAATTTGTTGTTCTGTCATTCCAATGCTTTGTGACCCAAAGACTTTGTCCATGGGGTTTTCTTGGCAAAGGTACTGGAATGGTTTGCCATTCCCTTCTCCAGTGTGTCGCCATTTTACAGATAAGTACCTGAGGCAAATAGGGGTTAAGTGACTTGCCCAGGGTCACACAGGTACTAGGTGTCTGATGTGAGATTTTAACTCAGATTTTCCTGACTCCAGGCCTGGGGCTCTATGCACTATAGTATCGCCTAGCTACCCCTATGAGGTCATACTTCCACACTAAATTTCTAATTAGGATCTCAGTAACATTTAGGAAGCTTAATGAATTGATGTAAAAAATTCCCCTCCAAACAGCTTAGTATTGGGGGTTGGTGGTAGGTGGGTGGAAATGTTGTTTAAAGCTGTGATAAAACATTCCCACTTCAGATTTAGAAAGGAAGTTCAAAATCTGTAATTTAAAATGAAATTATTTTTCTTTTATATGCATTTGTATCAATATTAGATTAAAGGAATGGATTTGTCCTGTTACATGTGTAATTCTGCTTTGATAGGCTGATAAAGTAGAAAAGGAAGCTATAAATCAGAGATTGTCTCATTTATGGCTCGTTGCATTAGCATTTCAGCAGAAATAAGGACTGATAAAAAATAATTCTATCTATTTTTGAAAAGGCTTTCTTTCTCTTCACCTCTCAAAGTGTGTAAGACTATTAGAAAACTGAATACACACCCTCCAAATCAAGAGAAGAAAATACATTATTTGTGGAGACAAACAATGTGTGAAGAACATTCAATTTGGAAGAAAAAGCCCCGAATCTTTGCTCTATAACCCGTATGACTGTGAGGAAGTCTGTCCACCCCTTAAGGCTTCAGTTTTCTCATCTTTAAAATGAAAAGATTGGACTAAATTATTTCTGGTTTCCCTTCTAGCCTTAATCCTATTTTTTGATGAAACTAACAGAAAAAAAAAGGAATGGAGAGGGGAAAAAAATCAGTTACAGAATCTTCTTGAAACTAGCAGGGATCTTAGAGGCCTTTCAGTCTAACTTCCCTCCTAACACAGAAGTTCCTTTTAAAATATCTCTAACAAAGGGCCATCTGGGATTGGCTTGAACACTTTCACTGGTGAGAACTCATTACTACACATGGTAAAGCATTTACTACTAAATCATTCTAAATATAAAAAAGTTCTTGCTAGTATTTGGCCAAAACTAGCTTCCAAATAACTTTTACTCAGTATTCTTATTTCTTACCTCCAGGATAGCATGAAATAAGATTGCCTCATCATCTAAATACATCATGCCAACCAGTAACTTAGAAACCTACACTATGTTGCTTATAGAGCTACTATGGATAGATCTGGATGTTATGAATGCCCTCTTCTTTCTGCCTCACCAGAGAAAGCCAAAAAAGTTCATTATTGGCTAAGCTTTCCTACAGGAATACCTTATTAATATTAATTTCTACTTTATCCTCTTACACTTTCTGGGTCTCCATCCCTTATAAGATCATTTTCAGTTTTAAAACTCAAAAATTTCCATTATTTTCATTTATCCTTAGTGGCCTGTCATCTTCAATAAATGTTATTTGGCTATAATGGCAGGCAGTGAGAAAGCAAAGGAGATTCATGGCAAAGCAAATTAAAACAAACATCGTTTGGGATCATTATCCAAAATTCTAAGGGCAGTTCTTTCTTCAAGCTATCGTGCATGCCTTAAAATCCTCTATACTTCCTAATACTTCAACAATTACGATGTAGTCTTACATGAAGCCATTTCATGATTTCTTTTAACCATTTGAAATTTGGAGTTAATTCTTCTAAATATCTTTTTTCTAATTGTGCTTGAACTAAACTAAAATTTTAAAGCAAGTCTCTTAAAATCTGAGAAGCAAAAGAAATTGAGGATTACCTACAAAATATCAAATATTCTAATTAACAGAACACCAAATAAAGATCTTATACAATCTAATCTCAGAAAATGGAATTGAACTAGATATCTATCACCAACCAGAAGAAACAATTGTAGTACCAAAAGACTTATAGATGCATTTTCTAAACACTTAAAGAACAATTAATACTTAGACTATGCAAACTATTTTCAATAAATAAAAAAACCAATTTATCAAATGCCTTTTCTGAGATAATTTTAGTTCTAATACCTGCACTATAGAGGAATAAAAGGAAGAATGAGAACTATCAACCAATACCAATAACAAGGTTTTTGGGGCAATTTTTTGTGAAATGTAAAAATAAAATCCTATTAAAATTAATAAATGATGGGGGCGGGGCATTTACGTGCTTATTATGTGTACTGGGCTGACTGTTGATGATAAAAATACAAAAGCAAAGACAGTCACTGTCCTCAAGGAATTTACATTCTAACGATGAAAACTACATATCCAGGAGAGCTGTGATCAACGAGGAATGCTCTGATCTATGGATGCTATTATTCTTCAGGCCTTTCAGTCCTGTCTGACTCTTCATGACTCCACTTGGGATATCCATGGCAAAGGTACTAGAGTACTTTGCCATTACCTTCTCCAGTTCATTTTATAGATGAGGAAAGAAAAGCA
>CM053600.1:180273301-180311741 GCA_028646575.1 Pseudocheirus occidentalis | reverse complement strand
AAAAAAAAAAAAGAATATATACTAATCTGATTCTGCTTTATCTTATGTGGTATATCTTTCCAAATTTGTATTTATTATAGTTTTCTACTCTCAATTACTTCACAACATTGTAGCAGAATTACACATTATAGATTTTTCATTCATTCCCCAGTTGTTGGAAATTCAGATTGTTTGTGTTTTTTTTAATTGTATACAATCATATATAATCATCATAACAATTTCATTAACTTTTCTTTTTTATGAAATTCATAGGCTGTGTTGTCAATAATGAGGTTATTGGATCAAATACGTGACTATTTCGAAACTCTCATAATACACCCCCAAGATTCTTGCCATTTTCAATTCTTCCTTCTAAATTCAGTTCTGTTCAATTCAATAAGCACTTTATTAAGCTCAAACTATCATCCAGGCACTGATGATTGTGGAGCTTCAAAATCAAAGATGAAACAGTCCTTGTCTCTCCTGGAGTTTGTATCCCTATCAGGGAAAACAACATATACAGACACTTTAGGTAGATAGAAAATTTATACAATGTAAATTCAAGGTAATTTAGAAGGGGAGGCACTATTGACTGGTGACATCTGGCAAAGCTTCATGTCAGAAATGATGTTTGAACTGTTCTTTGAAAGAAATTTGGGACCTTAAATAGGCAGATGTGAGGAGAGAATGCAACTGTGCTTGGAATTGCCTGTTCAAAGGGATCAAGATAGAAAATGGAATATTGTTGATGAGGTGTAGGTGATGGCTTTCAATTTTCGACTTCACCAAAGAACCACCCACAACCCCTGAAAAAAAACCCCAAAAGCAACAACCCAAGACAAACTCTGCATCTTGAAGTGGGACATGGCCTAGTCAGACATGTTCCTTAGGTAACTTTTTGGGGATAGAGATTGAAGACTGCAGGGTTGATCCAGCAATACAGTCTTAGATCTTTCAGTCTCCAGAATTAACACACTCCCTTTTGTTTTGAACTATATTTGGATAATTTTCAGTGTCTTAATAGTAGAATCATCAAATAGATTGCTTGGCTGATTATGCCGCATTATCGTGATCTGAGAATTTTCTTGTTGCTTGAAGTTCTTGTTTTTGTTTTTTCATAACATCTTGTGACATTTGCCGATGTGTCCCCATGAATACAATTTTTTTTACAAGGAAAATACTTTTATATCACTGGTAAAATCAGTAACAGAGAGGCAGTGTGTTGTATTTAGAGCTAATCCCAGAGTAAGGAAGACTTTGGTTCAAATCTCAATCTCTGTTGGACTTTTCTGTGCATCCCTGATGATTAACTTTTTCCCATGTTTGTCTTTTTTTTCATTCTGTATCTCCAATAAACTCAAATTAGTGAATAAAAATTATTTCAGTTTTAATGACTAAATTTTTAATCCTCCAAGGGAACTATTTATTTAACTGGTATGAATCTCCATTGTTATAAAGAATTCCTCACTGTGAGCTACCTACACCCATGAAATCACAGTTCTGTTAAAATCAACAAAGAAACCCTTACCATTATATAATGAAAACTTTTAGTAAAAAAGAAACATGTCTAGGTATCAGTCTGTCTGTCATCTCCTATACTGTACAAATCCACATGAATAAATATATATGTAAATATTTCTATAGGATATTTTTTAAAAAAGAACCATTTTGTTGATGATTTATCATGTAGCATAGCCTTTGCTTATATTAGGTACTCAACTCCCTCCTCTAATCCTGTAGCATAACTTTCTTTTTATATAATGTGACAAATTTATAACAGCTTTAGCCAACTTTTCCCTACTCTCTTACGCAGCATAACAATAAGACTTGTAAATATAAATCGAAATATTGAATGTTCCTTATCCCCTTACCCATATCAATGCCAGTTGTTTAATTCCTTTTCACTTGGGAGAAATGGGAATAGTATTTCTGGAAATTTACTAATGTGGGTTTTAGGTAACAGCAAATACTTATATAGAATCTTAGAGTTAAAAGGGAACTTTTAGGTCAGTTAGTCCAGCACATATATGAACAGAAATACTCTCTATAATGCATTAATTAATTGAGCATTAGTCTTTGAAGATTTACAGTGGGTGGGAAACCATTGCATCATGCAAAGGCAGCCCAGTCATCTTTTCTGTAGTCTTAATTTTTAGAATATCTCCCCCCTCCTCCCATATCAAGCTGAAAATCTGTCTCTCTGCCCCTTCTACTGATAGTTCCTTGTTCTGACTTCTAGTACCAAGATGAAGAAATCTGTCCCCTTCTTCCATATGTCAATGCTTCCAGTGCTTGAAGATAACATGTTTATTCCCTTTCATTCTTCTTTTTTCCAATATAAACCTTTTCTTAAAGCTTAATTTCAAGTCCCTTTATCATTCTGGATATTTTCCTTTGAATACTCTCAGTTGATCAATATTCTTTATGAAAGTTGGTACCCAGTGCTGAATTTTCTCTATCATTGTGTCCTTAAGTTGTTATATTATTTTTAAAAAGACCTATCCTGATAAAGTGGCTTTAAAAAAAATTCATTCTAGTACTCCATCACCAAAAACATGACAAGCTTTAGGCTAGATTATAATGCAAAGCTGTCTCCCTGTTTCATGTACATAATTTTCCTCTTGAAGAGTGTAGCTATTGATTAATAAGTAGGGGTCTCAAGGGAAAAACTGCCTGAGTATTTGGACATAAGATGATTCACCATTGTCCACAAAATAATTACTCCTATTTCCCAAATTCAACATCTTTAGTACTTTGATCCAAACTTAACATCTGCTCCAGAAAATGTCTTTCAAATCATTTTGCTTCTCAGTTGTTATATTGTTTTTAATTAATATTATTTTCTTCTTGAACTAGCCAAATCTTGAACTAGCAATCACAGGCAATTATGTACTTGTAGTTAATATTTAGATGTCATTAACATTGGCCTGTCTGTTTCAATCAACTCTGTATCTTCCTCTTCAACCTTGCAGATAGCTATTTATTCTTAGTATTTTATTGTACATGACTCTCTGTTGTCACAATGAGTTTCCTCCATTCAACTCCTAAATATTGTTATGTGTCTTGATTCAGAACATTCACAATCTCTTTAGGAGTGGTTTAATTGCTACATATGCTATTTGACAGTTTATACTATCATTTTTTTGTTGTTTAGGTAGCCTTCCATTTAAATTTCTTTTCCTTCTTTTTTTGCAATTTCTGAATTTGTTACCCATTAGAAATGTTTTTTTCCTCTGGCCATGCCATCAGTATTTGTGAATCAAACATTAAATCCTTAACTTACCAAAGCAATGTGAATTTTAAAATTCATAATGGCATGTTGGGAAAAGGAATGCCTACACATAGATACAAAATTAGATCCAACAGGGAAGCATCCAACATTTTCTTTATTTCAGAAACACATCTTCCATTTTTATCAGTGCTTGCCATCTTTTTGCATCCAGGCAGTTATTTATGTTCTAGAAAATATACATTACTTTATGCTATTTATCTGGGAATTGTTCCTGAAAAAACAACAGATTATTCTTATAGAATAAAAGTTTTTTTAAGCTCATTTTCATCAAGAATCATTTTATATGAGTTTGTGGATTTCATGCTGAGTGAGTTTATGTTGGCATGGATGAAATAATTGTAAATAAGTCTTCTGTGGTCATAAAGTTGTAACTCTTTCCTGATCTCTATAGAAATGCTGAAATCCTTTGGAACCATTTGATTTCAGTTGATTTTAATGAATTGTCCCTTGTCAGACAAATGAGTGGTAGTACTTTGTGATGGAAATAACATGTGGATATGTCAAATAGCAGAGACAAGCCTCAAATTACATATATATCAGCAGAAGGAATCTCATATGAAAACATGCTCTAGTTCTCTGCCTTTGGCCATTAACTCCTATATCTTCAGAGATGATTTTGTGTCTTTTCACAGAATTCGTTCTTGTGAAAATGTGGGTTGAATCACAGGTGAATTTACAAGTCAGGAGAACAATTTTAGTTCAATTCTGTATGTTTACATCACTTTGTTGAGTCATTTTTGGTCACGTCTGACTCTTTGTGACCCCATTTGGGGTTTTCTTGGCAAAGATACTGGAGTGATTTGCCCTTTCCTTCTCCAGCTCATTTTACAGATGAGGAAATTGACACAAACAAGGTTCAGTGACTTGCCCAGAGTCATACAGCTAGTCAGTGTCTGAGGCCAGATTTGAACTCAGGAGGAGGAGTCTTTCTAACTCTAGGTGCAGTACTCTGTTCACTGCATCACTGGCTGCCACTTAAACATTTACATTTTGTATGTAAATGTGGAGGGGATAAAAGGAATTGATATCATTTATTTGGCTAAAATGTTTCTACTCCTGCTCTTACCCCTCATGGTAACCCATAATTCTTGATAGATATGCTAGGAAAATACTAGGTGTGTCTACTTCAACCAAGAAGGAAGGGCTTTGAGTATGAGCTCAATGACATAATAGATATTGTGTTCTACCAGTCTTCCTCAAGTTGGAGAAGTTGACCTTTGAGTTGACCATAGAGCAGTAAAGTTTTAGTCACTGAAACTATTTAATATTATTAGCAAAGTTAAGTCAAAATGATCAGCTGTGATTAAGGAACTATCAAAGGCAATAAAATCGCCACTACTTGTAATGTTGAGGTGTGTGTTTCTAGCTGCATGCAACAAACTTTAAGAGAAATCGTTATGGAATACAGGATACTAATGGAAGAACCGATGGTATGTGAGGGGAGGCCACAAATGCTTCTTGACAGCTCCAAATCCTTACTAGTATATCTTGGAATTTAGGATGAATTTTCACTGTTCTTGGGACTCATCAACCTATAGATCCACAAGCATTCATTGCACATTTTCTGTCTGTTAGGCAAGTGATAAGTACTAAGAATACAAAGAAAGGAAAAAGGTCCATCCCTCAAGGACCACAAATTTTTCTTATTTTAGTATAATTTTTTCCCCAATTACATGTAAAAACAATTATTAACATCAGTTTTTAAAGTTTTGAGTTCCCGATTTTAAACCTCCCCATGAGATAGCAAGCAATATGAATATAGGTTATACATATACTGTCATGTAAGACATTTCAATACTAATTATTTAATGCAAGAAAACTTGAAAGAGAAAGGAAGGAAGAAATAGAAAGGGAAGGTGGAAGGACGTGTTTCAATCTGTATTCAGACTAAACCAGTTCTTTCTCTGCATGTGGATAGCGTTTTTCATCATGAGTACTTTGGAGTTGCCTTGGATCCTTGTATTGCTGAGAAGAGCTAAGTCCATCACAGTTCTTGATCTGTACAATATTGTTGTTACTATTTACAATGTTCATCTAGTTTTATTCACTTTATTTTGTATCAGTTCGTGTAAATATTTCCATTAAAAAAATCATCCTGCTTGTCATGTCTTATAGCACAATAATATTCCATTACAATCATATGCCGCAACTTGTTCAACCGTTCCCCATTGATGGGGAATACCTTCAATTTCCAATTTTTAGCAACTGAAGAAAGAACTGCTACAATTAGTTTTAATACAAAGAGGTTTCTCCCCTCCCCAAAACCTATTTTTGGGGGATCTCTTTGGGATACAGATCTAGTAGGTTATTGCTGGATCAAAGGATATGCACAGTTTTCTAGTCCTTTGGGCATAGTTCCAAATTGCTCTCCAGAATGATTGGGTCAGTTCACAACTCCACCAACAGTGCATTAGTGTCTCAATTTTCACACATCCCTTCCAACATTTATCATTTTACTTTTGTGTCATATTAGCCAGTCTGATTGGTGTGAGGTAGTACCTCAGAGTTGTTTTAATTGGATTATACATTTCTAATCTAGGGGACCCAATATAGGTAGGTAAGCAGACACGTATGGTTTATGTGCAGAATAGGTAGGAAGTAACCTTAGTTCTTTCTAAATTTTTCTAAGTCTTTCTTTAGACTCCAGCAGCTGGGAAGGCTGGGAAAGACCTCCTTTGGGAGGTGACATGTGAGTGGAATCATGAAGAAAGCCTGGGATTCTAAGAGGACCATGGCTATTTGTAGTGTCTGGATATTGCTGTTTTCTAGCAAGGCCTAAATTTTAGGTACTATCCTATTATCAGTGTTTCTGAGTGAATTGTCTGAAATTTAAAGCACTCCAATTACATTTTCATTTTATATTTATCTTAGTTTATTGTGTCACTTTTCAGATGGCTTGTCAGTTACTTTATCTTGATTTATAATGACTCAGTATAGCAGATTTCAGATTAGACTGAATCTCGTAAGCCTATTTCTGACAGTTGGTATGTCAAGGAAACACTATGGATATTCATAGATTTGTATTTTATGCTAAGCACATTCACTGATAGCAGTAACTCAGTCTGGAGAGCCACAATTAAATTTCTATCAGTCACACCAGTTGTGTTGTTGTTGGTTTTGCAGCATTCTTAGCAGACCATGAGTCATTTGTTTATAGCTACTGGATGTGAAATCCCTTAAAAGGTAGTTAGAACTAAGAAAAGAAAGTATTTAGCCTGTGCTTAGCATGTACTAGAATGTATTAGATTGTTGATTTAGATATTCCAGAATATTGTTTACACAATTTTTTCCAGCCTGATGAGGATAGGTTATTTGAATTTCTTTAGTTTAAAGATTATGTTGGAGACTACTCACACTTTATAAACGTTTTTCTGAGATTTCAGAAGGGGTTTGCCTATCTGATGACTGTGATGGTGGTAGGTAATTTCAATATGGAAAATAGTTCCGTCTTACTCTCCCTGAGCCAGGCTTCTTCTATCTCCATTCAAGGCTATTGAGCAGCTTACGAGGGTTGTAGTTCTGTCTTTTCACCTCCATTGGCATGATTCCCCAGCAGCTGTGTTCTTCCCACACTATTAGGTACCAGCTCCTAGCACCCACTTCCATTTACCTGTTTCATGTTAGTTGGCCTTTACAATGTTTATTTACTTCAAAGATACACCAAGAACAAATGTACAGTTATTTCTAACGTACCTCAAGGCCTGTTGTCTTCCATCCCACTTCAGTCTTAGGGTGGTAATAGATTTAACTCATCCCAATTTCTATTCAGTTTGTTGGTCTCACCAAGTTCATTTCTAGATGTAACAAAGCTGCTAGATCAGCGGTTCTCAACCTGTGGGTTATGTTCAATTTGTAACAATGAAAATACATCCTGCATATTAGATATTTACATTATGATTCATAACAGTAGCAAAATTATATTTATGAAGGGCAACGAAAATACTTTTATGGTTGGTGGTCACCACAATATGAGGAAGTGTATTAAAGGGTCATGGCAGTAGGAAGGTTGAGAACCACTGTGTTAGATGGATCTTTTTGGGTTCTGCTAGCCTCAGGCTAGAAGGTCACTCACTCCTAGTAGTCTCTTCTTGTTCTTTAGGGCACTGATGCAGTGTTGTCTACAAACCCCTATTCTAGAATTCTAGGTACTGAGGTACCCTCTGAACCTTTTGAACTCAGAAGACTGGAAATTCCACCCATCACTTAAAGAGAAAAAGAACAATAGAGACTAAGAACTGAGCTCCATTTCTCTAAGCCACTCTCAGAGGGGGAAAAGCCACAAGGCCTCTCTGCTTAGAACACTGTCACTCATTAGATCTGTGAGCAAACATGTCACACTGCTAGAATGCAAGCCAAACATAAGGTGTGTGAAGAGATAATGGGAGCGACCACTGAAGATGTTTTGAATATCTCTGTAACTACATTCACCATTGACAAAACCAACTAGAACCAAGTGTCTCTCCAAGGGATTTCCTTGTATATCAACACAACTTTCCGAGAAACATGCCTTCTGACTCTCAACATAGAAAATTTCCATCCAAGGCATTCAATGTATCCAACAATCTCACATTTTGTCAAGTGTGATCTTTGCTATTTTCCAAGTAGACCTTTTAAAAGTTGTAATATTAAAGGAATTTTCAGAATTTTCATAAGAGAAATGGACCACTAAAGCGTTTTTTATAGGTAGAATGCTCACAGTTGTATATAATGCACTTCTGGTCTATTTTCAACCGATGTGAAATAGCAGCCAAAAAAGCTAACACCTTCTTCACTTGTCCCTAGTGTTGGGAAGATGGAAAGCAATTGTCTCATTGGAATCTGCATTACCCATTACTACATTCAGTTGTGAGTAGCACATTTTGGGGAGAACACGTTTAACAAGTCAGAAGACAGCAGCTTGGGTGATGAGTGAACTGGAAACTAGACCATATTAGTATCAGTACAATACAAACTCCTGAATGACAAGGATTGTAGTCCACTCTGTCTTTGTGTGTCTAGCACTTTGCACAGTCCTCATTTACTAAACAAGTAAAAGATGCTTAGGAAATACTTGCTAAACTGAACAATGACAACAACAATAAGACCCAGACACTCTAGCCAGAGATGCTTAGCTTGAATAAAGCAAGAATTTGGTGGATCCTCCATATATTTGAAGAACTGTCACATGGAAAATGGATTAATTCTTGTCTTATCTTGGCCCCAGAGGGTAGAAGCAGTAGCAATGTGGAGACATTGCAGAGACACAGATTTCAGTGTATGGGGAAATGTCTTAACATGTAGAACTGCACACAGCTGAAACAGGCTGCCTTGGAGGTCAAGTGCAATGATGTAAAGGATTTCTTATTCAGTTCTGGGATAGACTAGAAGTCATCTGTGCTTCTGTGAGGTGTGATGCCTGTTGGATGAATCATATCCATTTCACCAGTAATAACAATGATGCTACCAACATCAGCATGAATTGTCACAGCTATGCAGATATGTTGACTTTTACAATGAAGATGACATACTGACCCATGGCCAAGAATACATATACTTTGAAGTGCTTTTCCTGGAATGACGATAGGCCTCCCCCACCATCATTAATAATGGCTTTAGGGGCAGCTAGGTGGCGCAGTGAATAGAGCACCGGCCCTGGAGTCAGGAGTACCTGAGTTCAAATCCGGCCTCATACACTTAACACAAAAACTAGCTGTGTGACCTTGGGCAAGTCACTTAACCCCAACTGCCCTCCAAAAAAAAAACCTAAAAAAAAAATGGCTTTAAGCAGGTATTCTCAACCTTTTTGATGTGCTCTTTGACAGGTGAAGCCTAAGGATTTTTCTCAGAATAATCTTTTTTTAATGCTTAAAATAAAATGCATAGGGCTACAGAGGAAACAATTATATTGATATTTAATTAACACTGTATTTTTTGAAAAACAAATTCATGGATCCCAGTTAAGAACCCTTGGTTTAAACCTCTAGTGGAGGAAAGAAAAACAAGTTTAGGTTATAAAGATCTCACGTGTCATGCTATAGGATTCACTTCAACTCCTGGCTTTGTTATTCGTGACAAGCATGACCTTAGCCAAGTTCCTTTTCAATGATCAGTTTCCTCATCTTTAGGGCAGTTAGGTGGTGCAGTGGATAGAATGCTGGACCTGGAGTCAGGAAGACTTCTCTTCATCAAATTTATCAAATCTCACTGTAGATAATTACTAACCTTGTGATTCTAGGCAGATCACTTCACCCTGTTTGCCTCAGTTTCCTCATCTATGCAATGAACTGGAGAAAGAAATGGCAAACCACTCCACTGTCTGTGCCAAGAAAACCCCAAATGGGATCATGAAGAGTCAGATGTGATTGAGACAACTGAACAATAACAACAAAATTCCGCCTCTGTAAAATTGGATTAAATAGCTTCTAAGCTGCTTCCAACTCTATTTTCCATAAACTTGGACTTCCTGCAACTCGATTTAAAAGAGAAGAATTTTTATTTGTTATAGTTTTTCTGTTTTTTTCCCCTTACACAAATAGGTCATCAAAAATCCTATTTTTCATTACAGTAACATCTCTTTGTACTTGATTTCTCTCCAGCAAGCATCACTTTCCTAAAAATGATCCAAATTTTGCTTCCACCACATAGCTTTGATAGCTCTTTCCTCATCCTACTTTTTTTTATTTAATTTTTTTCCTCTCATCCTCTTTTTTTAAAGCAGCTTGAGGTATCAGTCTACCGAATTGAACAAAATAATTTAGTAAGGCAGGATTTTCAATATTTGACCTTCTGAGTGATGCTTGACATACTATGAATGTTCCAAATGTGGATTCTGAGTGCTGAAATGATGAGCAGAACTTTAATTGTGCTGCCTGTCTTCATTACACTGTGATTTGAAGTGTGATTATCAGTATTTGTGAAGCATTTCAGCCGAGTCTTCCACCTTCTCACTGACCTGCAAGGACTTCAGGTGTCTCTTCCCCTGTTCTCTCCAGCCCTCTCCAATTGTTCTCCACTTTTATTTCTCCCTGACAGAGATCTTTGGTCCTTGAGCTTAAAGACTTGTTGCTGCTTTATCCATCTTTCATGTTTCTATTTTAAAACAGAAAAGTAAACACGTTTGGCTCATTCCCCCTTTTTAGCCATTTAAAAAAAAAAGAAAATAGCTGACATTAACCTGGATTAGTTAATTCAATGCTTGAATAATAGCTCTCGTTGATACAATACTTTAAGGTCTGTAGAACACTGTACTTAGACATGAACCGCATAGCAACCCTGTGAAGTAGCGGCTTCATTCTTCTTTCTGTTTTACACATGAGGAAACGAAGACTTAGAGAGTAGAAATGACTTGTCCACAGTCACGTAGCTTGTACGTGTTCTTTGCAGCATTTGAACCTGTATCTTCCTTTTTGCCCTGCCTTCCTGACTCTCGTTGAGTGGAAGTGATGGGATGCATCCATAGATACATTTAGGAAGCCCTCCATGCCCCCGGACGGGATGGTTATCAGATGCCTTAGATGAAGAAAACATTCTTTGGCCATCAGTCTTCTGGCACTGAGCCTTCTTAAACTTGATTGACTTGATGCTGCTAGAGCAGGCCAATTGTCGCTGGAAGCATTTCCAGTACCTGCCTCCTTCCAGCACATTCTGTATTAACCAGGAATCAAACGACCATTCTTCTCAAGTGTGAGAGGTACAAATAGGCTACTGCGTATTTCAGATAAGCACCTATAATCCAGGAGTAGAGCCAGGTAACCGGCAATCCCAGGTACTGGAAAGGATGAGGGCAGATGTTCCCTTGAGATTAGGAATTCTGAATGTCAGTGGGTTAAACTGATCAGGTATATGCACTAAGTTTGGCATTATTTTGGTGAACCCTTGGGAACTGGAGGCCAACAGATTGGCTAAAGAGGGACAAACTAGTCCACGTCAAAGCTTCTTTGCTTACCAAAATGGAACCAGGCTCATAAGTAGCCCCTGCACTTCCATCCTGAGTGAGAAAGGGAGATCACATCTTTTAAAAAATGACTTAAGGAATGTCACCAAGAAAGTATGCAGCTAGAAAAGATACCTTACTGGTCTAGTCATGAGAGTGAGGTTAAAATTGATAGGTGGCGCAAATGTTCTACTGTTAAGATCTAGGGAAAACATCTAGCATGTTGTGTGAATCCTCAGTGGAAGATCTATGTAAGAAGAAGGATTAAAAATTGTTTTGTGATCTGTACCAGATGGGAAGGAATAACCTACATTGATCATAGATTCTTGAAAAGGATTTAAAAGATGGTAGTTTTTTTTTTCCTGGATAAAATGTCTGCCAAACAGGAGGTAGACAGACCAAATCCCATATGTCTACTCCAGCAAAATGATGAAAATTGTACCCAATCAAAAATTATCAAGAAATTTAGTGAGAAACTATAGTAAGTGATTTTTCTTTTCTGAACTACACAAAAATTAGCCAGAGGCTCACAAGCAATAGAAAATGGGGGATAGGGAATGGGGTTGCTGGTAAAGCCTGTGCCAACAGACCCGTTGACATTCATCCAGTGAGACCAGAAATGGGCCAGAGAAAACAGTAGTTTACAAGACTCTATATGGAGTCAGTTTGAATGGAAATATCCCCAATGAAAGTTTCAGGGATTTGGAATCCCGCATTGGGGACCTTGAAAGTTATCAAGAATGGTAGTCAGTGTGATAGTAACAGTGCTGAGACCAGAATGGCTCAGATCACCAAGATCTCTGGTGCTCTGTCCTGAGATGTCATAGAGGCTGCTGGAGATCCAACCATCTGAATTTTAGATATTCCAAGAGGCCTAAATCTAGGAAATGGAGGTCATCACAGGAACACAGGGTACCTGGATAGGTCATGTCCAAGGAGGGCTGACCACTGTACTCAAAGGCATAACATATTTAAGAGCCTGGCCCTGGCACAAAGCTACATTGCAGGCAATAAAACTGAAGAACTGAGAAAATAAAAGACATGGGCCCCTAAAAATTATTGTTGATCCAGAGATTCCCCCAAATCCAGCCTAAAAGGAGAGTAATTCTATAACTGCAATCCAAGACTCAAAGAGGAAAAAAATGGATTTTACATGAGAACATCATGGATATCTAGAGGAAATTAATCAAGAAGTTAAAAAAAAATCCATTAAGAGGAAAGAACTGGAAGGAGAATCAATGGTTTAATTACATATGTCTGGACTTTCTTCAGAATCCTTTTCCCCTTATTGTATTCCCATTCCTGTCTTCATCTTTCCTCTCCTCATTGGTAACTTGGAAAAGTTACTTGAAAAAAACTTGAAAAAGCTTAGGCCTTAAAGTCCTTAGGTTGAAGTGGCAAAGTATTTCCCTTGAGTGTTTTTTACTAGGCTAGGTCTCCACTGCAGTTACTTCACAGGATAATGCCTACAGGCACTGCTGGAAGTGTTGCTATTCCAAATGCTCTTTGGGTTCAGGGTTCTGGGATGTCTCTGTGGGGTTCGGGGGTAGATGGTCGTCATTGTGTTGATGGTAGTTTGACTTGCCTGGTACATGATGGTGCCTATCTCTTTGCCTGAATGCTTACATACCCTGTCAGGGACAGTTAGTTTATAAATTACTGGGCATGACTGGCTCTTTCTTCACAGGAGTTGCTCCCCTATATATTGGCTGTGAAGAGTATAAAGAATGTTAATGAAGTGGTAGAGGGAGTGGGCATCAGGTGACCCTCCCTCTAATCTTAAAGAGACAAAGGGGAGTTGGACATGCAGTTTGGAGTAGACATATCAAATTTAATGGGGACATTGATGGGAGAGGGAAGAGAAGGGAGGGTTCAGGAGAGTGGAAAGGGGGAAAAGATAGAGAAAAAGAGAAAGAGAAATGGGAGAGATTGGAAAGGGGGAACTCAAGGGGAGAAGAGAGGGGGAAGGGATGAGAGAGAAATAGGAGGGGGAGAGAAGGGAAGAAAGAAGGAGGAAAGAAAAGGTGAATAGAGAGAATCAAACTTTTTTTTTAATAAATACGTACCAGAGAAAAGAAAGATCAGAAGGAACTTCTAAAGGAGGCACAAAGACAGTTTTAAAATAATGTCTAAAATTTATTATATATTTCAAAAAACAGATGATATGAAATGGACTTATAATTTCATGTAGATAAACCTCTTTTTGTGAGAGACTCCTTTGTGAACTCGGCAGACTTTTCAGCCTCTTCAGCAGGCTCCTTATCCTAGAGAAGTCTCAACTGCATGAGCCTCCCTTTTAATTGGCAAATCCCTGGGCCAGATCCCAGGCCAGTCTGACCCTCTGTTCCCTTTTAAGCTGTGCCTGCCTTTCTAGCCCTCCCCCTCTGTCAGGGGTCCAGATCTATCTTGAGGGTTGTCATTCCCCTACTAGAATATGTCTTTTGAAGGCAGAGACATTATGTTAAATTTTTTTTTATTATTGCTTATATTTGTATTCCCAGGACTTAACGCAGGACTTGGCATGTAGTAAATGCTCAATATTCTGTCTGATTTGTTGTTGTTGTTTTGCTGAGTTCAAAACCATTTTTAAAAAACCTAAAAAAATAAAAATTAGTTAAAAACAGTTTTTTAAAAAGATAAATACCTAAGCAACAATTTCCCACCTTTCAGACAAATACCTTACTTTTCTGTTATCACCTGACCTCAAGGGTTCATTTATAATTTCAAACCCTTTCTGCATATTAGTCTGCCTCAGTCTCAGAGTGCCTGGATTTCTTGTCCTGGTATATACTCACCTGTCTCTTCACTGTTTGAACTACAAAGGTATTTATCCCATAGAGACCATTCTGGCTAACTAAAGGAGTCATCTTAATTTCTTTGTCATCCCCTTCTTTCTGCAGAAAAAGAGGAAAGCTAGAAAAATTAAACATAGAACATGAGGACTGCAGTAATAATAAATAGCATTTATGCTGTTCCTAAAAGTTAATAAAACACTAGTGATCCTCACAGTAGACCGATGAGGTATGGACTATAGGTATTATTATCTCCATTTTATGGAAGAAGGAACCGGGGCCCACAGTGAATAAATAACGTGCCCAAAGCCATGCAGCTAGAGGCAAAACCATCAAAAGAATCCAGACCTCCTAATTTATAGCCCTGCTTTCTTCAGTCAGAAGGAGATAACATTCTGTTTCTCTCCTTAAGTGGGAGAAATTGTTTAAACTGCAATTGTGAAGTTATATGTTGGTAAACATCTGAGCACTGGTCTTTGATGAGTATGCTATTACTAGGCCTGGTAGTCAAGCTCTTCCATAAAATAACCCCAGAATACCTTTATGAATTTATTGCTCTCTATTTCAATAAAGGAAAAATTGGCTTCTTGCCTTTTCTCAAGCATACCTTTCACTGTATTGACATTGTTCATGGTCTTCTCTGTGCTTGTATACCTTCCCCCATCATATTTCCATTTTTATAAATCCTACTGGACTTTCAAGGCCTAGATTAAATAATTCCTGTATAAAACCTTCAAGGGCAGGTAGATGACACAATGGATAGAGTGGCCTCAGACACTTACTGGCTGTGTGACCCTGGGCAAGCCACTTAACAACATTTACCTCAGTTTTCTCATCAGTAAAATGTGCTAAAGAAGGATATGGCAAACCACCCCAACACGTTTGCCAAGAAAATCCCAAATGGGGTCATGAAAAGACACTATTGAAACAAATTAGCAACAAGAATATATAAAACCTTCAGTGAGTGCTGCCAGATGCTTATGACATCTTCCTCATTTTGTCTGTCAGGACCCTGATCATATTCTGTCTCATACAAAAGTTTGTTTTGTCTTTTTATTCATCTTTTAAGCTTCCCAAGGTCCTGAAGTATGTCGTATATGCTTCTTTGTAGTTCTGGTAACACCTAGAATAGTCTTACATTTGATATGTTCCACTGTCCTACTTCCCCTCTGCCAAATCGACTAGTAATTTCTAACATAAGCTCTTCCAAGTAAAGGAGAATCCTGTACTTGATGCTCATGGTTGGGACATACCAATATAATAAAAATGATATTTAAATGAAAGCTTTAGTGCTGTATCAATTAAACTACCTGGGGGTTACTTTTACAAAGATAGACCAGAATAATGACAAAAAATCATTTGGAGAGAGAGATTTAAATTTCAAGGGAATTTTTTTTAAAAAGTAGAAATGAAGAGAAAATAACAATTACAGACCCCAGTCTATACAATGAGACTTTAATTATTAAAAATAAAACTATTTGGTTCTTGTTTAAAAATAGGAAAGTTGATCAGTGAAGCAGACTAAGGGAGACTTTTTTTAAAAATCAAACTAAAGCCCCCAGAATTTGATAACTCTTAACTCCATATATTACTTGGAAAAGAAATCCTTATTTGACAAGAATTACTGGGAAAACTGCCTAAGAGTTTGGCAGAAATGAGCTTTAGAGTAATGTCTTACACATTATACTACAAATAAACTCAAAATACCCATCTGATCTAAGTATTAAATGTCACGCCATAAAAGAGAAATAGAAGATAACCAGATAAGGTACCTTTCATAGCTACAGGTAGGGAGAAAAAACTAATTATAGGATAAAGGTGATCATAAAAGACATATAGTTAACATTGGGTACATGAAATTGAAAAGATTTTGCTTAAATAAAATTAATACAACTAAAATAAGGATAATGGTTGATAAGGAGGAAAATTACATTAAATATCAGTCCATCTTCATTTATTCAACGCCTTTGATGCGGGATGTAGTATGCTAAGCACTGGATATGCGAAAAGAAGCAAAAGATCTGACCTCAAGGAATTTACAGTTCTCTGGGAGAGAGAACATGAAAACCAACCAGCCAGCCAGTTGTTGGAGCAAAGGAGGGAAAATGGTGCAGACATGGCAGATAGCCAGAGAGAATATCCAGCGTCTTGTTTGTCAAACCCCAGGAGGCCAGGGTGATTCTATCCAAGAGTACATTTGGGGGAGTAATTTGTAAGGAGACTGTTAAGGTAGGATGGGCCTGGGCTGTGAAGGGATTCAAATGCCCAACAGGGCATTTTGTATATGATCCGGGAAGCAATAAGGAGCCTCTTGAGTAGTGGGAATTGACATGATCAGACGAATGTTTTGGTAAAATCACTTGAATGACTGAATGGAGGATTGTAGGGAGAGCGGAGAGACTTCAGGCAGGCAAATCCAGCAGTAACTATGGTAGTGGTTCAGGTATGGGGTGATAAGGGCCAGGAGGGTGGCATCATCAGGCATATTAGAAAGATGCTGCAGAGGTAAAATTGATGGGTCATGGCAATAGTGTGGTTGTGGGACGCTAGACAACGTAAATCCTCCTCCAGGTTGTAGGCCTGAGGGAAATAACCCCGATAGAAGGCTCTGATTTTTGTGGTATGTTGTTGTTGTCATTCAGTTGTTTAAATAGTATTGGATTCTTCGTGACCCCATTTCGGGTTTTCTTGGAAAAGATACTGGAGTGGTTTGCCATTTCTTTTTCCAGCTCATTTTAGATATGAGGAAACTGAGGCAAACAGGGTTAAGTGTCCTGCCTAGGGTCACACAGCTAAGGCCAGATTTGAACTCAAGAAGATGAGTCTTCCTGAATCCAGTCCCAGTGCTCTATTCACTGTGCTGCCTAGCTGCCCCTTGTGACATATTAGTAAATGACAAATGTATATAAAACCAAACACCACTGGTCAATGGAAAAGTGGTAAAAAAAATATAAAAATTAAAAAAAAAGAATTATAGGCTTTTCTTAGAACTTAAAATATAACAATTTTTTAAAATTGCGAACTATTAACAGTCATATGAAACGTTGCTTCGAATCACCAATATGAGAAAGACAAATGAAAGTAAGTATTGTTTTCTCACCCCAATAAATTGAGAACATTGACCAAATATAGGAATACTCAATGTTAGAAAGACTGTAGAAAGAAATGGATACCAAAACAGTGTCTGTTATACTTTGAAAGCATCCATTCATTCGGGCAATTCTATGCCTGGAATGCTCTCCCTCATTTCCTTTTCACCGTTTCCTTCAAGATTCAGATTGCAAAGTATATAGAGCACAGGATTTAGAGTGGAAAGATTTGAGTCCAGCTTCTGCCTCAGACCCAAACTGTGTGGCACTGGGCAAGGCCCTTAAATTCTCTGTGCCTCTGTTTTCTCATCTATAAACTGAGGATAATAGCCCCTACTTCACAGGACTGCTTTTGGGGTTGAAAGAGACACCATCTGTAAAGTGCCTTTTGTACCATATGATATGATGTAAATACTAGCTTTATCATTAAATGACATCTCCTGCAGGGGGCCTTTCCCAGTACCCTACCAGCTGTTAGAGCTTCCTCATCCAAGGGGAAGACAATGTCTTTCATATGTAACTTGTATGTGCCTATTTATTTTCATGTTATTTCCCTATTTAAATTTATGCTCCTTAAAAGCAGGGAACATTTTTTTTTTTGCATTTCTTTGCACTCAGGATTTAAGACAGTTTCAAGCACAGTATAAACACTAAATGAATGCTGGTTGATCAGCTGACTCATGCCACCTTCTGTGGGAAGCTTTCTCACCCCATAACCCCAGTTGTTAGCATCTTTCCTGTCCTTAAATCATCATGTAAATAAATATCCTTCTGTGTATACTCTGTTAGAATAGAGACTTTCACTTTTGTCTGTATCCTCAGTGCTTAGCAAAATATGGCACAAAATAAGTGCTTAATTACTTATAGTTGATTGTCATAGTGTCTAACACGTAGTAGGTATATCATTTAAAAAAAATGATAATTGTTTTAAATGTGAAACGATTCCCCAGCCTGTGTTTTGGAACTCCTTACATCTTGCTTTCTAAAAGACCTTCTTAGGTACACTATTGTACTTTCGTTGTTCAGTCCTTTCAGTCATGTCTGACTCTTCATGATACCATTAGGGATTTTCTTGGCAACACTACTGGAGTGACTTGCCTTTCCTTCTACAGCTTATCTTATGCATGAGAAACTGAGGCAAACAATGTAAAGTGACTTGTCCAGGATCACATAGGGAGTAGGTTTCTGAGACCAGATGGACTGAGGAAAATTAGTCTTCCTTGCTCCAGGCCCACTGTGACATCTTTGTCTTAGGAACATTTTCATTTTTCCATTTACATTGGCTTCCTTATGTCAACCTTTTAAAAATTAAGTCAAAGGAGACAAACAGATAGTGATGTACAGTTGCAGCATTTGTTCCACTAAGACTAGAGTGTTATACAAGGAGTTAGGAGGGCTAAGTCCTAACTTCATGAGCAGAGAAATAAGAAGACTTAAGTACATTTTAGAACCATCCCAATTTGGGGTAAAATTTTTGGTTATAAGGAATTGATGAGGTGTCAGCCTAGAACACCTGTGTTTTCTTTATCATTAACATGCCATAATATAATACATGCCCTACAAAATATTTAGCTAAGAAAGGGTTCCATTATTCAGGATGGTATCTTAGGTTCAGAGTCTTATTCTTAGAAGGAAGAATGCTCCCAAATTAGCCCTGTCTAAGTTAACTCAGAGAATAAAGAAGTTGTTGGATCCCTTTGGCTCCTCGCAAAAGGAATATGTCCCAAGATAAGAGGAAATCCCACTTTTAGTCTTACCTAGCCTCTGGGGCTGCTTATGCAGAAAAAGGCATTTTAAAAGTAAGGCAAAGCAGTCTATTTGATTAATTCAAACTTTGATCAAAAGTATATTTAATGATTATCACTTCTGTCTTTAGACTTACACATTGTTTCTTAGATTTTTAAGAAAACAAGTTAATTCAAACCTGTTGTCCTGTTCTGGTTAATTTAGCCTGTGCATATTTTCATATTTCATCATCAGGCTTCTCAAATAAGTGATTTTCATAATTTTTGTCCTTTATCACTTCGCTCTGCATGCTATCCTCCCCAGGCTGCTAAAAGTAATCTAAGATTCTCTGAGTTTTGCTTTGCCAAAACAATGCCTTCATTTAGGTTCTCTTACTCCTTTGCAAACTTTGTCTTTCAGTGAATATTATTCCTCTTTCCTTGGTATTTGAGGCTTCTATTATCACAGAAGGGCTAGTTCTCCTCCTACCTCTTGGGCTGTTCAAATCAGCAAGTCAGCATTCATTAATGATTAAGTGCTTTCAAAGTGCCCAACACTCTGCTCTTTGCTGGGAATACAAACACAAGTAAAAGACCTATAGTTTTTGCCCTCAAGAGGCTTACATTCTAGTAGGGGAGCCTCAGGATGATGAAGCAGGCCACAGGAGTGGAGGAAAGAAGAGCCAAGAGAGGAGAGAGGGTGGGAGCATGGGGCTGGCCTAGAGACTTAAAGAGTGGAGTCCCTGAGGGGCTCCCCAGTCACAGGAGAGGCATAAGTACGGCGCATCCTCCAGGGTGAGAAAGTTACTAGTCTTACAGTTCACTTCTCTGCCTCCTCCTGTTCTTCTTCCTTGTCATATGTGTTTCCTTTGAAAGGTCAGTCCTTGTTCCCCACCCCCTTACTCCTTCTGAGCACTTATTCCTGTCTGAGTTGTGTGTTCTGTTCATATATTTGTATATGGTGTCACCAACCCACTCTCTTCTGGATCTCTCGCATTCCGGCTTCTTCATAAATAATCTATTAAAGCTGCTACTTAACAATTGAAATGACTTCTTTTCCAATCTTCATTTGGTGCTCTTGACCACCCACAAGAGAAGGCTCCCCTGTACTCTCCTCACTTGGCTTCTGAGTCACCATACTTTCCTGATTTTTCTCTCCCTCTAATTATTCCTTCCTTGTATCCTTATTGATTCTGCCTTCATAATATTCTTATACTTGGCTTTTCCTCCACATTCACATTGTTGTCAACATAGTATAGGACCTCATTATGATTCACTGTAACTATTTCTGTAACGTCCTGACAGGTCTCCCTGCTTCTACTTGCTTTTTCCTTTAGTCTGTTCTTCACTCTCCTGTCAGTCTATTATCTTCTGTATGTAAAGGTCTAATGCCACTCCTTATCTCAAAAATCTTCACTATTTTTTTTCCAGTGATTTCAGTCATGTCCAACCCTCTGAGACCCCATTTAGATTTTCTTGGCAACTACACTAGAGTGATTTACATTTACTTAGGCAGTTCATTTTACAGATGAGGAAACTGAGACAAACAGGGTTAAGTGATTTGTTCAGCGTCACACATCTAGTAAGTGTCTAAGGCTGGATTTAAATCTAGGTCTTCCTGACTCCAGACAAACCACTCTAACCATTGTGCCACTTAACTTCCCCCTTCACTGTCTACCTGGAAATGATTATAGTCCAAAATCTTTACCTTGCAGTAAAGACCCTCCCTGGTATTTTTTTTTTACAGTTTTATATAAAACTTAGCTTATATTAATGTGCTCTAATGTGCTCTAGCTTTCTGCTAATCGCTACATGATGCTTCCCTATATTAGTGTCTTTACTCACACCGTTTCCTGTTCCCAGAATGCCTCCCTGTCCCATATTTAAAAATTTTTTTTATTGTCCCATATTTAAAGCCTAGTTCTAATTCCATCTCCTACATGAAAGCTTCTGTGATCTTTCCATTCATCAACAAGCTTCTCCCTAGGGACCCCAGAAAGCATTTTGTTTTTACTCTATTGCAGTAATCTTGTATATCTGTGCATATTACAGGTCTCTTCTAAGTCTAAACCCTTAGCTTATCTTTACTTTATCTAGCACAGTTCTCTGCACAGAGTAGGCACACAATAAACATGGTGAATCTAATTTAATTTCATGGTTGGAAGATTTATCTCTTACTTTTTGTCCAGTTCATACCTCTAGATGCCTAAAACTCTTGTGAGTGTCCTCCAGACACTTAAATTATGACATGTCAAAAGTTGAGCTCATTGTCTTGCTTGGGGAATCATCATTCCCTAATCTTTCTGTTGCTGTCAGTGGTTCAGTCATTCTTGATCTATCCTAGTGTTACAGCCTTTATTTAATTTCAGATGATGCCTTCTTTTATAAAATTTAAAAAAAATCTATGCCTTTTTATTCCCAAGTCTCCTCGAAACATAGCAGGTCAGCTACTCTTTCCGCTATGATTTCCTGCCTCTTTGTTTTTTACCTCATCATCATCATCATCATCATCATCATCCGGCTGATTTCCAAGCAGCTTCTAAATCAATATGTAATGAATAGTTTAGTCCTCCACAGCACTATTTTTGAGCATGTATACACGGGAATATGTGTGAATAATTTGTCCTGTGGACCATCAGCTTGGGAGAGCATGGTTAATTGAGCATTTTGACATGATTCATTTGCAGCAAGTATTATTTTTTGGAGAAGCTGTGCAGAGCTATGCCTTTCATTTAAAAAGAACTCTTGATTGGATTGTTTAAGAAAGGGAAAGCATGGGAAGTGCGAGGTCTCTCTTGTTTCTGTTTCTCAGAATTTGCTTTACTATGTCACCATTATTTCCTGATTATAAGAAAACAACTCGGGCTTCAGAGCAGAGCTGAAAGTTCTTGTCTCAGAGCCATCCTAAGTCGATCATATATGTTATGTAAGAATTGCAGTCTTCAAAACATACAGGTGGTACGGTCAACATGAAATCATTTCCATGTCAGTTTTATCAATAAGAATATAAGTAATAGCTGGTAATATTACCTGATTAAGCTGTCAGAAATTCAGTCTCATTCTATCCTTGCCACTTCATTCATTTTGTATTATTCTTAAAATAGGTAAAACAAATATTGCTAACGTAACTGGTTTTATGGTGCTTTTCACAAAATTTGTTGTAAGGGGTGCACTCCATCTGGTGGCAAGATATATTTCCAAAGGAAAAACACAGCATTAAAATATACGTACAGGGACGAAAATGAAACTAATTTTCATGGTCATTGATTTAACAAGCCTATAGCTGTATAAAAATCAGAAATTAAGATAGCTGGTCTCCTAGGTTTTCTTGATTCGAAGGGTGTGTTTTAAAATAGATTAAAATTTTAATGTCTTTGTTATAAATTGCATTTTATGTTCAACTGTCTGCATTCTAAAGCTAATTTTGTCTTGTTGTTAACACTAAAAGTCCAGTTTCCTTTGCCACATTTGAGTAACTTCAGGTCTATTTAATGTCTTTTGTCACAATTTTACAGTAGCCCAATATATAAATGTTGATTTATAATATATGTAAAAGATTCATTTCCTTCCTTGCCTTTTGGATTTTGCATAGATTGACAGACTAAGTAGAAGAAATGGTACTACTAATTGCTATTTAAAGTGAAAAAAATCTAAATTAGTATGTTGAAAGCAAAATAATCTGTCAAATGCATTTTTTTTGTATGCTACACATACCAGTTATTCTTTTTCCTGTCTCCTGTGTTCTAAGATTTTGAGGCATAATTGGCGCTGTATCTATCCTTGAAATCAATCCGCTAATCTTGACACCATCCATTTTTACTGACTTCTGTTAGTATCTGTTGAATAAGTCAGTAGTTCAGTATTACCTGAGTATTCTCATTATTGGCTTATTGTGTAATATTGACATCTGGTGATATTTAAAATAAATTTTGTCTTTGTCTGTATTTGTTACTTAACTAGATAGTCTTTGTGGTTAGTGTAAAGGTTATACATCTAATAACATTGACTGTAGGAAGCTTTAGTAGTAGTAACATGGTGTTCCTTAGTATTTAAGAGTTGGGAGAACTCACAATCCAAATGGCTTATTACACTTCACTTTATAAATCAAGACACTGAGTCCTAGGGTAGTTGGCTTTTCCAAGGTAATAGATATGAAGATGAGGAATCTGATAGATGGAACACTGGACTAAAAGTGAGGGCATATAGATTCCAATTTTAGGTCTGCTTTATGACTTTGTAAAGTCACTTAATATCATTTTTCTTTTGGCTCTCCCTCCCCCTCAAAGATCACTTTAATCGATTTTTTTTCATACCTATAAATGTACAGCCAAACTACAAAGTCCTTGATGACTCAAGATCTTTTACCCTTGTCTTTGTCTTTCCAATGTGAAGGCACTGTTCCTGCCTTAAAGCAAATGCTTAATAAATATCTGTGGATTTATCAAATGACAGGTTTATTTTAACCTTAAAACATGAAGTTAAATGAGTTTATAACATATAACAGGAAAACAATATCAGCCTTTGGCCATTTTGTTCAATATTGTCCTAAACTGAATTCCTTTTCATATTGTAGAGTTCTTTTCTGTACTCCCTTAGCTAATAGGCATGTATATATGTGTTCCATCATTCAGCAGACACAGATAAATCCTACTTAGTGGGAGAATTAAGATAATACATTTAGAGTTGGAAGGGACCATCTTAACATCTAGTATAAACCCTTGATTATACTTCATTATACTGAAATCTAGTTATTAAAGTCTAGTATAAACCCTTGATTATACTGATGAAGACAGTGAACTGGAGTTATTAAGACAGGGAACTAGAGTTATTAACCCAAAGTCACACATTTTATAGAGGTCTTAAAGTGGAATTCTCATCCAAGATTTCCTGACGCCATATTCAGCAATAATTCTGCAGCATCATGTTCTCTCCATGAGAAGCAGAGGGTCATGGGATCCCAACATAGTGCCAGTTTGAAGTATATAAATTCATTTATACATGATGCAACATGAATACAGGCAGGCATTATCACCTCCATGAAAGCATGATAGCCCCACTAAGCCAGATCACCTTTAGAGTGCATATGAAACTGGAATTTGGAGAACAAATTGATGCAAAACAAAACAGATCTTCCAGGGTTTTTATAGTGCTTTATTTTCATCAGGATGAGAATAGAATCACTGTGTTTGCACTCTACTACCCATCTTTATCTGGATATGCAAATGGCCCTTAAGAAGTTCAAAGGAGGACCAATGACCAAATAGACAAATTTTAAATACTTGGCTAGAAGAAACATCTCTAAAGTCAAGCAGATCAACTTTAAAAATTGTTTACAGAGAGGTAGGTTCTAAAAGAATAGAAAAGATGGTAACTTTTTTTTTTTTACTGAAAATGTTAAATGAGAAGATAAAAGCAACTACCAGCTCACATACTAACTTCCATTTTTGTGAAATCTTATGAGAGAAGTCTCTGCGCTCGAAGGGCCATCTTTTGTTGGGAAAAACAAAGTGATGACAGTGGTTAGAATTTCATGAGAATTTTTCCACCGCAGATCACATTTTTGCGTTCTCACCAAGACGTGTACAGAATATGAGTTCTCTGTCTCTATTTTTATTGATTTTTAAAAACTGATTGACTCCATAAAAATGCAGTTTTTAATATTCTGGCAAAAGGAGCCTGGCTCCTGTGTTTGTAAAATAATAGAAGATTTTATAGCAGTAGCAACCATGAAGATAAAAAGGATATTAGAGGATATCTAATTAGTTTTTACCATTTAGTGGTGATAAAAGACCCCAAAACACAAAAACAAAACCTCCATTGATCACTCATTAAGAGAGAGAAGTACACAATTATTTTTCCCTCACATAAGCCCTGTCTAATCCTTCACAGGGGAGATTGCCACTCTGGGTACCTCACCAGTGTGAGTCAGGGTTGAGAGAAGAGTTCAACATGTGCAGTTTTGGCTTTTGCAGTTGAGTAGTATTTCAGAGGAGAAAGCATATTGAATTAGGGAGGATTATAAGACTGGATTCTCCTAACTCTGCCAGTTGTTTAACTGAGTGTGTGACCTTGGGTTATTGTTATGTGCCTACATTATGTACACAGAGTACTCCATTAGCTGTTAGGACAGATACAAGATTTAGATAAGACACAGTCTCTGTCCTCCTGAAGCTTATATTCTAATCCCTGCTTCATCTCCCTAGTCTTCCTCACCCATCTCTCCCCATTGCAGTCCATTGTCTACTCAGTTGTGGGATTGATTTTGCCAAAGTGTGCATCTCACCATGTCACCTTTCCATTCAATAAACTCCAGTTGCTTCCACTACTTCCAGGATCAAATGTAACATTTTCTATTTGACTTTTTAAGGTACTTCACAAATTGGCCTCTTTTCTGTTCTTTTAGACATGTTACACTTTGCAAATTTCCATGAATTCTTTGAATCAGTGTCATTGGCCTTCTTTCTGACTTTCCCATACAACACTCCATCCCCTGATTCCAGACGTTTTCAACAACTGTCCCACAAGCCCACGTTTCTCTGCCTCTTCATATCTGTCTCCAGGATTCCTCCGGTTTCCTTTAAGTCCCAGATAAAATATAACCTTTCACAATGTCTTTCCTAATTCCTAAATGTTAATGCTTGTCATTTAGTCATTTTTCAGTCGTGTCTGACTTTTCCTGACCCCATTTGGGTTTTCCTGGTAAAAATGCTAGAGTGGTTAACCATTTTCTTCTCCAGTTCATTTGACAGATGAGGAAACTGAGGTAAATGGGGTTAAATGACTTGTCCAGGGTCATACAGCCTAGTGTCTGAGGCCAGATTTGAACCAGTGATGAAGAGTCTTCCTGACTCCAGATGCAATGTTCTGGCCACTTATTCTGTATATGTTTTGTTTGCACTAGTTATGTTTGCAAGTTATCTCCTCCATTATTTAATTCATTCAGTAAACATTTCTTGAGCACCTGCTATGGGCCATTAGGTTGTAAACTCCTTGAAAGCAAGGATTTCAGTTTATTTTATTTTTACTTTCTTTGTATCTTCAACTCTTAGCACAGGGCCTGGCACATAGTGGGTGCTTAAGAAATGTTTGTTGAATGACTCACTCTCTGGGCCTCAATTTCCTTGTGTAAAATGAACTTTATTTGTCTAAATCAGTGGTTCTCAACCTGTGTGTTATGCTCAATTTAAACACATCCTGCATATCAGATACTTACATTATGATTCATAACAGTAGCAGAATTACAGTTATGAAGTAGCAAAGAAAATAATTTTATGATTGTGGGTCACCACAACATGAGGAACTGACTGTATTAAAGGGTCGCAGCACTGGGAAGGTTGAGAACCACTGGTGAATTTTAAGATCCTTCTCTTTCTAACTTCCTGTAACTGACAAAGCCTTTGGTTCCTTGTATATCTGTACACATTGGCATGTATTTGAATATGCATTTAAGAGTGGCAAAGTTTAGTACTGAATAAAGTGTTTTAGGGAATTTTTCTAAAATATTAAATAGGAAAGAACTCTCAGCTCATGTTTCTAAAGCAGTTGTTATTTTAACAATAAGTACAGTTTTAAAATTGACTTTAGATTTAATGATTCTTGCATTGGAACTTTAATTAACAGGTTGAATGAGATTTTGTTCATGGTGCCTGTCGCCATTTTTAGTAGGGGATTAGTCATTTTCTTTTTCCTGCAAGTTTCTGACACAAAGTCCAACAGGAATGAATCACAGTTTCAAGCTGTTGCTCACCTCATTGCCACCCAAAAGGAGAGCCTGGAAGTCATTGTGACAAATCCAAGAGCTAAATTCTGAAAATGCCTTCAGGGGCTTGGCAGAAGTATTTAGCAAACGAAAATTACAGCAATCTGTCACATCAACATTTAAAGAAAGGTGCACCACAAAAACTTGGAATGTGGCAAGAGCAAAACCCTAGTGAATAAACCATGTCAGGGGGTATTTTGAAAAGCTCCTTTGCCCCAGTATGCATGAGTTTTAAATCAAGTTACTTGTTAAAGAGCAAGATCCACTAAGAATCGGGAAGCTTTCTCTGTAGGTTCAGTAGTTTTTCTAGAGACTTTAATAGTTAAATTTTCTTTTGGTAGTTGGACATTTAGGATCCCACAAGATGGTCCGTGTGAAGGTGAATTTCTCAAAACCTTATTTTCTGGAGTTCATTGATTTCTATTTCCTGAAAAACTGTGATAGTAAAGGCATTAGTGAACCTAACGGTGAAATTTCAATCATCATATATATGTAACATACCGATATTTAACGAGAAAACATTACATTTGGCAGTGTCAGTACTCATGGCAATTTGAGCATTTCCATTGCTATTTTGCAAGATTCCTGCATAGCTGTAAGCTGTAGCCATCAATTAAATGAATGGCATTATCTAGGATAATTGGAAGTTTGGTTTCTGATGTGATGGAAGCATGATTTCATGGGTCTCTTAAGTGTGTCATGTTGAGTTGTTTTTTTTTCAGGTGATTGGAAAGCAGGCTCACCAAAACAGGAGTCACCACATGAGGGGATGCTTGTGGAGCTTTTGGGGAGAGGGTGTTGGGGTCAGGGTTATCAGGGATAGCATATCCCATATCGGTCTTAACTCAAACCGATCTATACTTCAGTGTAGGGGTGGAAAAGATGCCCCTCCAAAGGCATGATTGAGAACAGTGGATAGTCACTGTAAGAGATTGGGAAGAGTTGGGATGGGCTTACAGAGGGAGGTAAGGCAACAGTGTACCTTAACTTAGCTTAGTTGTTCATAAGTGATTTCCTTTTGGAAGAAGCCCTTTACTTAAGAGAAAAGTAATCTGTTTTGGAAGGAAGAGAGAACAGTTTGTTTTCATCATGCCTACGTCAATGCATATAGAATATGCTGGTCTTATTTTAAGGAATTTTCCCCCAAATAGAAAGATGTATATCAGCATGAACACTGCAGAAATTCTGATATGGGATTTGATAAATGGGTGCATATTCCTTTGGGTATTAGAACATATAGAAGAAGGACGTGTGGCATTTTCTATTTTACACTGTATAATCATGTATATGTGGCATCATTTGTGTGTGGTCTCTCTTTAGAATATAAGCTTCTTGAAGGCAGGGACTGTTTTTTTTTTTTACCTTTCTTTGTATCCTTAAAACTTAACATAGTGTCAGGTACATAGTACGTGCTTCAAAAATGCTTTCGAACTGGTTTGGGGAGAGGCAGCGAAGGGTTTAAAGTCAGAAGACCTGACTTTGAATCCTGACTTTTATACATGTTACCTGAATAGACTTGATTGAAAGTGTGTAACATACATGCACTGCAGTGTCCTACAGGAGTCAAAAATAGCCAACAAGATTCTAGTGCCTAGAACAGAAAAGTTTGTTCAATGATTCAACTTCAAGAAAAGGTATGGTTTTATAAATATACTCCTCAAACCACTGTGTCATTCTACCTGATTTGCATTTTAAACCATCTATATATCTTGTCTTCTCCCTGAAGCAGAGGAAAGAGAATAAGCATTTATATAATGCCTATATATTGCCAGACACTGTGCTAAGCACTTCACAAATATTATGTCATTTGATCCTCACAACAACCCTGTTATATAGGCTAATACTATTAGTTTGCGCATTTTAAAATTGAAGAAACTGAGGCAAACATTAACTGAGTTAATCAGACAACTATATTTGTCTTGAGCAAGATTTAAACTAGGAGAATGTCATTTCCTTGAGCAGGGTATATTTTGCTTTTCTGTTTGTATCCCAGCACTTCCTTCCTTCCTTCCTTCCATTTACTGTTAACTCCCCTAAACGTACTTTTTCTTTCTGACTTCTCTGCCTTTGTTTTACCTAATCTGGAATGGCGTCCCCAGCGTCTTTGGCTATCCAATGAGATAGCGTAGAGCATTTTGTAAACCATAAAATGTTATATAAATGCTAATTATTATTAATGTTGTTCCACTCATAAAGAGAAGCAGCAGAAAGAGAGGTACCTCAGAATCAGGAAGACATGGGTTCTGATTCTCCCTGAGACACACAGTATCTGTGTGACCTTGGTGAGTCATTGTCACTCTTAGCACCCCAAGCAGTTGTATAAAAGTAGATGCTGGTCTGCTTTGGGGGAGGACGTTCTGTATGCCAAAGTAAAGTCTGAACCAAATCAAAACCAAATCAAACAGATCCTACCCAATTTATTAGGTAAAATGTTTCATAACGATCTGTTAAAGCCTGTACACTTGTTCCCAGAGTAGTGTTTTTTAATGAATAAAATAAAATACAAAATATTACAATAGAAACTAATTATATTGACATAGAAATTTGTATCTAAATTTTTTAAAATAGCATATTAGGCACTTCAGATCAAGGACCCTTGATTTGATGAAAAGACTTCCTCCAATGCCACGAAATATAACCCATCTATTTTATTCTTGTCAGAATCCCCCCATTAATCCTCGGCAGTCTCTAATATGCTGGAAGCCTTCCTCCAGGGTCTTTTGCATGCCCTGGACTTGGGCAGCCCATATGGATGCTCTCTTTCAGTGCATCCCTGGTCTACCTCCTTTTGCTAAATTTCATTTCCTGGATGATATATTTTTATACCCGCCACTTTAGGTGGACATTGAACTGGTCCCAGAGTTAACTAAAGTCCAAGAGAACTGCCAGCATTGCATATATGAGAAATTATACTATGCTTTCAATGATCCAAAACATTTGGTGAAATAAAAGCACTTCCTTTTAACAACAGCATTCTTCTAGTGATGCCCTGTGACTGAAATATCATAATCTCCAAAGGATGAAAATCTCTGCTGCCCCGCAAAACGATGGAGAGACACATAGTGGATGTATAGTGAGTGTAAATAGAACAAAGCATATTACAAATAGTGACTTACATATAAGAAATGAAGTAAAAGCTAGTATCTAATAAATAATTGATAAGAAAAAGATGGAAAGATCACACAGGGAAGAGTAATTATATACAATATTAACGTACGTATATTAATACTAAATAATGGCTAATGGCTAACATTTACACAGCACTTACTATGTCCTAGACCATGTTCTAAGCATTTAACAATTATTACATTATTTGATCCTTATGATAATTGTTGGACAGAGGGGCCATTATTATTTCCATTTTACAGATGAGAAAACTGAGACAAACAGGTTAAGTGACTTGCCCAGGATCACACAGCTAGGAAAAACCTTAATTGGGCCCCTTGGAATAGGAAATCACATAGAAGGAAAAGTATTTGACAAGTGGGATAAATCCCCCCGTTAAATCAGTGATTTAAGGGAAGCGATGGACTAGGGGTTGCACAGACAGAGAGGGTACATATCATAAAACCTGAACTGATAATGTGGCTATATCACTGAGATCATGGATTCATTGAGTTACTGAAAGCTAATTTATATACCACTTCTTGAATGCAAGTCAGCATCACTGATAATATGGTTATGCCTTTTGGGGAACCTGTAATTTGATATGAGTTTGTGTGGATTTGGAAATTATGAACTTTTCCAGTCATTTGCCATATTTCATTCTGTTGGCTACCTTGAAAGGAAAGTGATGATACTGACAAAAATGTTTCTTCTACCACACATTTTTTTTTTCTGTGTGATTTTGGTCTGGTTCAACCATTCTTCCCTCAATAATCTTCTGTGTTATCTTTACTTCTTTTCCTAGCATATTATAGATTAAGGCTCCAGTCCATAACTACCAAATATGGAAGTTACATTGTTGTTAATGATGATTGTCATAGAAATTCTGGTGGAAATCTTGAGTTGTCCGGCCATTTTTGGCTCCTGAATTTCATCAAAAACTGTTTTCATAGTGATTTTGGTTGCATACCCAGATTTTTGTAGACTTTTCTCCCTCCTCTTTCTACTGTTCATTGATGATTGAGGTAAGATTACCTTGTTTTTAATCTTCTGCTACTTTCCTTATTTCCTTAGAGGTGAATTACTATTGTAAACCAATATTGTTCTTGGCTGCCGTGCTTCTCCTTTTGGCTAGGACCACACCTGTGTGTGAGCTAAGGTGATTTTTGGGTTGTTTTGACATACTTTTGTTCCTTCTGCTTGAAACCTTGATACCCAGACCACAGACCTGAAGGACTTTTATTAGTCCCTTAAGTAATTTAATGCTTTTATTCCTAGAAGTCTTACCCTAGGACCTGACTGTCCTGATCTGTGAATGCTTCAAATAAGTTCCGGCCATGGTTCGCTTTTTGTTGTTGTTCAGTCATTTTTCAGTCCAGTCCACCTCTTCTTGGCCCTATGTGTCTCTAGTTTATCTCCTTGTTAGCCTCCTTAATGCCACATGCATACCCTGCCTCACTACCTTTTTCTCTTCCCACCTCTTTCGTAGTTCTGGAACCATAGTCAAAAAATGCTCACATTGATATTGAAAGGACATGTCAATCTATTCCATATGGTTCCATTCACCATTTGTAAGATTTTCCAAACCATAGTACATTCCCTAGCAATCAGAACTCTTTTGGCGGCATCTACAGCATTAGAATGGGAGCTCTTTGAGGGTAGGAACTGTTTTTTTCTTGTGTTTCTTTCCTCAGAGTTTAGAATAGTACTTGATACATAGTGAGCACTTAATAAATTCCTTTCTCTTCATTTATTCATGAATACTTTTTACCAGTTTAAGTTCTGAAAGGAATGATAAGTATTTATTTCTTCTGTGCATTTTGCCTTTATCTGCGACAGCAACTTTAATAAGTCAGATTAGAGTTTATCTCCAATGTGTTTTCCTCATCATTATACTTTTAATTTGATATAGATTTTTCACTTTTGCTTGGACTGGTCAGCAGTGGAACTTCATGCATATAACAGATCTGAAATGACCCCCTTATCAGTCAGTAACCCACACTGTCATGTTTATTATATTTCCTTTCATTTAAAAAAGATAATCATTGTTTAGTGTACACTTTGTTCAAGACTTCTGATTGCATTTTCTAAGAAAGTGTTTGTGGGCTCTCATCTGGAAGCTTAGGTGGAACTTTTAGGTCTTTGGATTTTTAATTTCTTAGTCATAAACAATATTTTTCTACATTTCTTCTAATGTTCTGTTCTTCACATTGAAGTCATCAAATATCTAAATATTTGTTTATTTGGTTTGATAGCTTTGACATGTTCTTCATGGCTGCCCCTTCCTCTGAAATCGATTTTGCAATTTAAACTTGTGATCTTCATAATTGTTTTTTGCTTATGCTCAGCATGGGCACTACAAGGTGAGCTAACCAGAGAAAATTATAGCCATCATGGGCCTTTGCATACAAGAAGAAAGTTGAGTTTGCTGACTCAGAATCACATAACTTTTAGTTCTAAGAGGCCTCAGAGAATAAAGACACAAGAACTCATAAGAAAGGACCTGGGTGTTTTGTTTTTCTTGCCTTCTCAGTGGGAGGGGGAGGAAGAAGAAGAGGAATAGAAACTGGAACTGGAAATAAAATAAAACTGGACAAATAAAAAGAAAGAAAGAATAACGCCTAGTTTCCCTTGGTGAATTCAGGTCATCTGGCTGAAGTGAGCTGCATATCAAGATGCTAGCTTTGTGACCTTTGAGCAGTGCCCTGGACCCCTTTGAGCATCACCTTCCTTCTCCCTGAAATGAGGATGAGAATATTTATACTACCCATATCAACAAGGTTGTTTTCTGAAGTTCCTATAAGAATGGATACATATATATATATATATATATGTGTATATATATATCCATTTTTATAGGAATATATATATATATATACACACATATATATACACACACATAGAGCTGTGTACATGTAGATACAATATAAAATGTAGAACTATATATATAATTTTGTTATGTGCCTATAGTTTATATATAATTATGTGTGTGTCTGTGTGTGTGTGAAAGATGCTTTGTCACTGTAAAGTTCTCTACAAATGCAAATTGCCATTATAAGGGCAACTTGGAAAAAGGACATTATGAAATCCTTTCTATGTTATGAAAACGGGGACCTGATGATGCAAGTCATACATCTATTTGACTTTTGACCTTCGGTGTCTAATAGTCTTTTGCAGCTGTAGCACAGGCTTCATGAATATTAGAATTTGGTTTATATTTCATTTGGTGCAGGGATGGAGACTGGACCTATGATTTCATTAGTATATGGGACTTTTGGATGAGAATGCTTCATCTACTAGTGTGCCACCTCTTCATTGTATGGTCTAGTTACCTAGAGCACTAAGCAATTGAATTAATTGACTAGGGTGTCATAGACAGTTGATGTCAGAGGAGGAATTTGAATTCAGGTCTTAGTTCTAAGGCCTATTCATTATTTCATGCTGCCTCAAATATATTAATTATTTCACTAAGTAAAAACAGGTGTTTCATTTTTTTTTAATTTATGTCAGCATTCAACAACATCTGTTTTTCTAAGACCTTGCTAAAGGTAGTGCCAAATAAACATGCTTGAATTTCACCAGTTTTCCTGATACAGTTTTCAGATAGTCATGCGCGATTGAACTTATTATTTCCCCATCTCACCCCACTCACTCTTTTCCAGACTGTTTCTGTTCCCTTTGTAATACTACTTCTGACCCCGCTCCTGTCCCTCACTCATAGCATGTGATTTCTCTTATCGTTTCCCTTAGAAGATGGGGGCTCTTCATCATGAACTTGCTCATTTCCCCTCTTCCTTTCCTTAAGGACTTGGACCAGGTGGGAGCTTTTTTGCTTACGCTCAGCATGGACACTACAAGGTGAGTTAACCAGAGAAAATATTAACAAAACAGGAGCAAATCAAGAGAAGAGAAAAAAGGGAAACAAGGGGAAGAAATGCAAACAAGACAGGATGAAAATCACTTGAAGGAATTGAGAATGATTAGTCTAGAAAATGGAATATTGGTTGATTGGAGAAATTTATAGCTATCTAGCATAGAAGTCACTCAGCTGAACCCACAGGGACTTACACCACTTCCTGTTCTGCATAGGCTCTTTCCCTGATCAATTGCAGTTACTTCCCTGAGTCCTTTATGGGGTAGTCCCAGTATGATATCTCCCACATCCCTGTCTCCAGTCCTGACCTCTCCTGTTGGATGTTTCAACCCATATGTTCCATTAAACTTTGAAATCAGCTTGTTTAAGTTGAAGTTTTTATGACCATCTGTCTTTCTTACTGCCTGCATTGTGTCAGCTGTTAAACTCTCAATTCTACTTCTAAACTTTTCTCACACCTTTTTTTTGTTTATAGCGTTGCCATGGTGTCACTATAGTACAGATCCCTCCAGACCACCCAAAAGGGGTATTGCCATTCACTTGCTCCATTTTCCTTGCCCTCCAAGCTGTACTTCACATAGTGGACATGTTAATAGTTCTTCTGCCTTATTCTTTTCCTGAGAACCTTCCAGTGGGTTACTTGTCAGCCATGTACCTTGACTCCAACATAGTGATGCCATTTTTGTTCCAGACAACAACCTACCAGTTGTCAGCCACATAGAATAAGATGACATCCGAATGTAATGGGGTGAACCAGTTCCTTCTTGGGAGGGGAAAGTGATATATTTGACTCATCATCATTTTGGATCTTGTCTGGACTTGACATTTTTCTGCAATGTTCATGTATTTATGGGATACTTTAATTTTGTTTTATAAGGAGTCTTCTCTTTCTATACCTTTCCCTGCCCCCAGGCAGTTCCATAGAATAAAGGTAATTGTGCCTACACAGCTGGACAGCCTCAGATCTATGTTTTATTTTATTTTATTTTTTTAAGATAGAGGTGGAGATGAACGACTGCCGAGTTCTCCAAGGCATCTTTTGAATGACGTTGAGTGCAGAATGCTTCCCAGCTCAAAGAGCAACCCCCTTGTAGCAGCTCTCCTGGGGGTCATGCTTCATCTAGCAGGAGACAAGTTGAATTGTAGCTAGATGTGTCCAAGGATAGAAAAAGCAGGTTCACTTCCAGACATGCTGTTTGCTTGTTATCATCACAAGGTGCATTGAATTCATGCTGGGTTTTCAAGGCCTTATTTTTTATTTTAAGTATGGAAATTAGAGAAAAAAGTTCATTGTTGTTCATTAATTCCATGGAGTGACAGTGGGGTGGTGAATAGAGACCAGAAGATGAGAATTCCATTCTTACCTCCAGCAGTTTGCAGCAGAGTGACTCTGGGCAAATTAAGCAGCTCTGTCTGGGTCTTTTTCTTCAACTAGAAAATGAGGGGGCTAAATAGATCCTGGGATCCCTTTTACCTCCACATCTATGATCCTAAGATTGCCTACGTATACTAGCTGCTACACTTGGCAGTGAGAATACAGGAGAGAACAGATAACATGGACCCTGAATTCAAGGAAACTGATTCTTTTAAAAATAGATTTTATTGATAAATTTTATCTTTACAGCGACAGATTTTTACCAACCCAAGAAAGTTTTCTTGTAACAAAGTTGTTTTTTTAAAGAAAAAAGATAAAGAAGAAAAATCAGCAAAAACAATCAATACATTTATAAAAATTTGATAGCCTTTTCAGTGTTTCACATCTGTGGACTGCCTAACTCTGCTAAGGTGTATATCTCTTCATTTCCCATTTTTGAGGTCAACCATGTTCTTTGTAATTTCACAACATTGATTTTCAATTTTGTTTCCTCCTTTTTTTCCCCATTTACATCATTGTGATCATTGTGTCTGTTTTCTTCCTCCCTCTTCTGACTTCAAATTAGTTCATGTAAGTCTTTTTATATTTTTCTGTTTTCATCATGTTTGTCTTTTTTTTTTTTGCCACAACATGGCAAAATTCCATTATATTCATGTGCCATACTTTGTTTAGTTAGTCCCCAATCAATGAAGATGCTTATTAAATTGGAGTAGAAGATTCATCCTCTAGGGGACAGAAGATGCAAGATAGTAAGGGAGGGAAAGATAGGACAGAATCACACAGAAGGCTCCCCAAGGGATCTGTGAATAAAGTTTAAGGAGTTCATCAACTTGAATGCAAAAAAAAAAATCTTTCTTTTCATTGAGAACAACTTTAATTCCCATTTTAATCTCGTATTTCCTTCCATTATTTAAAAGAAAAAAAATTCTGAGAAAGATTCTGGAGGCTTCCTCAGTTTCTAATTGAGGTTCTTGAAAACATAAAAGTAAAGAACTTGGACTCTAGGATGATAGGAAACTGCAGTGATTAATCTCACAGAAAAGGCATCAGAAGATTTCATTCAGCTGAGATGTGAATAGAGAGAAATATTTTGAAATAAGGGATAAACAGGAGTGTATTCTGGGCATTGAGTACAGGACACATGAATAGATGGAAGGAGAGGCCTTCTATTCTCTATACTTTTTTTAATTGTCCCTTTTGTGGAGCAAATATTATGCCAAGCAACCTTGATTACTTCCTTAAGCCCTTAACAAAGAAAAGAAGTTTGTTAGTTTACTGGGTCTTTAAAATTTGTGTGTGTGTGTGTGGGGGTGTTAAAATTGGATGATGCCCCTTTGCCCTTTACCTAACAAATAACAGACTTGATCCTTGAAAAGATCCATACAACATTGCATATAAGGACCTGCTTTTATGCATTCCAATCGAACGTAGTAATTTTGAGTTTCTGGTTTGATTACTGAATAAGCTAGTTGTTTACGTATCAGCTGCTGACATCTTTTTCAGGTGCCTTGATCACTTTCCAACTGCTGCCTGAGCACCCCCACTAATATATTTATCAAACTAAATTAAATGATTTTTTAAAACTGAGCCTTTATGTCTAGGATACCAGTGCTTCATATGGGATGCTATTCATGCACACAAGTCTCCCAAGGGAGGATGCTCAGGGCGTTTTTTATTGTTGTTGTAGAGATAAAGTAGTAGATGCTATGTATGTACATGTGTATGTATACACACACATATATATATACACACATATACATTCAGATATGTCTAACACACACATGCGTGCGTGCACACACACACGCGTGTGCGCACACACCTAGTTTATAAGATCTGTTCCCATCCAAGGCCACTAAATTTTCCTCCTTTACTATTGCTGTTTTGACCCCCTGTGGATTATATTGGGCTATGATCTTTTGTTTTCTCTCTCTTTTTTTTTTTTGCTTTTTTGGAGGGCAATTGGGGTTAAGTGACTTGCCCAAGGTCACACGGCTAGTTTTTGTGTTAAGTGTCTGAGGCCGGATTTGAACTCAGGTCCTCCTGACTCCAGGGCGGGTGCTCTATTCACTGCACCACCTAGCCACCCCTGATCTGTTGTTTTCTAGGAAGAAAATACTCAGGGGTTGCTTTACTGGGTGTGTGAATTCATTTTCATCGCTCTGAATTTTCATTTTCTCTTGTCCTGTAAAAAGTGGCACTAGTGTCAATAGTGGAAAAAAACAACAACAGGATTTAAGGGGCTCTGGAGATCCTCGGATGAACATAGACTGAGAGGTAGAAGGAAATTCGGAGGATTCATTTTACAGATGAAGAAACTGAGGTCCCAAGACTGGAGGATGGTCATTTGTGGCCAGAGTTGGAATTCTAGCCCGGCCCCAGAATCAGTCTCCCTGGTCTCCAGGGTCATCAGTCTTTGTGCTTTGTCGCTGCCTCAAGACAATACTCTGGGGAAGGGGTTGTGACCCTAGTTTTCATTAATATTTTACGTCCTGCTGAAACAGATTTGTAATGTTTTTAAGCATACGTTTAATAATGGATTCTAAAATGTAACCATATATTAGAATATTACCCTTAAGCATTAAAATATTATTATTAGGTATGTATAAACAAATATCTATTAATGAAAATATTGAATCTGGATGTGGTAGGAAAAGGCCTAGGACTTGAGACAGCAGCTGGTTTCAGATGAAGGCCATTTCCCTTACTTCATGGCTTCGTGCTGTGGGCCTGAGTCTTCCCTTGGCTGACCCTCAGTGTCCTCCCTTTTAAAATGGGAGTGATAATACTTAGAGTGCCTGTCTCGTGAGGCTATTTTAAGGTAAGGCCTTTCATTAGCTTTCACACGTCATACACGTGTGAATGGAATAAAGGCTTCATCTGGCTTAGTATGTCCCTTGTTAGATAATGATAAAGGCAAATGTACTGAGTCAGAGGGGAGGAGCCAAGATGGCGGTAGAAGCAGCAAGGATCAGCAGCTCCTGTGCGGCCACTTTAAATTCACATAAAACAACAAATTTTACGGCTCCAAAATCCATGGAACTGCAGAAAACACGTCTCCTGTTGAAGGCAGTTCAGCAGGAGGGACCCATTGCAGCAGGTTTGGAGCCAAGAACAGCCTAGCCCCCAAAAACCAAGGCCTGACCCCAGGGCAGTGGGGAGAAGCAGCAGCTGCAGCCAGAGTCATCCTAGCGCTAAAGGCTAAAAAGTGAATCTGAACGAATTCAAGAGTGACAGAACCCAGGGAGAGACTGAGCCAGGCGGATTCCCAGTCCAGTAAAGCACCTACTTAGGTTGGGGTAAGAAGAACACTCAGCGCAAGGGCACCACACCAGCGTGGAGCAGAGAGCAGAGAAGAGTGGACCGAGAGAAAAAGACATCCAGCAGACTCACCCAGCCTGAAAGGTTTCCAGGCAGCTCCCCAGAGGACAGAGGAGCATCGAATAGGGTAGGAAAAAACTTGGGTGCCATAGCGGGATCAGCTGATTCTGTGGGGACAATCTGGATGTTTAAACTTATACACCCATACTGCCAGAAGCCAC
>CM053600.1:180253255-180267368 GCA_028646575.1 Pseudocheirus occidentalis | reverse complement strand
CCAAATAAGAGAAGTGGAGGAAAAATTGGGACGAGATATGAGAATGATGCAAGAAAGAGTCAACAACCTGACTGAAGAGAATAACACCTTAAAAACAGATTAACTCAAATGGCAAAAGAGACCCAGAAAGCCAATGAGGAGAAGAATGCCTTAAAAAGTCAAATTTGCCAGATGGAAAAAGAATCTCAAAAGCATTCTGAAGAGAATAATTCCTTCAAAATTAGAGTGGGACAAATGGAAGCATATGACTTTATGAGCAATCAGGATACTATTAAACATATACAACAAATGAAAAATAGGGGGTAATGCGAAATATCTCCTTGAAAAAAACCACTGACCTAGAAAATAGATCCAGGAGAGATAATTTAAACTTTATTGGTGTATCTGAAAGCCATGATCAAAAAAAAAAGAACTTAGAAAGCATCCTTCAAGAGATTCTCAAGGAAAATTGCCCTGATATTTTAGAAGCAGACGGCAAAATAGAACTTGAAAGCATTCACCAATTACCTCTTGGAAAAGATCCCCAAAAGAAAACTCCTAGAAATGTTATTGCCAGGTTCTGGAGCCCCCAGTTAAAGGAGAAAATATTACAGGCTGCCAAGAGGAAACAATTTGAATACTGTGGTAACACAATTAGGATAACCCAGGATCTGGCAGCTTCTACATTGAAAGATCGAAGGGCCTGGAATATGATATTCCAGAGATCAAGGGAGCTGAGATTAAAACCAAGAATCACCTACCCAGCAAAAATGAGTATAATATTCCAGGGGAATATTATTATGGTCATTCAGTGAGGTGGAGGACTTTCAAGCATTCTTGCTGAAAAAACCAGAACTGAATAGAAAAGTTGACATTCAAACACAAGAAGTGTGAGAAGGTAAACATGGGAAAGAAATCATAAGGAACTTATCAGAGTCGAACTATTTATATGCCAATATGGAAAAACGATAATAGTAACTTATGAAACTTTTCTTAGTATGAGGATAGGAAAAGGGAATACAAATGTATATTTATGTATACCTACACATATGTATATATAGGAGGCTATATATGCATATGAATATATATCTGAGCATATGCGTAAATGTGTACATATAGAGTACAGAGTTAAAGGGATAATACTTTAAAAGGTGAAATTCTGAGGTGGGAGAGGACTAGAATGAGAGGAGACAGGGAGAGACAGAATGGGGTTAATCATCCCATATAAATATCCCATCAAGGGCTAACTGTTACAACTTTACTTTCATTTACTCTCATTGAATTTGGCCTAGGGAAGGAACAACATAAACTCTAAACTGGGTATCATGCCACACAGGAGAGTAAGGAGAACGAGGATGAGAGGTGGGGTGATGGAGGGGAGGGCAGGGTCTGGGGGAGGGATGCTGGAAGCACACACTTCAGTAAAAAGACAGGGACAGGGTAGAGAATAGAACAAGGGGGGAGGGATAAGAAGGAGGGACATATAATCAGCCTCTCACAATATGTCCTCTGTGGAGATGTCCTGCATAATAACACATGTACAGCCTGTGTTGAATTGCTTGTCCTTCCAGTGGGGGTGGGTGACGAGGGAGGAACCGAGGGAATGTAGAATTTAAAGCTGTACAATAAAATGTTAAGAGAAAAATGTATGTGTGTGTGTGTGTGTGTGTGTGTGTACGTGTGTGTGTGTGTTCTGATTCTCATCTTTCTGCCCTTCTTGGTATATGTGTTCTCCTTTCTGTTCCTGTCATTGACTCTCTACATTCCACATATAGCATTTCTTTTAAGACAAGTTTGAGGTTTGCTCTGCCAAGCAATCTTCCTGAATCCCTCACCTGATTCACATCCTTTTGAATTTTCTTAGTACTGTGTATCTTAATATCTGCATTTGATTAACATGCATTTATTTATTGTCTTGTGTTTATAGAAATTCCCCTATAAGTTATCTTCCTCTCATTAGCATTAATTTGTGTCTGACCTGTAATAGCACCTTCTGAGCTTGTATTCGTCAGATCACAGTTAGAAATACTGTACGCTGATCACGACATAGTGGTGGCGTGTTGATCCTCTTTGATTTTGAAGGACCTTCCTTGAGAGCAGAGACCATCTTAATTTTCTCTTTCTATCTCTAGGACTTGTCACTTAGTAATTATCAAATAAATAAATGCATGGATACATACATAAATACATAAATGCATAAATAAATGTATATATATATTTCCATTTATTTGTTGTGCAGAGAATAAGAGTGTGCTGAGACCTGGGTTTGAGGTAAAGTTTATGTGGATTTACTGGTTAAGTGCATGACTACCAGAGTGCTCATTCAGATTGGTAGTGCTCCACTGGGGGTACAGGCCTTGTTTAAAAAGGCTAAAACCATAGAAACAATCAGGGAGGGGAGCTAGCAGAAGCCATGATGTACAGAAGCCAAGAAGAGCCATTGGTTAGATCTGTAGCCCAGGGCTAATTTGGGAATATGGCGCAACAGTACAAGGGTGAAACCTTCTTGTGACATGAGGGTCCCTCCTAGAACAGGGTGGAGGGAACAGGGTGGAGGGTTTTAGTCAGCTTCCCAGAGCAGGGTGGAGGGGTCATTGGGTAAGGGGGACTGGAATTCCCCAGAACTGGTGAAGGGTGTGGGGACCCTGCTTGGTCAGTGGAACAGAACAGTGTGGTCTCTAAGATTATCTTATGCCGTAATGAACTTTGTACAGTACGTTAATTCAGGGAGAAGTAATGCTGATTTGAGGAAGGAGGGGGTGAGGGGTAGTATGCCTTGGGCAATGCCCAGGACTATGCCTTAAGCAGTTTCAAGCTATTACAGGGTAGGATAGAGACAAAGACAAAAATATTAAAGGGGCTTAATGGTGGGCCACAAATCAGGTGGTGTCTAGTGACCTGGGATTTGGGTTTGGGTACAACACATTTATTCATATATGCTCACAATAGATGTATTGTTGAGTTAATGAATCAACTTTGGAAGTGAAGCCCTGAACATCTGGTAAATGGATTTGATCAGTGCTAGTAACTACTCTAAAAAATTCTGTCTGAGAAGTAGAGAGCCATAGAATAATTACACTTTATTACCTAAAACTATACCACTAGGAATTCATAACAATTGCCTTGATGCCACCCTGCATAGTTCACAATGGAGACCTTTGCCTCCCCATTTCTCGCCTCACAGTATCCTTCTGTTAACTCATGGTTCAATGTCCGTTTGCAAGAGACTCTTCTTCTTGGTGGAGACTGATTACTCAGTTCTCTGTGCCTGTATGAAGATCAGAGGTAAAAACTTTAGAGATATCTATTCATGGCTCCCAGAGAACTAAAACTAGACAGACCCATATGGACACATGTAGGGCAACACATACACACACACACATCCTGTATTTTTGTTTTTCAAGCACTTCTTTTCTGCAAATGTTTGCTACCTCCCCATACCCTATTAATACTTTCATTAGTTCTACCCATTGCTGTCATACTCACAAACTTAAAATATACTTATGTGCCATATTCTCTCTACTCCCTCACCTCCATTTTCCTTGTAAACTATAAACTCCTTGGAGGCAGATTATGGCATTCCCTAATATCCCCAATTTTAGCACAGTACTTTGTTCCTAGTAGACACCCAATAGATGTTTGTTGACTTATCTTAAATGTTATTTCATAGTTGGAAAACTGCTTGACTAGATGGGAGTGATAGCCCTTCTATCCCAGTTCCAATCTCTTTTTAGGCCCTGGAAATCTTTGATTTGTAGAAGATGAGAGAGGGAGAAAGAAAGTGAATTATGCACAGAGCAAGATGGAAAGAGATTGTATTAGCTCCAGAACAAACACAGCATGCTTTGGCTCTTGGCATAAACTCTCCAACTCCTATGACCCTGAGGGTAAGCACAGGCCTTAACACCCAACATAAACTAAACTGGGCCAGTTGAATTTTATAACATCTTGTTTTCATAGTGACCAGTACTTGTGCTATTTACTGCCCATGTTTCTGCCTGTCGCTTTAAGTGGTTACAGTGCAATATTGTTTTTGAAAGTGGAGTTTTCTTCTGTCATTAAAGAAAAGGAGCTTTTGAAAAATCAAGGAGCTTGGTTTACCTTTTGTTGGGTGTTTGATCTTCTGACTTTGCTCTCACTGCTTCTTTTAAATAGAAAACATAACAGGGAAGAGAACATCAAGGGGAAACATGAGTTGTTGTCCCTGCCTAAGTCAGCTTCAAACAGTGAATCAAATCTTGACTTACCTTGTTTTCAAAGGAGTCTGTGTGGTTTGAGTGCATTTATTTAGCAGGTATAAAAGTATCACTGCAGATAAAGGCCGCAGACAGTGCTCTGTGGAGTGCCCAGAGCTTCTGGACGTGGAACTACATTTTTTATAATTATCGCCAAACTAGTCAATGGCAAAGTAGGTTTCTCTAATAGAGCAGAGGTTGAGTTTGTCAATACATTATCGGTACTCTAATTTAAACAAACTTTGAATCTGTTCTTTACAAATAAGGTTTCTTATAGATAATGGCTGGGTTTCTTTTAAAATATTTATGATAACCCTGCCATTCATATGATTCAGGGAAATGATGTGTCTGTTCTGGTTTATAGTAAGTTCATAAGGAAAAGAGCCATGTTCTTTCCAGTTTTCTTTTATTACTATTAAGTATTTTGTACAGGGGCATTAGAATGAAGATGAAGAATTTTCCCTAGGGTCAAGTGAGAGAATAAGACAGGATCCGACTGAACAAGCATCCGAAACCGAGACCAGTAGAATGCCATGCCACAGAAGTAGGCTACTGTGATTACAACCAGCAGAAGATTGGGCATGCATTAAGAGTTTAGGCTGTTGTTCAGTTATTTTAGCATCGTTTGATTCTCCATGACAACCATTTGGAATTTTCTTGGAAAAGACATTGGAGTAGTTTGCCATTTTCTTCTTCAGCTCATTTTATAGCTGAGTAAACTGAGGCAAATAGGGTTAAGTAAGTTGCACAGGGTCACATTGCTAGAATTTAAGGCTAAATTTGAACTCAGGAAGATGGTTCTGCTTGACTCCAGGTTTAACCTTCTATTCACTGTATCTGCTTAGACTTGTCACCCCTCCCCCCCAAAAAACCCAAACTCAACCTTAATAGTAAAATTAGCATGATACTTATACATCATGTGTACGATTTTCTACCAGGCCTATGATTTCTTTGATTTGGAGAACTCACTGTGAGCAAGCTCCCTCTAAAAATGTACGTCTACAACTGCTCTACAATTCACTGTCTTTTTGCCTTGTTTGAGGGCAGTCAGAGGTTAGGTGACTTTCCCAATGTCATGCATGTGTCAGAATTAAGGCTGGGAGTTAGGTCATCCAGATTTAGGGGTTGATCCTCTATCCATTATATAAGATTTCCTCAAACATAAAACATATACATTGTCAATAGTTATTTCTTATAAATATGATTCCCTAATACAAGGGTTCTTAACTTCAGCTCTGTGACCTTTAAAATATTTTGATAACTGTTTCAATATAATTAATTTCCTTTGAAATCTTTTGATTTTATTTTACACATTTAAAAACATTATTCCAAGACGAGATCTGTGGTTTTCAACAGACTGCCAGAAGGGCCCGTGATGCAGAATTAGTTGAGATGATCTGCTTTAAGGAATCCAAAGTGACTTCTTAGGTTTTTTTGCCTTATCCTCATCTTTATAGGCTCATAAAATGAGAAATGGCTTGCCAAACATTGCCCATGTATTTATAAAAATAATGTAGCTTTCATCATCACCATCCTCTTTGAACCCACATACTCTGAATCCAAATCCAGTTTTCTTTCTGCCAATATAGCCATGCCTTGAAGGAGTCTGGGAGCTGAGAGTCACTATTCCGTAGTCAGTCATAAGTAGCAGGTGCTATTAGGCACAGACTTCTGTTTGTCATACCTGTCACATGTGACACTCAACACCAGAAAGCCCTGAGACATGACTGCACAGCTGTCTGACTTCTGGAGAACTAAAAGCGGGTCTTTTCTATTCTTCCTTCTCTTTGTGTCTACTATCTTTTTCCTCTAGTTCATCTAGTGTTGGGGTGTGAATCATGCCACCATCCTACCCCACGAAACTGTCTTAATCCCAGCCTCTTCTTTGCTTCCTAATTACTTGAGCTATCATGCCTAGTTAGAATAAATGCTTAGTTGGTATCATAAAAACATAGAAAACCACTGTTTCTGAATGAAGTTCATCATTTATCGATTTCATCAAACAAAAATATTCATCTCCTATCCCAAAGCTGTTTATCCTGTGCTACTCTCCTGTCACCCAAAGCACAGTTTTGAAAGGGTTAAGTATCATTGAAACTTCAAAAATCTATCTGACTCCTTATGAGGAAAGCACATCATCTACACAGAGGTGGAAACACTTTTCCTCATGACAAGGACCACCGGTCCGACTATGCCCCAAACTAGTCCGCACCTTGGTTCTGCCCTGTGGTGATCCCTACTCTGCCTGTTGCCATGGATCTTAGTCACATCTAAGGTACTCTGTTTACTGCCCACATCTGGGTCTACTCCATTCCCCAACGATGATCTGGTTTTGACATTTATTTTAATACAAACAAGTAGCTAAGGGATGTAGGCAGGTTGACTCAATTGCTGTCCTGTTCTCTATTCACCTTCAGAATCTCTTGGCTGTTCTCTACTATCTGCCATTCTCTTTAATATATACCACATCTATAATTTCTCCTCTTCCTTTTGGCCTGTATTCATATCTGGCCATAATACAGACAAGTGGTATTTGCATTAGCACATCAGGAGCGTGACGGTGCTTCAAGAAAGATGTTTTCTGATAAACTTCTCATCTCTTTTCCTTCTCAACATTTGGGAGAGGGAGTAAAAAGGATCCATAAGAACCAAATGCTCTGAAAGTCTCTGAAAGCATTAAAACGATCTTGTCATAATATTTTAAAATTTGTTTATTACGTTGTCTATCAAAAGAAATTTGGGGGACATATCTCTTGGGGAGATGATTGCTTTATTCAGATCAAAATAGCTCGTCGGCTGTTGAGTTCACTTTGTACTTGAAAAATTGTCCATATCTAATATTATCTCAGTTCGGTCATTTCTATCATGCCTACAGCTGCTCAGCCATTATAGACCCAGATTCCCAACCTCCATTGGCCAATATTTACAGTTTTGATATGGTTCTTTTTGCACTGACTCAGTTTGCCATAGGAACTATAGAGCCAACCCCAGAGCCAGTCATCCCTGGCTCCAATTCCAGGCTCTGACACACCCTGACCGTATAACCTTGAGTAAGTCAGTTCACCTTTCCATCCTCTGAGAAAATCTCCAAGTTCCAAAGAAGACGCTACCCTGCATCAGCAGAAGGATTTCTTCACTTAGAAGAACCCTTTTGCCAAAGAAATGACAAGTCCTGTCACTATCCTAGCCACGTGTGACCATCATCTCTCCTTTCAAAGACCCATAGAAGAGGCCTGACTTCTCATTTCATTTGGTGACCTACCACAAATCACAGTACGATGTTCAGTACTCCAGAGGTCATCTATGCTGTGTTTTCTTGCTGATTAGTCATCTTCAGTGACTCATCATGGTATGGAGGGAACCCTGAGTTCTAGAAGACTGTGCCACCAGATTTAGCAGGTAATTTGTTTTTGTGTTTGTTTTTTCTTGCTTTCTGGAGGTGGAATGTAGGGCAATCAGGGTGAAGTGACTTGCCCAAGGTCACACGGCTAGCAAGTGTGTCAAGTGTCTGAGGCAGGATTTGAACTCATGTCCTCCTGACTCCGGGGTCTGTGCTCTCTGTTCACTGAGCCACCCAGCTGCCCCTAGCAGGTAATTTGAATGTGGTCCTAGCAACAGACTATGTCTACTGATGTAGCACCTGCCTAGCCAGCTACAGAGAGAGGGGTCATTAATGGAAGCCTGGTCACTAGGCGGTCATGTTTTTCGGTTTTGATGACTCTTAAAACTGATTAACCATATATAAAAAGGAGGAAAGCATGAATTTGGTGCCAGAATATTTGAATGCACGTTGGCTATCACTATTGTGGGTTTCTTCTTTTCTTCCTCGTCCTCCTCCCTTCTCTTCTCCCGTTTCCTCCTCTTTCCTCTTTCTCCTTCTAATTTTTTATTTTTAATTTTCAACATTCACTTATGTAAGTTTAAAATTTTTCTTCCCCCTTTGCCCCTCCTTCCTCCCCAAGACAGCACTCAATCTGATACAGACTCTACATATACATTCCTATTAAATACATTTCCACATTAGTCATGTTGTATAAAAGAATTAAAATGAATGGGAAGAACCGTGGGTCCTTCTTCTGAAGGACCTTTTCCTATGTGACTCTGTTCCATTGTTTTTTAAAGATCAAACATGATTTCACAGTGTTAGAGAATTGCCTCTACCACTGCACACTGATACTTTCACTAAAATGTAGACTGTTAGAGAGTTTTCTGGTGTGCTTGAGAGGCTGAGTATTTTACCCAGGATCAGTCTATCGGCATGTGTCAGAGGAGAGACATCTGAACTCAGCTCTTCTTGACTCTGAGGAAAGCTCTCTCTTAAATTGTTCTATCTCCTAGCTCTTGTCTGTGTTCTCCCATAAATACTTTGCAGGACCTCTTCCCAATGTGCAGCTCATCATCACCATCATCATCATCATCATCACAATAACAGGAATAGTGGCTAGCATTTTATAATAGCATTTTAAGGTTCCCAGAGGAATTCACAAATATGAGTTCCTTTCATCCTCAGAAAAACACTAGACACTCTAATTGTCCCATTTAAATAATAATAACAACAACTATTGTGTAGTATATTTAGTGATCTAAGAATAACAATAGCTTAGATATAGATTTAGATCGTCCCCGTGTGCCAAGACTGTGCTAAATGCTCTACAGGTTTTATCTTATTAGAACCTCACAGGAAGCCGACACGGTAGCTGCTATTATTATCCCATTTTAATAATAGTAATAATAGTTAACATTTACATAGTACTTACTGTGTGTCACTTCTGTACTAAGTGCTCAGCAATTATTATTTTGTCTTGACAGCAGCCATGAGAGGTAGGTGCTGTTAGGAGGAAATTGAGTCATATGAAGGTGAAGCGAGTTTCCCAAGATCACATATCTGGTCAGTGTCTGAGGCTGGATTTGAACTCAGGTCATCCTAACCCCAGGCCAGGCTCTCTACCCTGGCTCTGCACCACCTTCGTTTGGGTACCAGTGAACCATTTGGAATGTCTGTCTGTGACCTCTCACTGTTGCTTCCTGAGCAGTCCACTTCTATTTCTGGCCTGTATCTCTTCAGTGACATCTTGTATTGTACTTTTCACTTATAACGTGTCATTGTAAAATGTGCTACAGCCATTTACAACTGTACAGTGTCTTGCTAGCCCTTTGAGTAATGCACAATTTTTATCAATTGTGGGTGGTGGCATTCCATGACTTACAGCTGGAGGAGCCTTGTTTTCCTCTGTATCCCCAGTGTTTCATGATGCCTGAGACCTGATATGTGTTTGATATTTATTTTGGAATAAAAAAATCATTATAATAATTATTATAATAATAATTGTCACTTATCTGGCTTTTTAAAGTTGGTAAACCACTTTATATATGGTATCTCTGGTGTTCCTCTGCTCCAGCTCCCACTTTATCTTAGGATCCCTTCCACCAGACTCAGGAGGCTTTGCCCAGAATTCCTGTTATTTTTCCATTGTTTCTCTGCTGCTGGCTCCTGATCCTGAAGCCTCCAGTTTGACCCATCATCCCATCTTTGTTCCATGGATGCCTCTGGCAACATGTTTCTCCTAGAACTTGGTTCTATGAACAGGCTGCATGATCAGGTAGGCAAGGGCTTCCCTCTAACAAATGGGGTATGCCTGGCCTCTCCAATCTTCCAGTTTTGGTTGTCTCTTTCTCCCTTTAAAATGCCAAACCTAAGGGCATAGTCCTGGAGTCTAAAACATCCTGAAACAGTCCTGCTTTATGTGTTCGGAAGAGGGGTTAATATTCAGGTATGATCCTGCTGTTCACGCCTCTCTGGGATCCCGACGGTAGCAGCCAGAATGGAAGGCCTCCTCCATGGTTAGCCTTGATGACAAGGACATGATCTTGTCAAGGGTTCCTCACACTTTTTTGGGGGGAGGCATCCATCTGAAGGAGTCCATAGAACTTTCCTAGACTATTGATTTGTACCTGCTAAATTCTGAGTATAATTGGTGGGAGAGAAAGGAACTACAGAAACATTTTTCTTAAGACACCAGTGAAGGAAATGCAAGTCTGAACGTGTTGAGACGTGTGTGATTCCTCACTTTTCCTGCCTGTTAGCCTCCAGGTGGAAGAATTCAGTGTATCTGTAGTTAGATGACTTTGAACATTTTACACAGTATATATCCCAGTTGAAAACAAATGCTGATCATTTTATTCATTATTTCTTTTTCATCCACAGTAACATGGCTACCACGGAGCAGGATAGAACAGAGCGGGGGCGGGGGGAGGATGTAGGTAGGATCTGCTGTGTTTTGTTGAAATACTGGAGGCTGCTCCTATGGATTTTAACAGTTGTTAAGGCCATTTGATTTGTTTGAAGGAAAACACAAGGAACCACACAAGTAAAGTTAGAGGATCTTCTTGGTCTCTACTTTCACTAACTATAGAAAAAGAAATGACCTCTATTCAGCTCTTATGGAAGTGGACACCCAGTATACCTTGTAACATAAAAGAAAATATGATTTTGCACAGTATGTAAACTATTGTGTACCTTGTTGTACCCTGGTTGCCATGTGCAAACACCCGAGTTCAGGTTAAGAGCTTTTACTTATTTTGGCCATTAGATGGCACTTTCCTACCTTTTCTTTGTTCAGATCCCGGACCTCATACTAAAGGCAGGACGATTTGAAGTTATGAACGGTTAGTTACTTTTTAAACTGATCATGCTTTTTATGAACAATAAACTTTATTCTTACGCGGTACGATGGAAAGAGTGCTGGATCTGGAGTCTGACGGCCGTAGTTTCAAAACTAGGCCCTGCCTCTTGCTACCAGTGTCCTTGGGCAAATAATTCACCTTTCTCGTCCTCCATTTCCTTATTTTTAAAACAACAGACTTTCTGCGGCAGATCTGTGGTCCTTTCAGGCTAGAACCTATGATGCTGTGATTCTAAAGCTCTTTATGATGTGTAATCTAGTGCATTAAGCAGAAAAGCTTAAATTTATACTCACATAGGAATCCAGCATCTTAATCATTGTTCCTACTATTTTCAGTTATCTGGGGATTCCCAGAAACATCAAATCAAGTTACAGTCGTTGCTTGTCAGTTTTTCCTATTTCTGTTTTCTCAGTTTCAGTGATTTACTACCCTCTTAAATTCTTCCCAGTCTTGCCTTAACAACTAAATTTAACCCTCAGTTTATTCACTATTCATTCATTCTTTCATTCGTTAAATGTGCAACTATCTATTAACCTCCTACTGTGTGAAGAGACCTTGTTCAGGTAAAATACTGTTTCTGCCTTTATTGCGTTGTTTTGTAGGGTATAATATGCAAACTCAGATAATTCTACTGTAAACTTGCATGTGTTTAAACTTTAGACAGTTGCACAAGTACGTAACAGTCTGGTGTTAGAATTGGAGGATCTGCATTTGAATTGTGCCCCTTCCCCTTGCCCTTCTGTCACCATAGGCCAGGGAGATCACTTTATTTCCCAGGGTCTTCATTTGTAAAATGAGTGTGTGCAACAAAATAATCACTAAAGATCCTTCCAGGGCATGATCTTGTGCAGGGTAAGGTACAACTTTATTTTAGGTTTTCATATATACTAATGCTTAAGTATTAGTGAAATGGTTCTTATAACCCAGAGAATCTTCATTAAATATGTGTCAGAGGGTTTAAAGACTGGGTGGAGGCAGCTAGGTGGTGTAGTAGATAAGAGTATTGGCTCTGGAGTCAGGAGGACCTGAGTTCAAATCCAACTTTCATACTTATTAACCATGTCTGGGCAAATCACTCAACCCTGATTGGCTCCCCAAAATGAAAATAAAATGAGAGAAGGTAATGGCAAACTACTCCAGCATCTTTTCATGATCCTGGATAGGATCATGAAAAGTCAGACTAAACTGAAGTAACTGGACAACAATTGAAATATGACCTACCCTGTGCCTTTACTATGAATTAGAATCTTTCCTAGTAAAAGTAAATATGGGATCAGAGATTTAGAGCTAGAAGGCATGCATTGTATCCAACCCTTTCATAAGGGTTGAGATGAGGAAGCTGAGATGGAAAGAACTTGGTCTTACAGCTGATAAATACATGTCAGATGTTAGATTTGAAATGAGCTTCTCAACTAAAACCCAATGCTTTCTCACTGTATCACAACCAGTTCATATCAGAGAGGACTCATGAGCCTAGATAACATCTGGAATACCTTGAACCTGGGATAGCTGTTCTGAAGGTCCATGTGTGATATGGATATGGAGGTCTTTCAGATATTACATATTTATCCACATTCTTATTCATGAATATATTGCTCAGATATTTTTTTAAAAATTGACATCTTGTACCTAAAAGTTTTGTGCTTCTTGGTGGCTGAATGTACACTCATTTAATGAATTAATTGCTAAATGTTTGGTTGTTTAAATTAATGAATAATATAAAACGTCAATATGAATTAGTTGCTTAATGGGGAAAACTCCAATGTAAAGATAAAATGATTTTTCTTTAGAAATGTTAATTTTTGTAGTCATCAGTAAACATTCAGCACTATTATTCAGCAAATTCATTGAATACATGCTTCATTGTCTGCTGGCAAATGTGTTTACTTTGCCTCTGTCTTTATTCAGAAAAAGAAAAGAGCCCTGGGCCTGTGGTTTTGCATTCTCATGGAAGGCACCCATCCATTAATTTATCTTGGGAGATATAGTTAAAGAACAGAAAAAGGAAATTTCCTTTTGTTCCCCAAGATGATGCTGTAGATTCAAAGGTGCCATCAAGGGAGAGGAAGCAGCAGTCCAATTAGGCAGCCAGAAGAAAAACACAAAGTAGTGGTTGGGGAGGCTTAGAGGTGCTGAAACTTGCTCAGGTCTCTGTTGATGTGGCAACAATAGAGATGTCTTACCAACAACAGAGAGTCTTCTATCTTCCTAGGATATATGTCCAAGGCATGACAGAGACTTACTCAAGGCTTCTCAAACTGAACAATTACTAACCTCTCCTGGTGATTCATATGGAGTCCAATGATAATGCCAGAAATTGTCAAGTAATTACTTATTAATAATTATGATGTCCTGGGCAAGAAACTAAAAACCTTCAAGGACAGATAATATTTTCATGACTACTGGTAAGCAAATACAAGGAATTCAGAAGAGAAACACAAATCTGAGAAGGAATAAACAGGTTAAAATTTCAGAGAACTGGATTTGGCTTTCTATACCACAGACCATCTTTCTTTTCTTTTGTTTCTTTCTTTCCAGTATGGTTTGTGGTATAGAAAAGAAATAAAAGAAAGAAAGAAGGAAGGAAGGAATGAAGGAAGGAAGGAAGGAAGGAAAGAAAGAAAGATAGATAGATAGAAAGATAGAAAGAAAGAAAGAAAGAAGGAAAGAAAGGGAAAGGAAAAGAGGAAAAAGGAAAGAGGAAAGAAAGACTCTTAGCCAGGAAGGAGTTGTACTTAATAAGGAATTGTAAGCTTTTATTTACCTGGAATCTTGCAAATATAATCAAAATAGAACTAGAAGGGAAGAGGGATGTAGAAAATTGACAACAAATACTTAGCAAGCAACATCCAATGAAGAAGCATTACAGTACAGGAAAAGCAGCAACATTCAAGAAAGCAAATGTCTATGGGAAAATGAATCTAAGAAAGAAACCAACAGTAAAACTCATTTGTTCTTATCATCTGATTTTTTCTTACTTTGCTCTTTTCAAACAAAAGAGAGCAATCTCCACCATTAGTTTCTTTCTCCAGGTGACTCTTGCCCTTCTGTCTTCCTGTTTTCTCATTTCCTCTCTCCTCATATAACTTTTTGTTTTATTTTATTTTATTTTATTTTATTTTTATTTTTTATTAACTTGTTTGTTCACTTTTAGGTTACAAGATTCTGTTCCATAGTCACTTCAGTTATAGATTTTTCTCCCCTTCCTCCCCATA
>CM053600.1:180183215-180252755 GCA_028646575.1 Pseudocheirus occidentalis | reverse complement strand
AATCTCTCAGGCTGGGTGAGTCTGCTGGATGTCTGGCTGGAGCTTTTTCTCTTGGTCCGCTCTTCTCTGCTCTCTGTTCCACGCTGGTGTGGCTTCCTTGAGTTCAGCGTTCTTCTTACCCCAACCTAAGTAGGCCCTTTCCTGGGCTGGGAATCCACCTCCTTGCTCAGTCTCTCCATGGGTTCTGGCCCTCTTGAATTCGTTCAGCTTCACTTTTTAGCCTTTAGCACTAGAATGGCTCTGGCTGTGGCAGTGGCTTCTCCCCACTGCCCTGGGGTCAGGCCGCGTTTTCTGGCCTTGGCTCCAGACCTGGTGCGATGGGTTCCTCCTGCCTAACTGCCTTCAGCGGGGGACATGTTTTCTGCAGTTCCGTGGATTTTGGAGCTGTAAAATTTATTGATTTTATGTGTACTTAAGGTGGCCGTGCAGGAGCTGCTGATCCTTGCTGCTTCTACGCCGCCATCTTGGCTCCACACCTGGTTCTCCTCATATAACTTTTAATGTCTCAAATCAGGGCGTTTTCCATGAGTAGTGACCCATTTCTAACTTATTGTGGAAAAAAAAAGTAGTTAACAGTTACATCAGGTATTAAAAAATAAACAATGCATGATTTTCCTGTAGACTCCCCCAAACTCTGTGACTTAGCATTTCCAAGTTAGATCTTTAAAAGCTATGAAAATAGTTAGATACAAATGATCTGAGGGACCACAATGAGCTGAGGTTGTCTTTACTTTTGTTTACAGGCAGATCCTTAAGTAAATTTATTGAAGTGGCGTTTTCTCCCCTTCAGGTCCTCAGAACTCTCTCAATTTGTTTTTCACATGAATTATTGTTTTCTATCACTTAAGGCAAATAAAATGTCCACATACAAAAAATAGTCCCATATTTATATCTGTATCTGTAAGTATATATTACATAACCTTTAAAAATTTTGTTCCTGACTTTCTTCAGCCTTCCTTTGTCTTATGACTGCTTTATGCCTTGATACTCTGTACCAGATTCCAGCATTTATAGGTTTATTGTAAGCTTCCTGGGTTGAATAAAGATTTCTATTTATCTTTTGAGATCTCAGAATCACAGAATTTGATGGGAGAGCCTCGATGATATTCTTATCCAACCCTTAATGACAAATTATATGAAGGACATAAACTTTATTATTAAGTTTAAAATGTCCCAAAGGGTTAAATATCATTTATTTAACTAATCAAGAAGGATCTTATTGTGTGTTTATTGAGGTTTATTTTCCCTAAATATCACTCCCTCCCAAATCATAATGTCTGACATTTTGTATAGATCTTGACTTTTCTCACAACAGTCTTATGGGGCAGGGAGTAAAAGAATTGTTATTCTAATTTGGCTCCCTGCTGCTTCTAGGATCAAGTCTATTTGACTTTTTAAGCACTTTACAGCCTGGCCCCAATCAATAATGCCAGTCTTATTATAAATGATTCCCCTTGAACTCTGCAATCCAGCCAAAGTGGCCCATTCTCTGTTCTGCATGGGACCCTCCATCTCCTATCCCTGTGTCTTTACACTGGCTGTCTCCAAAGCATGAAATTATCTCTTCTCCTTATATCAAACTCATAGAATCCTTCAGGTCCTTCAAGATGGCGCTCTTTCTACATGGCCACCAACTGGTAATAACCTTTGTCCTTATGTAACTTGTATTAAACTACCTTCTGCTTATCTCAGATTCTTACTGAATAATGAATATGATGAATTATTATATTTATCACATATCAGTATATTAAATATTCATAGGTGTTAGAGTGGATAAAGTGTCATACCTGGAGTCAGGAAGACCTGAGTTCAAATATGACCTCAGACACATGGGCAAGTCACTTAACCCTAGTTACTTCAATTTCCTCATCTGTAAAATGAGCTGGAGAAGGACATGGCAAATCACTTCAGTGTCTTTGCCAAGAAAACCCCAAATGGGGTCAAGAAAAGTTGGCTACAACTTAAATGGTAAACAACATTATATATTCATTGTACATATAATTCTTATATTACAAGTATATGTCATGAATATAAATCATATGTATATTGAATATAAGAATGTAAGTATTTGAATGTAGGAATTGTTCCTTTTTTAACAGCCTGTCACTCTACCTGACACACAGTTAAAATTTAAAAATGTTTTTTGATGAGTTGGATAATTGAATAATACAGATGAGGAAAGTAAAGGTGGGAGTAGTGATTTTCCTGCAGTTAATGTTTATCATAGCTGGAACTCAAACATGTATCTCCTGAATGTAAGACCCATCATTTTTACATACTCATACTGTTTTCCCAAAATCATTCAAGTAAACCTATTCTGGAATTGCATACATACATAGCACTGACATTGAAAGAATGCTCTGTCTCTTTCTGGTTCAGTGTATTTCCTTATTTTACATAGAATTAGTTACTTTCTCCAAAATAGTATTTCAGAGAAGAATGCAGGGCAAGAAAAAAAGACAAAACACCTTAGTTTGTAGGCTATTTAAAGTGATTGTAAACTCTGTCTTTTTGCTCACACTTTATATCATATGGTAATTAATTGTTTTGTGAATGTTTGATAGAATTCAATTCTGAATCTCTCTAGTCCTGAACATTTTTTTCTCACTTAGAAGTTCATTAATGGCTTATTCAATTACTTCATCTAAAATCTGGTTGTTTAAATGTTCTATTTCTTATTCTGTGACTTTGAATATTTTAATTTTGTAAATACTCATTTATTTCATTGAAGCTGGTTTTATTGGCATGTATTTGGGCAAAATAGTTAACAATATCCTTAATTTCCTCTTCTTTTGTGATAATGCCCCTTTTACATTTCTGATATTGATAATTTGGTTTTACCCTTTCTTTTTTAATCAAATTAGCTAATAGTTTATTTCATTTTTAATAGCCCTAGTTTTATATATAAATTCAGTGTTTTTGTTTTTAATTTTGTCAATCTCTTCTTTGAAGTTCAGGATTTCTATTTTAGTATTTAATAGGAGCTTCTTAATTTGTTGGTTTTCCAACATTTTAATCATGTTCCTGATTTATTGATGTGTCTTTCTCTTTTTTATCAATAATACTTAAAGATAATTCATTTTCCCCTAAGGATTGCTTTGGCAACAAAATTTTGGTATGTTGTCTCATTGTCATTCATTATTTTCATTCTTTTTTTTTCAGAGTGGAAGGCAAGGCAGTTGGGGTTAAGTGACTTGCTCAAGGTCACACAGCTAGTAAGTGTGTCAAGTGTCTGAGGGCAGATTTGAACTCAGGTCCTCCTGACTATGGCTGGTGCTCTATTCACTGTACCACTTGGCAGTCCCCATTCATTAATTTCCATGAAATTTTCTATCATTTCTATGATTTGTGCTTTGATCTGCCAATTCTTTACAATTTAGTTATTTCATCTCTCATTGATTTTAATTCTTTTTTTTTTTTTTTGAGGGCAGTTGGGTTTAAGTGACTTGCCCAAGTTACACAGCTAGTTTTTTGTGTTAAGTGTCTGAGGCCGGATTTGAACTCAGGTACTCCTGACTCCAGGGCCGGTGCTCTATTCACTGCGCCACCTAGCCACCCTGATTTTAATTCATTTTCATTGGTGAGATCATATATATATATATATATATATTCATTCATTCATTCATTCATTCTTTAATTTATCTATTTATTTATTTGCATTGTGATGAATTTATTTCTGAGAGTTCGGTCCTCAGATATGTCAGTTTTTGTGAAGGTGTTACTATTAATTAGAGAAGTGAAAATTAAAGCAACTCAGAGAATCTATCTCACACTGACCAGCTTGGCAAAGATGAAAAAGAGGGAAATGATAATTGTTGGAGGGACTTTGGGAAAAGAAGCACATTGATGCATCATTGGTGGGACCAAGAACGAGTATAACCATTCTGGAAATTAATTAGGAATTATACACAGAAACTCAAAAAATTTTGTATGCCTTTTAATCCAGCCTTTCATCCACTGGCAGACCTATACACAAAAGAGATCAAAGAGATAAAAAAGGTTTTGTATGTACAAAAATATTCATAACAGCTCTTTCTGTGGTGGCAAAACACCCTGCAGACTGAAAGGATGACAACCAATTGAGTAATGACTGAATAAATTGTGATATATAAATGTGAAAGAATTCTGTTGTGTTGTAAACAAAAAGTGGGGCGGGGGGGGGGGGGTGGGGTGGGAGAGACCTGGAAAGACTTACATGAACTGAGGAAGAGTAAAGTAAACAGAACCTGAAGAAAAACGTATACCGTTTTGAATACTTTTATAAGCTGATGAAGAATGTGACTGGAAAAACCAGGGCAACAATTTTTAAATTAAGAACATTGTAAAATGGCAGCCGGTTGCTCGAGAGATAGATCAGATCTGCGTTCTGATGATGTCTCGGACACTGTGTGACCCTGGACAAGTCACTTACCTTCAATTTACATCACTTTCCTCATCTGTGCGATGAGTATAATAACACATCTACCATGCAGGATTATCGTGAGGATCAAATGACATAATATTTGTTAAAAAAAATAAAGAGCTTGGCATAGCGCCTGGCACAAATTAGGCATTATACTGATATTTATTCCCTTTTCCCAGATATGGCTTTGAAAGGCGTAAGAACTATGATCAATACAGTGACCATGCGTAATTCCAGAGAATTATTTTTGAAACTTGCTATGTGCCTTTTGGCAGGGAGGTGTTAGGGTTCCAAATGAGATGTGTGTGTATATGTGTATAAAAAGATGTATCTCTGTGTGCGTGCACATTATGTATAAAGCTATTGCTACATACAATATTTATATAACAGTAGTTACATATCTATAATTATTTGCATATAGCCAATTAAGGAATTTATTTGCTTCACTGTGCATATTTGTCAAAAGGGATTTGCATTTCTTTTCTTTCTATTTTTTTCAATTGGAGTGGTTGGAAGGAGAGAAAATAGATAACTATTAAGTAAAAAGAAAATAAAACAGGTGGGAGGGGTGCTACAGAGTTTCTATTCCATGCATTTTGAGATGAAGTCACTATGTTATTAGTTTTCCTTAATTGTTTTATTTGTTACGAGAGATCGCTGTTGGAGCGAAGACAAGCAGCAAATATTTATAATGTGAAAGCCAGCTACATCAATGAGGGTGTTCCTTCTTAAATGAACCATACCCTTTCTCAGGTTTTATTTTTCTCTGTCATGGTGACCCTGGCATCTCAAAAGCAGGGTATGAGCTCTGGAAGTCCCACCAAGTTAGAAATGTTTCAAGTATTGGACTGATGATGTAATTATGTCTGTATCTCCAGGTTCAGATTTTGGACTAAAGTCTAACATTTATTCATTTTAATGCGTCTTTAAATTAGGCAGTTTAGCAAAGTAATCATATTCAGATGATCTCTAAATATCTGTTAAATAATTTGGGTTGCTCTCAGAAGTTCTTGTGACCATAAATTTCTCTGCTAGAGCTGGTGTTTGGCAAGATTTTGCTCATAGAAAATGGATGGCCAAATTAATTGAATGATTAAAGTTAATAGGCATAAAGTAATGTCTTGCACTTGGGTTCAGAAATCAACTTCCCAAGTAAAAGATGGAGGAGGCAGGTCTAAATTAGACTTTGTCAGAAAAATGTGTGGTTGTTTTTAGTGTACTACAAGTCCCTTAGGAGACAGTGCTGTAATGTGACAGTCAAGGAAATTAATTCAAACTTGGGCTGCATAAAAATAGTCATGTCTAGAAGTACAAAGGTCCTATTATAATCAGCAGTGTCCAAACCCTATATGAAGATATTGCATTCATTTTGGGGTACTGCATTTTATTAAGAGCATCAATAAACTGGTATGTGATTAAAGGAGGGCAGCAGGAGCTTAGCACTATGCCTAGCACATAATAGATGCTTATTAAATGGTTATTGATTGAGTTCAGTCATCGATCGGTTGATGGCATTGGGAATGCTTAGCCTGAAGAAGAGAAGGTTGATCCAGGAAGGACATGATAGCTATCTTCAAATATTTGAAGGGCTATCCCAAGGATGACATGATGGATTATGCTTATTCTGCTTATCCCCAGAGTGCCAACTTCCATAGCAGTAGAACTTTGGAAAAGTTAGAAAAATGCAGACTTAGACTGGATGATAAAAAAAAGAACTAGAAAAAACAAAACAATTTTCCAACTTCTAGAAATTAGGGCTGTCCAAAAGTGGATTGGAATACCTTAGAATACACTCTGCTTCTCTGAAGGGAAGTCTTCAAACAAGAATCGGATGGTCTTTATAGGATGAATTGTAAAGCTAATTATTTTTCAGGTATACTTAAGACCACATATTAAGGATATTTTTCATCCTGAAATTCTGTAATATTGTAATTACATTGGACTTGTATAGACTCCACCGTCTATACACAGTCTTGTAATGGGGCTTCATTGTCATTAAATACAGGGGCATATTTCCTTGGGTGGGTCAAAACCAGTGTGAGGCCAGAAACTCCTGAACAAGCAACCCATGGAAGGTCGACAGTTTTGGATCATTGTTCCTGCCAGTGAACTACACAAAATATCTTGTGTCTTGGACCTTAGCTGTATCTGTTAATCCTGATTCAGTATATCTGCTTTCCACATCTCTAATAATTATATAGGACTATCTACTCTCCTCTTTGCTATTGCTTTATGGTCTGGCATAGTTAAGCTAAACCTCCTGTATTGCCAACCTCACCATCAAGGATTCAGGTTTACTATGACTTTGAACCTGTCTTTTCCCTTATGGATTTAAAAACCTTATGCTCTAATGACTATGGGTAGAAAGCTAATGGCTGCTGTGGGGTAGTTAGATGTGAATATATATGTTATTTGTGGTAATTAAATTCAAGTCAAGGAAAAATCTGATGAAACAAACAAAAAAAGCAATTACGAATCTTTATATATAAAAGTAAATTTAAATGGCCAACTTATCTATGTATTTTATGTAAATAAACCACATACTTTACAGATGAACTCTTAGCTATTGTGAACTCATTGAGGACAAGGATTTTGTTATTTTTATTAATTCTTAAACCTCCCTTGACATTTAGCTTAATAATTTACATGGAGCATGAATTTCAATGAACAAGCGTCTATTATGTGCCTACTCTCTTCCAGACGCTGTCCTAGGTATGGAGTATACAAAGAAGAAATGTAAACAAGCTTACTTCCTATTGAGAGAGACAACATGTACCTATTTGTGTATGTAGTAAATATGTAAAAGTTGATACCATGTTATTACTTTGTGGAGAAAACCCCCAGTTGGGAACATCTGTAAAGGCTCCTTGTAGAAGGTGGCTTGTGAGTTGAGTTTGGAAACACAAGGGGAAAAAATGGTCTGGTGAATGAATGAATTATAAACATCATAACATTTTTGTCATAACTTGGGAACCTTGTAAATAATGTGTGTGTTCACTTTTATGGTTTCTTATTTAAGATATTCAATATTGAAAGTGTTCAGTTTCCATAAGAAATCCTTATGAAAACAGGAATAAACATAAGAAGCTGACCTTTCCATTTTCAGACCCACATCACTGGCTCTGGACCTTAGCTGGAATTCACCATGGTCCTTTAAATGGAACTTTTTTTTTTTTAAACAAAGAGTCACCTGTTGACAGTTATTTATATTTTGAAGCTACAAGCTTTGGAATTAATTGCCTGTTTTGTATGATTGTCAATTAGTGATTGGTTTTTGATAGACCTGTCTGTGCTCCTGGTGTTTTAAGAAACTTACAGTATTGTTTATCATCTGTCTTCTCTGCCCAGTCCTTGGAAAGTAAAGGAACCAGATGTTTTGGGGAAGGGGGGAGGGGATATCAAAGAGGAGTTAAAAATTTAAAAAACAATCTCTTGTCTTCATAGAGTCTTCAAAAGAGGAAAGCAAATACATTCTTGGGCTAGTATAGAAATAGCTAGAAGAGGAAGATTACACATGTGTTTTGTTCATTCTCATGGTATTAGTGTTTGTCATGCCTCTGAATACCAAATCAAATTGATAGACTGGTCTCTCTGGCCAGCAGAAACTCTGCTCCATATAAACACATTCTTTGTTTATGGAAACCCTAACCTTCCGGAGCTGTGGCTCAGTAGCATGGGCTTTATTATAAGTTAATCTAAATCTCTACAAATAAAAGTTCTCTTTTTCCCGCATAAAACCATACAGTGTGTAAATACTGGGGTGTCCTCTGTTGATTGATTCATGGTAGATCTGCTTACATTCTTCTTAGAGGTGGTTTGACTGTCTGCATACCCTGAATTTACAAAGCTAATTCACTTCTCTACTTTTCTTTGCACTATATAGGTCTCACTGTTTACATTTTCATTGGAAACATATAACATCAACAGAAAGGACTGAACTATAGCCAGGATTTTTTTTTCTATTCCACTTGAAATTGAAAAATTCTTCTGTGTAGGCTTATAAGTGAAATTGAAAACCTAGGGCTGCCCTTTAGTGAATAAGAAAGTCTGGTGCAAATACATACATACATACATACATACATACATACATACATTATATATATATATACATACATACATAAATAATGTGCTTTTAGAGGGGAAATGTGTTGGGAAAAATGGGATTATCTTTAAATAGATTTTTTTTTTCTAATTTCCATGGCCCAATGACATTTCAGTCTATCCTTCATGCAAGAATAACTCCAGTGATACTTATAAATCATCTTTTACAAAGATAACTGAAATGGTCTGGATTTTGCCCCTCACCCTGCTGATATTCTGTCCTTGGTACAAATCTTGACTTAGTGTTCGATTTATAAGACGTTTCCTTTTTATGTTGGTTTATCCATTCAAAGGTATTGTACGTACACATAGAAAAATGGGCTCTCAAGTCTGTTATATACTCTCTGAACCTTAAAAGTGCTAGTCTCCTACCCTCCCTTCCAGTTTTCTTCACACTTAGTTTTGCCCCTGATAAATATAAACATATAGATGTGTATATAAACATATATATGTATATATGTATCCATATATATGTATATATATATATATATATAAAGTACATTGCATTAGAGCTGTGGTTGTTTTCCTAATTTTGAACATAATTATTGATTTCTCTTGACAGGACATTTACAAAATGAGTTTAATCATGAAATTGTAACATTTCCCTTTAGTTCTTGAGATGGTAGTAAAAGCCAATATAAAAGAACATTTTCTATTTTTTAAAAATAACACCTTCTTTCAAATCTGTCTATATCATTGGGGATCTTTTCTCAATTATTCCTAGGTAGAGGAACCAACATGGTGACGTGGTTGAGGTATCCTTTTTGATCTCCCTTGACTGTATCACCCTGGACAAGCCACTTGCATTGTTAGTCCTCTAAGACAGCAGGTGGGGTCTTTTGAGAGGAGTCATGGATGCTTTTCCATTTGGTAAAGTCTATGAACCTCTTGTCACAATAATGTTTTTACACAGTGGAAAGAAATGCCAAACTTCAACTAGAGATTAGTACAAATAAAGATGTAATTTTTTTTCTCTCCGTCCAAGTTCATAGACCCTTTTTGGATCAGTGGACCCTAGGTTAAGCACACCTGCTCTCAGACTAAATTGCAGAGAAAGTGCTAACCAGCATTGGGAGATGAAGTTCCTTGCTAAAACAAACAAATAAACAGAAAACAGCCTGAAAGCAAAAACAAAACCAAAAAATACAACTGTAGTTAATAGCAAACAGACAAAAGCTCTTCCAGGCCCATATTGTGTGGATGTTAAAGTTAGCAGGTAAAATAATTCCAAAGAGAAACAGATCCATTTGCAGTTAGAATTGTTCCTCCTACTTTGAATGTCTAAGGCTAGTCTGGGCTGAGTTCCCATTAGGTCACTTCTAAAAATAACTTGGCTACAGTTTGGCTTGGGAGGTGCTGGAGACAGTAAAAACGAGGTTATTTTCAGCCTCTGGCCACCATCCTGAGAGGGAGTTGCTGCAGGATGCATGTTTCTTTCCAGTTCTATCACTCACAGTGCTTTTACGTGGCAGTTACTTCTCCAGAAATAACAGAAAAGGGAACAGGTCTGCTTAGTGCTATTTGATTTCCTGAAAATTGTAACTTAGATTTTGTTTTAAAGTTTCCTTTGCATAGACTTCAGTGCCAGAAGGCATCCAGGAAATTGTTGTGAACATTTGTCTTTATAGTTTACCAGAATAGTAGCCTGCTGGCTATCCCAGAGTTGTGGTGTCATTTTGAAGTGGACTAATTAACAAAAATTGCTTGATAATTCCCATGGTTTCCTCAAAGCAGAATTTTATCAGAGATAGAGATCAGACCTGTGATTTCCTTAGTAGAGTGAACTTTCTGGAGAGGACGCTTTCTCTTGTCAATATAAGTCTTAGAAAGAAATCTAGAACATTGCAAGATTAAATGAGTTGCCTAGGGTCACACAGCAAGTCTGAATCAGAGGTGAAATATGAACCCAGGTCTTAAGGGTTTTTAAGACTATCCTCTCATTTAGGACCATAGAGTTGTTGAAAATATGGTGATTTGGTACTAGGAATTCTGGGTTCTGGTATCAGTTCACCCCATGAAATTAGTATATTTAGTATATAGTATTAATAATATATTCATATATTTTGAGCAGTCAGAGAATATCTAACCTAAGATAAAAATGAGCCTACAGCTTTGTTTCTAAAATGTAAGTCAAGATGAATTTATTAGAAATGGATCAGAGTAATGAAAAGAATTTGTTTGATTTCTTAGCTTCTCTGTTTCATCAACAAAATATTCTTATAATTTTATATTTATGGGAGATATCCAGAAGAATGCTTCTTTTTTGGGGGGTGGGGACATGTTTTGTTTTTAGCTTTGGTTAATTTTGGTTTATTTGTTCAATCCTTTTCAGAAGGTATAGGCTTCTGGTACTTGGTAGGGAGATGATCAGTAGAAAAGACCAGGGCCACTAAGAAGAGTGAATGCAGTGAATATCAACTTTGTGTGCTTAAATAATAATTGAGCTGACAGGGTTAAAAATTCAGTGTCTAATTGCAAGTCTAAATTACAGCACTTTTCCATTCTTTTAGCATTTCTCCATATAAAATGGGCATCATAACTAAGACCAGGTTGAATATAATGGATATTGTCTAATCCTCCCAGATGTCATTAATGTAAATGAGATTATGAGGCAGAAGACTTTTTGCACATTATTATTATGTGTTTCATTTCTTCATTGGCTTCACCTTAAAGGTCACCTGCTAATCTTAGAGGCTGCTGCCAGGACTGGACAATTAGAAGACACACCAACTCTTAAATGTTATTATTTTACTTATTATGATATGAATACCTTCTATTTATATGGACCTTTAAAGATTTTCAAAGAACATTCACATATGTTAGCCCTTTGGATCCCTTCACGGCACTGTGATGAGTATTATTAACACTATTTTGCTGAGACTTAGAGATTTAACTTGACCGACAGAGAGTAGCAGTGGGATTCAAATGCAGGATTTCAGATTACAACTTGTGTGACCTTTATAATGCCTTGTTAAAATAAATTCTTGATGAAATTGAGTGGTGATGTAATTCTATTGATTGGTTCTTTGATCTGGATGCAATAGAAGTCTGAGATACAGTTGTCATGATTTATCAGTCAATGTAACTGAGCCTTCCTCTTTGGAACCATCATTGAATTTCTGTAGAATTTGTAGTTTCAGGTGTTTGTATTGCGTACACAAATGTATGGCTTGGAAGTATATGGAAAAAGTTGTGTTTTAATGCAGAGAATACACCCATGTTTGTCCCCATCTAACAGATGTAGCTCTATAAACATAACTATAATTTCTCTATGCACCAACCCTGGAAGAAAGAAAAGAGAAAGCAGTGTGGACAAGAGTGACTCTGGTGGGGTCTGAATTGTAAAACCATGCCATGGGGCTTCTGTTATGCAGTAAAGAGGAGAGCTTGATCAGTCTCCAGAGCAGGATAGGAAATGGCGCTAGCATCTTTAAAATGAGGGAGATGAGAGAAGGTATACTATAGGATGGAGAACATTGGATCTAGAATCTAAAGATGGTTCAAATCCCTCTTCTGAAGTGACTTATCTGACTGTGGGTTAATAACCTCCCCTCCCTGGCCTTAAGTTTCTTTGCCTCTGAGCTATGGGGTTTGGACATCACGGCCTCCAAGGTCCTCCTCAGCTTTGGATCTGGGATCATATGATTCTAGCTCACCTTCAAGGTCTGTTCCAGGTCTAAATTGATGTACCTGTGATCTCAGTCAATCATTCAGCTCTCATACCCAGAATGACGATTATGTTCTAGGAATTGTTAAGTTCAAAGGATACAGTGTCAGGAGAACAAAAAAACCAAAGTATCCCTGCCCTCAAAGAGCTTACGTTCTCTTGGGGTGAGACAACATGTTCACAGATGCAGCAGTATAAAACGCATGCACAGTCATTTGATTGAAGCAGACGATGGCAGCAGAGATGTGAGAGGCGGTACTTGTCTTATGTATAGTCTTATGGACCTAAGCTCCCCACTCTTCAGGCAGCATGAAATAGGACAGAGAAGCCCGTGACCCGCGACCATCATTTTTCCACACTTACTTTCTGTGCCTTTGGGCTGAGCTCCCTTTTGTGTAGTTGTGTCTTTTCTACTCTGTTCTCTTACTTTCTGCCAGAACCTTCTGGTTAACTAAAAATCTTTCCCCTTTGCTGCCCACACTTCCTATGAGAAAGAAGGCACTTCAGTCATGGGGAGGGGGCTTTCAGAAATGTTGGGGAGGGTGGTTCCATGTTAGAAGTGTTGTACCTGGGCTCCCATACAGAAATTCCGACACCCTTCGCACATTCACTTTTAATTCTGTGTCATGCTCAAGGAGACATTTAATAAATGTTTGATTGATTGATTAGTGCTGTCTATCTGACAAGACCTTGCCCTTTCATGAGGATTAGCTGCATACATCAGAGACATATTATGAACACAGCTCTGGGAGGGTCACGGTTTATATATATATATATATATATATATATATATATATATATATATACACTTCAATTCAACTTGCATAAAGATGTGAAACCCTGTATGTGGGACTCTACCCCATCATAGTCTTACCATGTGCAGCTCAAGGCATTTTCAAGAGAAGCTGATTTTAATGTTGACTCATGAGTAGTTTATTGCTTTACAGTCATTCTTTGTCTCTAAAACTTCAGGTGTTTCCATTGCTGTTCTCCCTAAGTTTCAGGTCAAGCACTGATTTGCATTTGTAGGGTGTTTCCTCATTGGAAGTTCCCTAGACTGAAACAATCCCAAGTCACCTCAAACCTTCCTTGGCCATTGGGTTTACCTAGCCCTTATGTCCAGGGCCCACTTAGTTTGCTCTGTCCTCACTTCCAAGACCATAGGGAAGGGTACTTGCTCGTGATCTAGGCAATTATGAGTTTAAGAGAGAGAAGAGAGGAGAAAGAAGGCAGGCAGAGGGGAAAATATCAGTACATTAGATCAGAATCAAAGCTATTGATCATTTTAAAACATTCCCCTCATTTTGCAGGTGAAGACATGTAAGCCCCTTAATTAAAATGTATGTTTCTTGAGGTCAGGAATTTTTTTTGTTTTGTTTTGTATGAACTCAACACTTAGCACAACGTACATACTAAGGGCTTAATACGCGTTTCTGGATTACCTAAAGCCTCTCGACCTCAACATGGTTCCCAAAGTTGTAAGTATGTGGCATTCAAATTCAAGAACAATGACTCCCCCTTTAGTGCTTTTTTTTAATTGCACCATCCTGGCTCCGGTTTTTATAGTGCTCAGATCATGTCAGAATCCTGCTTGGAATTAGATGTGTTGTTGTTGTTTCTTCTCTCCCTTATTCTTCCTTCTTTCATTGTCAGGGCCCAATCAGAATCATTTTGGAAAGTCCTTTTGTTTATTGACAGTCTAAGAATGGAGGGGTATCTAGTGGGGCCAGCAGGCTCAGGTCTGCATGATTAGAAAATATTTCATAAAAAGGTGCCAATGTTCATGTAAGTGGTTTCTTATCTCCTTGCTTTGTTCCTCTGAGCATACAGCAGAGGTGAAGTGTCTAAATGACAGCACATTCAAATGTTATAATAAGCAATATGCTTTCCTTGTCAAAACTGGCCTTCCTTTCTCTCTCTCTTTTGCATTTTACCTTTTTCTCTTTGTTTGATTCCATACTGCTCTGACTTCCAGCAACCAGCCATCTGAACAGACTGATTTCAATACAATATATAAAATGGACTGGATTAGCAGATGGTCATCTAATGTTTTATGCAAATAGCTATGTAATGAAGTATGATTTGATAAAGCAGATACCTCTCCTGGGTACTGTTTTTTTTTTTTCTGACCACGACGGCAGGTGGTCTTGGTTAGTGACTGTATTTCAGCCCAACTCCAGTAGAAACATGCTTAAATCCTACCTACTTCTGAGAACAATGGAAATATCATTCCTGCCATGATCAGTTGGTGTCAGAAAAACAAATATATAAGCAACAGCAACTGTGGTGTTGCTTCTCTCAAGTTTTAAAACGTCCTTGCTTACAGAATGAAAATGCCATCTCCAATTTGTTTTAATATTCTACAGTAAAATTAAGGTAAATGCATACCTTGACAGAGTTGAGGATTCATAGCAATGGACTGAAAGACCTTTGGAATCGACCTGTAATTTTATCAACATGGGAAATTCCCACTGTGGAAATTCTATCTGCTAATGCAGGTCAGTATATGCTGGACAACTTAGTGTCTCAGAGAGTTTCCTGGGACAAAAGGATGGGTCATTTGCCCAGGGTTACACATCCAGTATGTGCATGAGATATGTAGACTTGAATACAGATCATCCTGACTCCTAGGCTAGCTCTCTATCCAGTTTACAATTCTGCTTCTTTTAATATAAGCTTAAAACCACAACAGCAACAACCACAAACGACAACAAAAAACAACGTTCTGGTCATTGAGTGAAAAGCATCCATAGAAGTGAATCAGTGAGACAGTTTCAGAGACTGGCTAGTGTAATGGAGAGATCACTAGGTTATGTGACGTTTAAACGTTTGAGAGACATAATCTCTGGGTAATTCAGTCATTTTATTAATCAGGCCAGCATATTATTAATAAAAGAGGTTCGAGGCACTCTCAAATGCTAAAGACCCCTCATGGCAGTGGGCTCACTGTTTACATGGCCTTGGAAGAGCAGGTGTTCCCGAGGGTGACAAACAATTCTGTTGAACAATTAATAAGAGAATGATGAGAGATGGACTACATCACAGTGAACTTCTTGAGGTACATCACACTGAGTACCCAAATCTTTGTCAGAGAGACATCAATTCCCTTATTACCTCTCTGACAAAAGAGAGAACCCACCTTTTCCCAGACTGGTCTGAGTAAACATAATGAGTCGGGAGCTGCACATTTGCCCAGACTTAGAATTTCTTTTACTGTCTCTTATTAGATCTTAGCATCCTGGCTGGGTAAGTCTTTGGGAAAGATTTCCTATGTGGTTAATTTCTGGATGAGAAAATAGAAAGGGGGAAAACCTTGGTCCTGATTCAGTAATTAATTATTGATACAGGAGAGAAAGAATCATTTCTCTCAGTTGAGAGCTTAGAGATTTAGACCCAGCCCTGCTTCTAATCAGGCCTCTCCTAGCTCTAAGGTCCTATGCATATGTTGTTTTGATTTGAGTTACTCCCCTTTTGTGAGGCATGGGATAGGAAGAGAGTGAAGGAATGATCTTTTTTTCTTTCCAGTGAGTTTTCTTATCCTGGACTATAGTGGAAATGAGTCCATTTCACGATAACATCATTGAAATGGGATGTGTTTCTTCTAATTATTCAGTCTATTAATATATTCAGCACCTGTGGAAACAGTGGATCATCAAGTAGGGACCATGTTCATCAAAAGGCTTTGTATGTTTCAGCGCTATTCCAAGTTTATGTCATTGCATTAGAGGGTAGAGCAGATGAAATTGAAGACTTGTAATGTACTAATAATTTGATTAACTTGTCCGTTTTTGTAGCCAGCTTGAAGACTTATTTTAGATAAATTAAGAAGATTAAATCTGAAGAGTGATCTTTGACAATTATTCTTTCTGAGGGGAAAAAATACTCAGTGGTCCGACTCTGCTAACAATATGTTTAGTATTCTCATGCAAGAGTCTTCTTCTTCTCTGTCTGAAACCTTATTAACCTCACCAGCCATGGTGTAGTCTTTATTTTGTTAAATTGCATTGCTTCCCTAAGGAATATGTGCTTAACTGTTTCATCCTAGTGATGCCTGATAACACTTTTTTTTTTTTAACATTCAACACACCCACTGTGAAACAGATTTTCTTTACTGTTAACAGGAGATGAAACTATACAAGTGTAGAAAAAATGAAGACTTGTCATTGGATTTCTGTCATGGCATTTTCTGTTTTACATAGTTTAGGATAAGGTGATTCTCAAAAAAAAATTTTTTTTCTTTGTTTTTGTACTTGGATTATCAATGGGTTTATCTGTCTCTTAGAAACAGAAGGTGAGAAATAAAGACCTCAAATTCAACCAGTAATTGTTGTGACATCCTCAAGTCTTCACTTAACTCAAGGAAGATATCTGATGATCCTTCTGTAACCATTTATTGATAGTTATTAATTAAGCCATAATGTCTACTGTTTCCAAGACTGTGAGTCCAATAGACTGTGAGATGTTTGTGAACAAGGACTACATTTTTTTTTGCTTTATTCCATTTTCCAAGCTTTAACCCAATGCCTGGCATATAGTAGATGGCAAATATATACTTGTAGATTGAAAGCTGGACTCTGAGTTTGTAAAGACAAACAAAATCTAGTCTGTGCCTTCAAAGAGTTCATAATTTGTCCATTAATTTATCCTACTATTAAAAATCAGAGTTTTGCATAACAATTAAAATTTTTTCCTCTTATAAATTAAATGTTCTTCGTTTTTTTTTCCTTCTCTCAGATGGGCAAACATTTCCATGAATTATCCTTGAAGGTGGTTACTTAGTTGTCTCCTAAATAGCTTTTCCTCTGAGTTAAAACAAAGCAAACTGTGACCTTAATATGACTTTTCCAAAGATCTTACTTTTTAATTCTCTAATTATTTTTATCGTTCTTTGATATGACTTCAGATCATATAACTTCTTCCCCCACTGTCAATCAATCAAAAATTGTCCAGCCAGTTATTTTGGAGAGAGAGGCATAGTTAAGTTATGGAATGTTTTTAACATTTGTCTAAGAAGAAAAAATAAATGTTTCTGTATTCCCCTAATCTCAGTTTAATATACATGGTTATATCTAATTCCAGAATTAGTTGTAATGAAAAGGGCACTGAGTGCTGGAAAGAACTAGAGTTCCAATTTCATCTCCAACATGAACTGGATGATCATGGATAAGTCACTTAACCTAACAAAGCCTCAGTTTCCTCTTCTGTAAAAATGAACACAATGAACATTGCAGGGCCTATATAATAGACATTTTGTTGGGATCAGGTGAAATAATGTACACAAAAGCTATTTGAAAGCTTTCAAGCACAGTTTCACTGTTAATGTTTCAGTGATCAGTCCTACCTTCACATTCTGTATCTGAAACCAAGTAAACCAGAGATAAAATAAGGTCAAGAATCCATGTTAATTAAACCTTTTCTATTTATTGTTTTTAATAGTTCATTTGTATTTAAAAGCTCAGGCCTTGGGTGTCTACCCAAAGCCAAAGAAAGGCTTCTGGCTTTCTAAAGTGTCAGGATAATTTTTGTGCACAGGTGGTTGCTCCCTTCCTCTCTCCCTCCCTCCCTCCTTTGCCTTCCTCTTGTTGCATTTGTTTGTTTCTGACCTCCTTTATTCTTTCTTCATTGTTGGTGCCAGATAAGGATCATTTTGGGAAGTCCTTTTGTTTATTGACAGTCTTAAGAATTGAGGGGTGCCTAGCTGGACCAGTGGGCTCAGCTCTGGATGATTAGAAAGCATTTCAGGAAAAAAAAATGCTGATGTCCACGTAAGTGATTTTTTATCTCCCTGCTTTGTTCCTCTGTGCATGCAACAAAGGTAAAGTATCTAAATGACAGCACATTCAAATGTTATAATAAGCAATATGCTTTCCTATCAAAACTGCTCTTCCTTTATCTCTCAGCATTTTACCTTTTCCTCTTTGTATGATTCCATAGTGTTCTGACTTCCAGCAACCAGCCTTCTGAACAGACTGATTTCAATACAGTATATAAGATGGACTGGATTAGCAGATGGTCATCTAATGTTTTGTGCAAATAGCAATGTAATGAAGTATGATTTGATAAAGCGGATACCTCTACTGGGTGTTTCCTCCTCTTGACATATGCATATATAAATACATGAACCCCCAAACAAATGCACACAAACATATACTCTTCGGTGGGCACGTAGGAAAAATGTGGTCTGTTTCCTCTACTGTCTTCCTCCACCAGTCGTTTATAGTATACTCTTGGCTCTCACCCCAGTACTAGGAAGACTCCATGCATCGCTTCCTCCAACCCTGACATCAGTGATGCTCTGTGGCTCATCCAGTAGCAGGTGTTGAACAGTGATATAAACAGCATTTTGTCTACCAAAGCCAAATTGTCCTGTTTCCAGCCTCCATTGGCCAATGGAACACTGATGCCAAAGTCACTTCCCAAGTCAGGTATCAGGCATGACAGTTCATTATGCTGTCTGCCAAACTACTGGCCCATTGAAACCCTTATTCTAAATATGAAGGAAGAGTAACAGTTTCTGTCAAGCAAATAACTTGTGGTTTTAGGCGACACGTTCTTTCTGGACTTGAAGATTTTTCTGTGTTTGATAAATCGAGGGCAGAGATTAAAATGCAGGTAATTCCCTAACATCGGCCTTGTCCTGAGCATATTGACATGTCTGGTTATGCAGATTTTAAAATATAACAGAAGAAAACTGACCCTTCTCTGCATTACAGAATCACTTTCAGAGCGAGGCAAAAGGAGAGAGAGAAAGGGAGAGGAGGAGAAACAGAGAGGGAGACCAGGCCCATTTTAAGGATATGGATAAACTGAAGTATATTGTGGGGAAGACCAACAGAATAGTGAATAAATTATGACCAAGAAGAATTATGTGAAGGAGCTGTGAAGGTTGAGTCTAGGAAAGAGAAGACTCCAGTGAGAACTGATAATGTTTTCCTGGATTTGTACGAACGGCATCTGTCTTTTTCTGCTTGGTGCTAAAGGGCAGGTCTAGTTAAAAAAGGGGAAGATGTTGTTGATTGCAGTTTAATATGAGAGAAAACCTTCTAACCATAGGACATTTCCAAAAATTAACCAAGCTGTGTCAGGGGGGAGTTTGTTCTCCTTACAATGATGTCTTTGATGGAAGACTAGATAACAACTTGTAATGCCATGCACAAGCAGCTTTCCAGAAGACTGCTACTGTGAACAGCTTTTAAGGTTCTGATTACACTGTACAGTGAACACTCTATTCCATAACAAATCAAAGCAAAACATTCACAGAAAATCAAAGTACAGCATTCACAATATTACAACTTACCATAGAAAATCACAATATAATATTCACAAAAACTTGTCATTAAAATGGCCATATAATTTTCACCAAAGTGACCACAAAGTTCTGAAGAAAGAACAATCATCTGGTATCCCTAAGGAGGTTTGCCTCCTTAGTAGTTCAGTCATCTCAAAGTACAATAGTCAAAGTGCTCCACTCATGGAGCAACTAAGTTAATTCAATCAGTCTCTTATTCAGCAATCAATTACTAAGTATCATTAATCACTAAGTACAATCATTAGAAAGTACACAAACCCTCCACCCCTAGGTAACTAGTAAACCATGTTATCATCACAGCATTCAATACCCAAGGAGAGGTCTTTTTTTTTCATCTTAACCTGAGGCAAGTTCTCAGCAGTCCCTGTTCCTGGGGAGACAAAACTTAACAAAGCCACAACATACATTGCCAGTGTCCTGTGTCCTCATCAATTCACTCTATGCCTGCAGAACAGTCTCAGGACCCCTGAAAACATCAGCAAGACCCTCTTCTAGGATATCTATAAATGTACAAGAAGAAAATCCTTTTTCAGGGTTTCTGAGCCAACAGCAAGGATCCAGGATCTCAGCAACAACACCACTGTCCTTCACCAGCAGATGAATCTGGCAAAACAACATCAAAACAGACAGATAGGATACCGGCACCACATGCTTCCTTAATCGTTTGGCCCTTTGGGTAGCCCTAGGACCCAAAAGAAATCTCAGCTGGCTCCTGGAATCAAAATTACTCCTCCCAGATTTTCAAAATCAAACTCCTTTTCTCCAGCCTAGGCAGGACTTTCCTCTTTGGCCTTCCTGGTGGCGGCAACTTCAGTCTCCACGATTCTTGTCTAAAGAAAATTCTGACTCAGTTCTCAGTCCAGCAGTAGCATCCCATATTTCAGATGCTGCTGAGAGAACCTCTCTCTCCCCTCAGCAGAACAGATTTTGCCACCAGATTCTGGTCTCAAGAAATTCTGACTGTGCCTCTCTGGGGCTTTTCTTATATACACATAGCATTGGCTCCCTGTTTCAGCCAACCCCTTCCTGTTATGTCAGCAACAGAACACAGGAGTTCATACCTTCTGTTTTCTTTCACAGAGGTTTGATTAGTTACTAAGGGCTAAGTACCTGCTTACTTGCCAATACAAAAACGATTCTTTAAATTAAAACTAATTACCATTACACCACTTGTTGAGTATGTAGTAGAAGGGATTTCTTGTTCAGGTTATCAGTTGACCTCCTAGCCACTGAGGTCCCTTCTGATTTTGAGTGTCTCTGATTCAGTGATTCCACCCTAGCTCAGCCTGATTTCTCCTTCCTTAGTTGTCAATATGAAGCAACATGGTACAATGGCATGAACTCTGCCTCTGGAGTTAGAAGAACTAAGTCCAAATCCTGTCTCTGATATTTACTGCCTGCCTGACTTTGGACAGGTCACTTAATTTCTCTGAAAATTCGTTTCCTTATCTCTAAGATGAAGAGTCTGGACTGTATGGTTTCCAAAATCCCTTTCAGTCAAGGGATTTTCAAGGGTCTTATTAACTTGATCAAATCTATTCTTTGATCTTGTCACATTCTGCTTTCTATCATACCTCTTTGTACATATGCATGTACACATACATATATGTTTATGAATGTATCTTTTAGCATGTATAGTGACCATATATTCTGGATTTACTCTCTTAACTCCCCCAACCCCAAAACTAGAATACTGGATCCCCAGATTTTGCCTGTATTAATCTCCTATGGATCCTAGGGGTACCCCTGAAGGTCAGTGGGGTTCTTTTGGTGCTGTCGGCTCCAGACCATTCTGGTGTATTGTTCACACTGGTCTTGGCTCTAGATAACTCAGGAATGTATCATAGGACCTGGAATTCTGGTGGGTTCTTTGGATTTTCAGAGCTCAAAAGTTTGTCATCTGGTCCATTCTACCTCTAATATTTACATCAGGAACAAATAAAATAAAAGGACAGAAACATAGTCATGCCTTATACTCATGTCAGTTCAGGGTGGGTGAGCAGAAAACTATTGTTTTCTCCCTCCCTCCTTCCCTCTCTCTCTTTCTGTCTCTGTCTCTGTCTCTCTTCCTTTCCCCCCCTCTCTCAATCTCCTTCACCCCCCTTTCTCTTTCTCTTTGTGTCTCCCTCTCTCTCTCTCTCTTCTTCTCTTTGGCTCTCTCTCCTTCCTCCCTCCCTCCCTCCCCCCCCATCCAGAGGCCCATGTTTTTAACCATGATCACACAGGAGAAGACAAAGATTGCTTCAGACCCTTAATACCTTTTATTAATGCTCACTCATTTTTGCCTCAGCAAAAGGATTTTCTTTATCACTGAATAAGCAGACAAGTGACAGTCCAAGTCTACCTGTACCTGCTGTGAAGTAGAGCCAGGCAGCTCTATTCTCTGTCATCATGCCCTTCTAGAAACAGGTTCTTCTCTCCCTTGGTCCTCCCCTCCACCCTATATGCCGACCGGCACATTTCCAGACCGGTCTCTCTTTGGCCAGTAGCTAGCATTTACAGAGGGCCCTAAGGTTTGCAAAGTGCTTTTCATATGTTATATTTCTTCCTCATAAGGTAGTTTCTGTTACTATCCTCACATTACAGATGAGAAATAGATACATGACAGTGTTGAGGATAAAGCACTGGTTTCAGAGTCAAGGCCTGTGTTCAAGTGCTCTCTTAGACGCATACTGACTATCCTTTGGTAAGTCACTGGTAGTCTTAAAAAAGAGGTGTCACCTTGTACATTAGAGGAGATTCCTTACTGACAGGTCCCTAAATGAAACCTTTATCTCCTCTACAGAGAAAGAAATTGAGGCTGATGGATGGTGAGTTGCTCAACAGTTAGTGTCAGAGATCAGATCTGGATTGAGGGCTTCCTAATTCTAGGTCTTACACCATATGGTGCCATTTACCTGTTTTTCCAGAGTATACAATGACTCACATGCAATAGATGCTCATGGAATGGTTATTAAACCTATTAAATAAGAAGGGTGGGGCAGAAATGACTAGGGATTGAAAAATTCCATACAGAATAAAAAATACAAAATTTCAAAAACAAAGTTCCTTTTCAGTTCTTCTTCAGTGATGGAATGGTCATGCTGGTACAAAGAGAGACATCTAGGATATACTTTTCAGGGTCAATGGGATGACCAAATCTATGGTTCTGTATGCATCAAAGCAATGGTTATACCTGGGCAATGATTCTTGAGGGAGTCTTAGAGAACCAGTATCTGTGCAGCCTAAATGCCATGAATCTATTCTCTTTGTAGCTCCAGCTTTTACATATGTGTATGTGTGTGTATCTATATATGTATGTATGTGTATATAAACATACATGCATATATGCACACATACATACATATACACACATATACGTACATATATCATATATATTATAGGCAACTAGTAAATGTTTCTGGACTTGCACATCACCTGCTTCAGCTGCAGTAAACAACCTGGTCCTTCCTTTTCCCCAAAGCAAGTACTCTGCTAGTAGTTCCTTGAATAAATAGAGTGCTTGAACACACACGACTGGAGTTCCCAGTGGGGAAGAATAGGATGGTGGAGGGTAAGTGCTTTGATGCCAGTAGTAATAGCAAATTAAGAGAATGACTTTTCACCACAAAAAGCCATCCTGACAGAATGCCATCATGTACCATTTCATTGAGCGCATATCTAGTGATGTTTTAGAGATAATTCAGAAAACATTTCATGAACTCAGTAGGGTTTTAAAATCGAAATAGTCAAGAACATTGCAAATATCAACCCAGGAAAAACAACAGACAGATGCAACAATTACAGAAGATGCATGAAACAAGTGCCCTAGTTTAGAGTCCTTGAATAGAATTAATCATGGTACCATTATTTATTCACCTTCATTAAAGGTGGTGATGTTCATGGTCCCACAGTGGGTAGTGTTTGGCCTTATCAAATGGGACGATGCATGGAAAACGGTAAAATGTAAAGCCAGGGGATCGAGGGTCAATCCTGCTCCACCATTTAACTCTCTTTGTGGCATTCAGTGAGTCGCTTAACCCTTCAAATTTCATTTAAAGGGGAAGGTGATAGAGCAGAGAACCTAGAAGACCCCTCCAGCTCTAAACGCGTGATCCCAAGGGTGCTGTAAGATTTGAAGCATTATATGAATGTTGCTTTTAGGGTCATAGCACCATAGATTGGAAGAGAGACCGAAGAATTTAATAGATGAAGAAACTGAGGTCTAGAGATTAAATGTGTTGTTGGTGTATTCAGTAGCAAAGCCTGGCTTTGAAAACATATTTGTGTCATATTTGCATATTTTCTTACATATTTTCATAATTGAGAAGTCGCTATGCAGTTTTATATAGTGTTGTTCTAATCACTTTAAAGAACAACCGAAACTCTTAAGTATCATTGTGCTTGATGTATGTTTTTAATAGACCTTAAAGGATCAGAACTATTATCTGTATTTGTTCAGGTGAAGGATGCTAATAATTCTCTCTCTCTCTCTCTCTCTCTCTCTCTCTCTCTCTCTCTCTCTCTCTCTCTCCCTCTCTCCCTCTCTCTCCCTCTCTCTCCCCCTTCTTTTCTCCCTCCTCCCAACCCTCAGGCATTTGATACAATTGTCTAAAAGTGATGACGACACAGAATTTGCAGAGAAGCTCAAGGTTCAGTGGACTTCTCGTGGCCTAGAAGAAGTACAGCTTTTCAATTACTCTGTCCTGCTTAGCTTGCCAGGCTCTTCTCCAAACACGGTGACTCTGAAGAACAGCAGCCAATGCTTTTATCCTAATGGCCAACCATGTGACCAAGAGCCCACAAAGGATCCGAGCCAAGGACTGCTGTACTCATATGCTGCCTACTCTGCCAGAGGAACTCTTGAGGTAATATGACCATTTGTCTCTGTCATTTACAGTGAAATGGAATTAGAAAACACCAGCTTTCATCTAAATTGAACTCTTTGGCAGGATGTAAGTGGTGGAAATGCCTGTTACGGGCACAGAGTCTGGAGGGAGGAGAAATACTTGCAATACTGGACCCTCCAGTCAACCTTCTTGTTGACATGTTTTGAAAGTGAAGACACATAATGAGGATTTAATACTATTGTTTGGCATGAATAACTCCTAGTTTAAACAAGTTCTCATGGTAGGATATAAACACTTTCACAACTTACTCCACAATTCTTGAATTAGTTCATCAACAGGTATTCATTAAGGACCCACTATAGTCTAGGCAGTGTATGGAATGGTCACAGTTAAACAATTATTTCCCTCAAAAAGCATACATTTAATTGAGGAAAAATTAATGGATTAATAAAAATACAAAGATATAAAGTTGGAAGGTGCTCCCCTGAGATTATGTTTTCACAGAAAAAGTGATGTAGAAAATGAATTTGGTGGTTTGGATAATTATTTTTAAAATGACATTTATTCAGTTATCATGGATTTTTTTTCAGAGGGAAATTAACCAAAGAGGGATATTCTTAGTTGCTTGATTTCCTATTTTTATATGATATAACCTGAGAACACAGTTTTTTGAAGGAGCATTTAAATCTTGGTTATAGAATAAAAGACATGAAGTAATTAAATGTCTTTCTTAGATGGCATAAAAATGTAAATACACTGCTTGTGTAATGCCATGATTAGGATTGTATGACTTCTGGACAAAAAGTAGCTTAGAACTCTACCTAGATGCCAACTTCAGATAGATCTTCATCTTCCTTGTACCATCCACTCCTCTCTAATGACTTGGCTGCCATCTTGGTTCAGATCATTATCACCTCTCACCTAAATGAATCTAGTAGCCTCCTACTTGATATCCCTGTTTCATTTCTCCACCACTCCAAACCATTCCCACATAGCTACTAAGGTGAAGTTCCTATACTTGTAACTTCATCTTCAAGACTCAGTGCAGATACTGTCCATTAGGTGAGAACTTTACTTACTTACCCAGTTGTTAGTGTTCTCCTCACTCCTGAATTGACTTTTCATTCATATGTACATATGGTTCTGCACATCTATAATAGATATAGACACACAACTGCATATGCATGTGTGTTTATTCAGTTACATATCACATATATATGGATGCTTTCATATATGTATATATGTATATTTTGTACGTATGTATTAATCGATTTTATACATGTGTATATATAAATATACATATGTGTGTGTGTGTTCCAAAATCTGAGTGAAGATTTAAACTATTTTAAATCTGCGCTGAGACTTTTGGGGTACTCCATACTTTTTGTTTCTAAATCTGTACATAAATTGTATCCCTCAGTAGCAGGTGGGCATCTTGAAGACAGTGGCCATTTTTTGTTTCATGGTTTGATCTCTCCAATACCTAACAAAATGTTTCTTTTTGAGTAGGTACTTAGCCAGTACTTTGTAAGGGAAAAGGGCGAACGGGTGTGACCACACCTGGAATTCTGTGTTCAGTACTAAGTGTCCAAATTTAGGAAGGATGATGAAAAACTAGAAAGTATCCAGAAGAGGGTAATGAGAGTATGACCAAGCCTGAAGACTGGTTGAAGAAACGGGATGTTTAGGCTGAAAAGAAAAGATTTATGGGACACATGATAGTTATTCCAAGTATTTGAGAGACTGCCATTTACTGGTTGGGAACGGATTTGTTCTGTTTGGTCCCAGAGAGACAAATGAGGGAAAATGGCTATTAGTGGCCAAGAGACAGATTCCAGTTTTATGTTAGGGGCAAAAAACTTCCCAGTAATTAGGTCTGTCTTAAAAACGGCTTCCTGGAGAGAAAGGAGGAGTGGGGGTAGGGCGGTGATTACCATCCCAGAAGTCTTCATATAGAGATTGGTTAGACATTTTGTAGAGCATTTAGCATGCTTGTTTATGAATTGTACTGTATTACTTCTGAGGGTCTTTCCAGCTCCATATGATAAGGAACTATCCTTTTGACAATTATCAGTCTGAAGCTCTGACCAGATCTTTGAGGCAAAAAGGCAGCTTGAGATTTCAGGTGGACTCAGCCATTATATTATATTATATTACTGACTTCTGACCTTGATAACTGCGTCCATTGTCAGCTTTTGTTTGTATGAAAATAATGTCAAATATTCCTATAAGGGGTGAAAACTGTTTTACATACATTTTCTTATATGAAGATCATAACCATCTTTATGAGAGAGCTAATCTAGATATTACCCTCCCTGTTTTCTAGATAAAGAAACTTAAAGAGACTTAGAATTACCCACATAGTAAGCTTCAGAATTTGAATCCATGCTTTCCTGAGTTGAGTATAGCACTTGGAGCACTAAACAGCATTGCCTGAATGTATAATCAAGACAATTCAAGTTCGGGGGGGGGGGACGGGGAACCTTGACTATGGACTGCATATTCCATCATGGCGCCATGATCAGTGGTTAATTCAGAAACTATAAATAGCCCATGACTGCAATGATGAATGTTCATTGTCAGTTATTACAATACAAGGTAACATTTTAGCATTTTCTTGTCATAGCACTTGTCTCTTTTGAGATCCTTGTGGACGAAAGGGAAGTATGGAGGTTGGGTAGTAAAGCAAGCACCTTGGAACTTTTTGAACAACATTAATGAAAAAGTGTTGATTTTCTAGATGGATGTCAGTCAGAAAGGGAGTAGAAGGTCACTGGGCTCTTTCTTGCAATGTCTTTTTGATGTTTTTTCCACAAAGGAGACATACTAATAAAATTTGCTTCTAATAAAAACTAGAAAGGCTGTTTGATCTGGCAGGTGTTAGAATCAAGACTCAAGAAAATGGAATTTAACAAGGATAAAAAGTACATTGCATCTCAGATTGAAACTGATAAGGGATGAGGAAATTTTGGCTTTCTATTACTTCATGAGAAAAAGACCTAGTCTAGAGATTGACTTACAGCGCTGTGATTGAGTACACGGCGTAAAACAATGACAAAAACAAGAAAAAAATGACTAAGCTGCCTCAAGAGAAATAGCATCCAGACTGAGGCAGGTAATAGACCTGCTCTGCTCTGTATTGGTCACACCACAGTGGAATATTATGTTCCTTTCTGGAGACCACATCTTAAGAAATATTTGGCAAGCTACACCTCTTTGAGTGTTGAAATAGATGATCCTTGAAGTTAATGCCAGGTCTGAAAATCCATAATCTCATTCTTTCTTCCCTGTGAGGATATAACCCTGTGAGGATAAAGTGAGGGAGGACAAGTATGTCTCTTCTAGTTTGGGACATGATAAAAAAGAGTTCTTAAGCAATTTCCCCAAATTTATGCCATTAGTTTGTAACAATAGACTCAAGGACCAGAATCCACCATGTCTGACTCTTTGTCAATAGCAGAAACATTATGTGCATTGCCTACCACATTCCCAACTATGCCCTGAAGCAGATTAAAATGTAATCGAGATGTACAGTTTTTCTAAATAAATTTTAAAATACTGTAGAACATAGATAAGGTTAGTATATGGTTTCCTAAATCAACATGTGCTTGCCGGGATTCTTATGTACAGTTTTACAGCCCCTGTTCCTATTTGAATTTGATACCACTGCTCTTGACCAGCTTACATCTCCATCTCTGCATATTTTTAATTATTTGGTTGTCATCTTTGCTTCCACTTGATATATATGGAAACAGCATAGAAAAGTGAAAAGAATGTTAGATTTAAAGCCAGAAGTCTTTGGTAAGATCACAGCTCTGCCACTTAGTACCTAAGTGACCTTAGGAAAGTCAGTCTACTTCTCTAGGCTTTAGTTTTTTCAGTAGTTAAAAAAAAAGAGGGAGGGATCCCAGATGACTTCTAAGGTTTGTTATAGCCCTTAATCGATGATGATGGGGGGGGGGGAGAGAGAGAGAGAGAGAGAGAGAGGGAAGGAAGGAAGGAAGGAAGGAAGGAAGGAAGGAAGGAAGGAAGGAAGAAACTCTGATAGATATATAGACAGGCATAGCATTCATTAAACTATATAATATTAAATAATAGCAATAATTGTTATTGTTTTGTCCCAGGCACTGTTCTAAACTCTAAGGTTATCAAAACAAGCAAAATAAACTGTTCTCAGAGAGTTTATATTCTAATAGGAGAAGACAGCAAATACAAAGAAATTATAGGAGAAAGGGTTGATTGCCTGAGTGAAGCTGTCATGGTATACAGACAGCCTGAAAGTACTACAGAGACCTGGATTCTGAGAAATAAGGCCAAAGCTGGCTTATCATAGTCCAAGAGCAGTTGTGGAGATACAGTCCAATTGTCCATTGGAGAGGAGGTGGAAATGAATGCCTGAGTGGAGCTGACATGACCTGGAGATAACTAGGAAGTGATCATTTTGAATGTGTGAATAATATTGACACAAATTCATTGTGTTGTCTCTAACCTTAAGATTTTAGATGGGGGTCTTAAAACGAATGGGGTGGGGGCAAAAGTATGCTTTATTTCCTCACCTTTGAAGCCATCAGTTGGTGGTTAATTGTAATAATATGGCAGTTTTTCTGATTATGGTTGCTGGGACTTTGAGGACCATATAGCCCGGTTCTAAAATATTTTGCAGAATTATCTTTGCCCTATGATAATTTAGAAAATTACTTAGAAATTCTATGTTTACCGCTCCTCCTGACTCACCCTTTTTTTTTTCTTCCCTCTCCAGCCACATAGATTCATACTTGCTTTTAGCTAAAGCAGTGGTTCTCAACCTTTCTAATGCTGCAACCCTTTAATGTAGTTCCTCATGTTGTGGTGACCCCCTGACCATAGAATTATTTTCATTTCTACTTCATAACTGTAATTTTGCTACTGTTATGAATCATAATGTAAATATCTGATATGCATGATGTATTTTCCTTGTTACAAGTTGAACATAACGCAGAGGCTGAGAACCGCTGAGCTAAAGGAATCCTGGCAGGAGTCTTCAAACTAATGAAAAGTTAATAAAATATCAAATGTGCATGCAGAAGGCTGAAGGCATGGTTCTATACATTCCTGTTCTCTTCATGACTCCTCTCTTCTCCTTTCTCTAAGTTCCCCATCTCCCTCCCTTTCTTGTTATCAATGCAAGTTTTTTGAGATTGTAGAAAAATTAGTCATCCTTTTCCCCTTGACAGATTGGTACTCTCGGACAGATAAGCCGATGCCTTTCATTTTCTTTATCCTCCCAGATCTCTGCCTATTATAGTACTTCACCTTCACGTGCTCTCAGCTTTTGGCTGGGAAAGGTAGCGTAATGTCACTTCATCTCTGTCTGATTCCTGTCCTTTTTCTGGTGCAGATAATGAATGTTACCTGGTAGAATTTTCTTTTAGACATTTAATGTACTCTGAATTCTTATACAGAAAAGCATGAGTATTTATGTGTTTTTAACCAGACTAGGTGAAACCTGTATAAAAATGTGTAAGACTCGATAAAATGGTTTGGAAAGATCTGGATTCCTCAAGACTGCCATCTCCCCGTTCATCTTCACTTCCATTAATCCATGCTTATTTCCAGCTGGTTTCTACAAATTAATTGCTTAGTTGGGAGACTGTGAATGAATATAGAGGTTCTTATTAAAATCGCAGATCTTATTTTTCCCCAGCTTGATATTCCTTAGCAAAAAGCCTCTTCTCCTCTTCCTTCCCCATAGTGGGGCAAAAGGTTGCACAGTTCCATGAATTATTTCCTTGAACAAAATACTTAAGTTCAACAAAATCAGAGAATCCTAGGATTGCAGATTTAGAACTGGAAGCACCTTAGTCTTTGTCTGGTCAAACCCTCTCATTTTACTGATGAGGAAACTGAGGTCCATAGAGTTCAAGGTGAGCTGACTAAGGTCATGCTGCCAGCAAGTTTCAGAGGCAGGTGTTCAGTCCTGGTCTTCTTAATTATAAGGCCTACACTCTGCCCTTCCTGGCTTACTGAATCATAGCAAGCCATTACAGCATTAAGGGTAAATTCACTTGAATTTTGATGGATTGAATGAGGTGGATGAGTCCCTCTAGGAGAGACCTTAGGTCTTGGGCCACAGCATCTCATTGTGGGAAAGACCCCACTGGAAGAGGATTAGTACTGTAGTCCTAAACCTTGGGACATCACCAATTGTCTGGTAGAAGGATGAGCAGGGTGGACTTGACTAGAGAACAGCTCACCCTTGTGGAAAGGTCTTAGGACGCCCCCTCAGCTAATGTATATGTGTGATCTTTCTGTGAACCTCTGGCTCACTCTGTGTTTCCAGGAGACCCTAAAGTCTGCTCTAGTTGGGTCCAGGCATTTTGTGGGAGGGAATGACCTGTTTTCCAAAGAGTATATCCTTTACCCTTTGTATCTAGCATATATATGCTCAGTCACCAACATCAGGAAGGAGGTAGAGAGGAAGTTGGGTAGAGCAGAAGTCAGGGGAATATGGTAAAGGGGACCTATGATTATGGAGACTAGCTCAGAGTTTGTGAAGGATCGTGAGATATGGGAACTGAACTTGGAGAAAGAAATACCCTCTACTTTCCCCAATCATGTCAGCTGCCCATTAATAACCTGGTACAAAACCCCAGTACTTCCACCGTAGTTATATTTCTGCTGTTCACTGGGAATGGGCTGACTTTATTGGATAATCCTGACTTTCTTGTCATATCTCTCCTTCCTTTGGACTCCAGATACCTTTGTTCCTCAGAAATTATAGAAATTCACAGGTAGGACTGGGAGTTTATTTTTTCATTAGATGCTGTATCTAAGAAGTAGTTGACTGTCTTCCTATGCTGTATTATCCATTTCTTTCAAATTACTTTATATACAATCACCACTGTATCTATGCAACACACACATGCACATACACACATACACACCCCCAACATGTTTGTAACTGAGGTCAAATCTAAGCACCCAAGGCATTATTTTGAGAATGATTGTTAGGTAGATATTCGTATTCAGCTTTGTGTTGCTGTAGGTGTTTGCATATCCAAACAGCCTGGACATGAGGCTGTTCTTAATATAAATTCTTGATTCTTAATATTCTTAATGATTTTTAATATAAGAACCAAGAACTTCTGGTACAAACCGGAACATTGGGGACAAAATGCTTGAAACAGCAGCCCTTTGATCTGCATTAAGTCAGAACAGACAGCATTTGTATTCCTTGGTATTGAACTGAATCAAGGATTTTCAAAGTAAAGAATTCAGGGAATCAACTGGCTGTTTATCACAGCAGATTGCTGTTTGTTCTGACTGGCTAGATTGTGATTTGTTTTGTTTTTCATTCAGTTCACAGAACTCGCCTCTAGTTTTTTTGGTTGTTGTACGACAAAGGAGTTACGTGACCTGCCTATGGTCACACAGCCTGTGTGTGTCAGATACAGTTCTTGGATTCAGGTGTTCTTGATTATAAAGTTCACTTTTTATCCACTAGGCTTTGCTGCTTCTGTGAAATAGAGACTGAGAGCTACTTGCCTCTGTTCACAGAGCTAGTAAATGTCAAAAGCCAGGACTTCCAGACTCCAATCCGTTCTTTTTTTCACTTGAGGCAGCTACATGTCACAGTGGATAGAGCACTGGGCCTAGAAAGTCAGGAAAACCTAAAGTCAAATCCAGCCTCAGGCACTTATTACTTACATGACTCTGGACAAATCATTCAACCTCTTTCTGCCTCAGTTTCCTTGTCTGTAAAATGGATATAATAATTGCACCTACTGTTATTTGTGCTTTTATTTGTGATAATAAAAGAAGTTATTTGTAAAGTACTTTGTAAGCTTTAAAGTGTTATGTAGATGATGATTTTTATTATTATTTTATACCATCTTTTGAAGACCTGTTTAGCTTTATTTAGAGAAACTCACAACTTCAGAGTTAGCTGCCAAATGATTCATTTTTTTCACTGCCACAGCCCCACATGGCACCCATCTATTGAGGTGTGTAAGGTATTAGCACTTAGCACAGTATGTGGCACACAGTAGGTCCTTTGATGGAATACTTTTTGAATGTCTAATTAAGCTCTGCGTCTCCGGGTCTCAGATTCTTGGAGTATTGAAGTATCAGTGTTAATACCTAATTCACATCCACCTGGGTATGTTTTCGTTGCCTGTGTATCTTGTACACCTCCTTTTCTATCCAAAGTACATTTTATTTACTTGACTTCATACTAGGCAGAACCATTAAAGAATTCTTAAGTTATTGTAGTCTGGCTGCCAAAAGAACCACATAGCTCCTTTTTGTTTTGACAAGGTTATTTCTAGAATAGTAGCACTCCTTTCCTTTGAAGGGCCATCCCGTCCATTCATCACAGGGCCATTTTGTATGAGCTATCCAATTTGTGCTTTCTGGTAACAGTCTAAACAGCATTTGTGATATCTGCGATCTACTTCGAAAACCTACTTAGTGCCAGCATGATGGATGGTGCACTTTGCAACTTCTTGGAATTCAGTGTGCATTGGAAAGGTGACATTGTTTACCTTGTCATCATGACAGGTGGGTCAGTAGAAGGGTTCTAAGGAGACTTGTCCTGTCAGTTGTGAAATACATATTAGAATGGATACATAAATAATTGAGCATGGGTAAGGTTGGCTTGGGGGAATAAACACAGACTTGTATTTTTATTAAAAGGTAAGTATCAACTGTAATTCTGTGGCAAGGTCAAAGATTTTGCTGACAACTCTCCATTCCTTTCATAAATAGCCTGTTTGGCTCTGCATTTCATTCCTATTCTTGAGAATTGTACTTCTTTTTAAAAAAAGATACAGATAAGAAGAACAATAATTACATGAAAAGGACTCGATACTGTTATTTTTCTGTGTTCTTGTTTTACATCTCAGTTATTTTCCAGTTATATTTTCCAAAAGTGTGAATTATGCTCATCCCGTGGTTGAGGAATTGAAGATCAAAGGCAAAAGAAGAAAAACACCCTCCCCTCAAGAAGCTTACACGTACACAGATAAGTTAGTATAACACAGATGTACAGAAGAAATAAAGAATTATTTCAGGGGACACAGATCAGGGGTGGGTGGACATTAGGAAAGGTCTAATGTAGGAAGTCACATTTAAGTTGAATCTTGAAAGAAAGTGGGGATTCTGAAAGATTGGAAGAAGGAAATCCATTTCAGTCATATTGATCAGACTGAACAAAGGCACAAAATGGGAATCAGTTATTGGGAGTGAGGAATAGCAAGTACTCTTGTTTGACTGGGACATGTTATAGCCTACCCCTTAACTGAGTATGCGATGTAATCGTATTGATCACCATACAATGGAAAATAGATGATAGTAGAGAGGATTAAATAAAGAAAGAAAAAATAGCAAATGATTAAATAGGTAGAGAAATAACAGAAATTATTAAAATAATTTGAAGCACTATTGTAATATGCTATGGAAATAAATCGGAAGCAAACCTTGTCCTTGGCCGCCTGAGTTACTTCTTCCTATCTTCAATTTAATGCGATGAGTATTAACTGATGGGGAGGAAAGTGCCTTGATGTCAATGACTGAAAAATAAAATATAAATAACACCCTAATACATATTTTGAATTAAAACTGGCAGCTCAAAGGAATGACATGTTATATTCTTGAAGGTAGGATGATAAATCATGTAGAGTCGGGCTTTAACAGCCCTTCTTGTCCTTATGGATAAAGTATCAAGACATGGTAGTTTGTTAATGTATAAAATCTGAACAGCATACCTGATATTTGTCAGGTTATCTAAAAAGAAAAATACAGTCATCCTCCAGTTGTATAAAATTCCTTAATGGCTTATGGCTATATATCTATTTCTTCATTGCCATGAGCATCTTTATTTTTCTCTCCTTTTTTTGTAACGCTTTCAAACAAAAACTAACATTTCAATTCCAAAGAGTGGCCTCGTGAAGTTGGTTCTATATGACTCAGTGTCCTGGATGAAATATCAGGAGATTGGAGAAACAGGTTTGTGGAGTCATCTTGTAGCTTCTCCCCTGATATACAAAGACGCTGCTGTCTGTGGAAGTAAGAACTTGGGATAGTTTTTAGAAGTGGAGATGGGTGAGCATTAATGCTCCACTCTACTTCCTTTGTCTGTTGATCAGGCCCTGTTTCAGGAAAAAGGACGTATTGTGAGATGACTACCAGGACTGAGCAATCATTTAATCAACATCCATTAAACATCTGCAGTATGTCAGACACTATTGTAAGGCAACACAGATATGTTGGAGAAACCAACATGAGTACAGAGAGAGAGAGAGAGAGAGGAGAGATGATGGATGGATGGATAAATTAGATAGATAGATGATGGAGGGATGGATAGATAGATGATAGATAGATAGATAGATGGAGGGTTGGATAGATGGATAGATAGATGATAGATGTGATAGATAAATTGATAGATTGATTAGATAGATAATAGATGGTTAGATGGATAGATGGAGGGATGGATAGATAGATAGATGAATGGATGGATAATGTTTCAAATGTCTTAAACCCTGAAACTTCAAAATGAGCAAAGATATTTGATATCCCCTGTATAAAATATTTGCCAAATAAATAAGGGTAATTTCAGTGGGAAGACATATGATACAGAAGGTTTTGTTGCTGATGTTTTTGTTCGCTTTTCCTTGTGGTTGTTTATTGTTTTGTTTTTCGCATGCAAAGTCCCCTGGCCCAAATATCTATGGAATCTCTTATTTTGGACTTTATAAACATCCTACAAACATCCAGTGAACTGAGTCTGAATGTAGGTCAGCCCTGCAACCCCTTGGGCTGTGTGGTCATGGAAGCAGTGCTGAACTTAGAGTGAGGGGAATTGCTGGAGATTCAAATCCTGCTCCAGCACCCTTTGTGACCTTGAGCAACTTACCTTCTGCACTGAAATTCAGTACACCTTAAAGTACTAGTTATCTTATCTGTGAAAGTGGATTGTGTGACCCTGACCAACTGTCTTGTGGAAGTGGCCTTCCTCAGTTTCTTCATCTGTGAAATGAGGAATTTGGACTAGATACCCTTGTTTAAGGGCCCTTCCAGCCCCAAATTTAGTCTTTTGGGTGAATGAGGGACAGTAAGGAGTGCAGTGGATCGAGTGCTGGGCCTAGGGTCAGGAAGACATCTCCCTGAGTTCAAGTCTGGCCTCAGACACGCTCTAGTTGTGTGACCCTGGCAAGTCACTTAACTCTTTTTGCCTCAGTTTCTTCTTCTGTAAAATGAGCTGATAAAGGAGATGGCAAAGTACTCCAGTATTTTTGCCAAGAAAACTCCTAGTGGGGCCACAAAGAGTCAGACACGACTGAAAAACACCTGAACAGCCACAAAAATGAGCCTATGACCTAGTAAGTCACAGAAAGGCTGCAGTCTGCATCACTGGAGGGAATTTTCACATCAGGACTTCTCCATGTTCCTGAAATCAAACATTCCAGTGCAAAGATTTTTTTGCATATTTGCATAAAATTGAGATGATATTACTTGTAGTGCCTATACTGCTCCAAAAATTTGTTGGGAAGAAAGTCAACAGTGCATGTTAAAGTGCTGGTAGCAATATTAAGTCTCCTTCACATTAGGAACAGCTTCATTTTTGTCTCCATAATGCATCTGCTACAGGTGCTTAACACATTCTTATGAAATGAATTGCAGTCAAAGTACTTTGGAAATATTAGCTATCCCTGTTCTATAAATATGTGTTAGTATTTCTCCATTACATCTGGAAAAGTTGGGACAGTTGACTGCGACTTTTCCCATGTGTTTCCCCTTAGTAAAGTCTAAGCTTCTTGAGAGAACTATCTCACTTTTGTATTTGGACCTTTGGTACCTATCAGTTGCTGGCAGTAGGCATTTAGTAAGTGACTTTTTACCATTTTTATGTTCTAGGATTCAGTTGGTTTCTGAATTAACAATATACAATTAATTATTGTTGTTATATTATCGTGGTTATATTGTCTGAGCATGATGTCCCTGGCTTACTGATGACTATGACTTCAGGATCTCCAAAGTTATTGTATATCCATTTAGTGAAATTTTCAAATATGTGTGAGACCAAGAATATAGATAAAAATAACTTAAAATATAATGCCTCTGGTTAAGCATTCATCATAATGTTGCTTGGTGGGTTTTTAAAAAGATTGTATCTTCTGGCTGGAAAAAAATAATCTCTGCTTTATGAAGTTCGATTAAGGCTCTCAAATGGGGTAATTTACACACACACACACACACACATTGATGAGAAGGCTAGATGGAGGGATCTGTGCAATACATTTTTATTGAGCTACATTTATAGAAGAAAAAAACCAGAGCTTTAAAATGTGACTTGGTTTAGAGAAAATTGTCCTTTAAAGTATCCAGATAGTCATAATCCAGTGGGATTTTAGGGAAAAAATCCAGGTCAGCAAAATTTTTCCTTTTGATTTGTTTTAAAGTACACAATGCTGAAATGTTAATTAATAATGTGACATCCTTTGCCTCTCTCTTGTGTTATGTATAGTTTGACATAAAATACTGACATTGCATTAAATCCGTCACAGTGAATAATAATGTCCTGTGCAAAGCATGATTCCAATGCCTGCTGCTAATCCATTCTTTTGATAACCTTAAAAACTTCAATGTAAAACTTGTTTCTGTAGGTGTCTATTCCTTTATTTAAACCAAATTTGTCTTAGCAGAAGTAGTTTTCTTATCAGTGATTTTATGGGAGATTGAAGGAACTTTTTTCAAACATGAATATTTTTTTCATACCTTTACATCAATGAATTGAGTGTTATAATTAGCCCCAGAGTAGGAGAAAGGTAGGTGCACTACTCAAGGCTATCGGCAGCAGCTGCTGCCTTTCTGTCCCTGAAATTCAACCCTTTTCGATATCCATAACGCTGGGTGACTTTCTCAGTCTTCCCAAAGACCAGACTTGGTATATTCACAGTTCAGATCCAGTTTTCCAGGTCAGTCACCTCAATTCTCAGTTATTGTCATCATCTGCCTCCACCTTCTTGCTAAGCAAACTTCCTATGTTCCCTAAAGGAAAGAGATAGACTTTCTTTCTTTTCTTAAGACCATCCTTTTAATTCCTTCCCCCCAGATTAGTTCATTGAAGCAAATAGAAAAGTCTTAAAGGTGAGGAGTAGGTTTTCTCCAGCTCTGGGGCTAATGATAACATAATCCTAGAGCCTAGCAAGCTGGAACACATATTGCTGTAACTATCACCTCCAGTGTCTTGTGTCATCCTCTGAGATTCTCCTGTCTTTCTGCTCCCTCTTCACTGCCCTCATAGTGATCACTGGCTGCTGAATGCTTCACATACCTCCTTACTAGTCCATAGATCCATCTCTACTAGCATACCTTTACAGGTGGGCTAAAAGGAAGGCAGTGTGCTGCATGGGAGGAGCTTTGGTTGGTTATGGTTTGTCTTTTCTTCTACTTAAATAAAAACTTCTGAAAATTCAATAACTACCTTGAAACTAAGGAGGTGGCAACTCTAGCTTATTTCTCTTCAGAAAAGCATGTTTAACATGTTGTCACTAAACATTGCATATTATATGTCACTGAAGCAGACAGTTTTAAGAAGGTGTGTAAATGTTTGTGAATAAAAACAGGTCATGTGTTTAGAGGGGTTACAATTTTAAACGATCCTGTCCACGTCTGTGATCTTCAAGAGATTGTGCGTGATGAAAAGCCCTTGAGTAGGGAAAACAAACAAACAAAAAATCACCTAGCAAATGCTAAAGAGACTTTTGAATCAAGGATGTTTTATAGGCACCAGAATGCTTTTAAGTAAAAAAAGACAGTTCATTTTAAAATCTGAGATTGTAGGATATAAAGCTAGAAAGAAACCTTGGAGATGATTTAATCCAACTCTGTCTCCTTACAAATGAAGAAACAGGAGCAGGAAAATGGCTCAATTCAGTTGAACCTGAGTTCAAATTTGACTTCAGATGCTTACTAACTCTGTGACCCTGGTGAGTTAAACCTAAATTAAATGCCTCAAAAAAAGAGGAAAGATAAAAAGAAAGAGAGAGACAGACAGACAGAAATCGATAGACCCAAATTGGGCAAGTGACTTGTTTATACCAGTCAATGGACACCATTTCATTAAATACATACCATGTACCAAACACTGTCATACAGATAACAATGTCATACGTTCTCTGCCTTCAAAGAGCTTACTTTCTACTGAAATACCCTAGGAAAATAGATTTAGGGTTTGGAGGGACCTTAGAAACCGTCTAGTTAAACTCCTTCATTTTACAGCTGAGGAAACCTAGTCTCATAGAAGTAAAGAGATTTGCCCTGAGGCACACAGATATGTGGCAGAACCAGGATTCAAATCGAGGTCTTTTGATTGCAAGACCAGTGTTCTGTCTACTCCTGCAGAAATAGAAAATAGCCTTCCGGGGATTTCAACCCAGGTTCTTGGTCTGTATATCCAAGGTTCTTTTCAATACACCATAGATGAATAGTACGCCTTCCATTTGAACAGTATTAGTGTTAGACTCTATGAATGTCCAAGTTAAATTCTTTTATTTAGAAGGCTCTATGTCTGAAAAAAATAAAACAGGCCCATTTTTACCTTTTCTAATTTCTTAAGTTTCCTGTTTATTATAAAATGGCTTTTTTTTTCAAATCAAGGTCTACTTTCCAGCTCTTACAGCCCATGAATCTATCAATACTTGGTGAAAACTTGAGACTGTGCTCAAACCCCTTACAACCCCAAAATGGCTGGATTTAAAATGTTGAACTTAAAACCTTTCAGAGCATCTTTAGCTTTATGAATACAGATTCTGAGGGGCCAGGCCCTCCATTCACTGGGTACTTTTCTCCTCTCAGACTGGCTCCCTCTTTTGGACTCTTTGGCCCCCAGGGACTGGCCCATCTGCTTTGCTTAGTCTTCTCCCCTGGGACCACTGTGGGATGGGAATTCAGTCTCACAACTTATGTTCCCGAAGCAAAACTGCAGGTCTATAGAGGTTTCCAAAAGGTTTCTCTTGCTATAAACAATGGGAAAGCAGAGTGGAGTCAGTATTAAAAAGGGGGAGGGGGTTTGAGGGGTGGGGCCAAGTGACATGTTTCCAAAAATAAAAGTATTTTTAAAATGCTTGCTCAGCCTGGTTCTTGGGACCTCACCCAAACCTTCCTTGTCCTCCCCCCTTCTATCCCTGAATTGGTATGACTGGCTCATTCAGATCATGAATGACAGTGAATAATAACACATCTTAATATGTGCTACATTGTTAAAGCATTGTATTTCTCCTTCAGAGGCATGAAGTTCTGATGTATAGAGAGACTTGGTCTCTGTACCTGGAGGATCTGAGTTCAAATCTCAACTTTGCCACAAACAGACTGTTTAACTCTGAGCAAGTTACTTAATCTCTCATTGACCCTAAGTAACTTTTTAAAGGCTATAAACTGTAAAAAGGTTGGCAGCCTGCATTGGGAGTAAGATTTATAATTTGAAGGAAGGAAGGAAGGAAGGAAGGAAGGAAGGAAAACGAAGTAAGGAAGGAGAGATACCTTTTATCCTGGATTCTTTACTTCTAAACTACATGGAATAGCCTCCAACATCCAGAACTAATGACCCACACTTCTGTTCACTGAAAGAAGAGATGTCTGACCTTTTACCCTTCTTCTCCATGTTTTAAGACATTTTGGATTCTTCACCAAAGTATCTTCTTCCATCCTGTTTCATAGGGTAAGGTTCTCTTTACCTTTGGCAAGACGACTCCCTCTACCTATATCCTTGACTTCTAATCTCTGGCATTTAAAGGTTTTCTTAACCTGACTCTGTCCTGCCTTGCCCATCTTTTTAATATGAATTTTCCCATTCATTCTGTGATTCTCTTGCAGGTCTACTTTTTGTTCCTAAAAACTATATCCCATCTTTGGTCTTCCTGCTTTGGCATTGGCCATCTCTCGTGCCTGGAATGCCTACTCCCCTCACCTCCTTCAGGACTCAGCTGAACTTCCACCTTCTTCAGGAAGTCTTTCCCAGGCTCTCTGGTTGTTAGTCCCTTTTCCTCTAACGTTATCTTCTATCTATTTTGTAGGGGATTTAGAACTTTAGAATTTAGGATTTAAAGGGCATTGATCACAATACCCATTGAGTAAAGATATATAATTTTTTCGGGATCATTCAGCTCTTCGATATCTGAGGTGAGGGATGAAGCTATCTCATCATGATCCCAAGTCCATTATGTCCCCAGGCCTGGGAACAGCACACAGAACGTTTGTTGTTGTTCACTCATCAATACTTAATGTAGTACCTAGAGTTCTTTATTACTAAAAATTCTACTTGTTCAGTTTCAGTTGTGGCTGACTCTGTATGACCCCATTTAGAGTTTTCTTGGCAAAGATATTGGAGTATTTTGCCATTTCCTTCTCCAGCTCATTTTACAGATGAGGAAACTGAGGCAGAGAGGGTTAAGTGACTTGCCCAGGATCACACAGGTAGCAGGTGTTAGAGACTGGATTTGAGCTGACTCCAGGTCCAGTACTTTATCCATTACATTACATAGCTGATGAGCACATAGTAAGCACTTAATAAATGTTTGTTGATTGACCAATTGACCCATCTCCATCAATTCTCTCTTCTGGCACACCATTTTCTCTGCTTCTGGTCTCAGTTAGGAGTTCAGCTTGACTGTTTCATTTTACCACGACATCATTCCATTCCTCTTCTCTCTTTTTCTGACATTTCCTGAAAAAGTTTTTGCTTTGTATTTCAACTTTTTCCATACCACCTACTCACTCCTCTGCTGCTTATAACATGGCTTCTCTCCCCAGTTTTTAACTGAAATTGTCACTGAAAAGGAGACTATTAGCTTCCTTATCACCTAATTCAAAGACCTTTTCTCGGGCTCCATCCTCACTTCTCTAATGCCTTTGCCATTGTCTTTGACTGTCTTCTTCCTAAATATTCCTTCCCCTTCTGAGTTCAAGGATATTCCTTGTTCCCCTTCTCCTTACTTCTGGAATTTATATAGCACCCTCAACTTTTGCAGAATGCCTGACATTTATTGTCTCCTTTGGTCCTTACAACATGAATTGTTGTGAAGTAGATGCTATTACTGTCACCTTTTAGAAGTGAAGAAATTAAGATAAGAGAGGGTAAATGACTTGCCCTCAGACAGCTAGAAAGTGTCTCCTAGACGCCAAGTCCAGCTTTCTCCCCATTGTGAATTTTAGCTGCCTCATTTTCCTCCCAATGCTCTTAAATTTTCCTTTTCTGTCTCTTGTAGCTGTACTGAGTGGCTTTAGTCTTTCAGCGCTGGAAACTCCCGCCACGGGACCCCGCTTTCATGATGGATGATCACCTCGGTTCCCTCATATGTTTAAACCAAGTTCAACCATACTGCCATTGGTGCCATTTTCTCCCTAGTTGCCTTCCTTCTGCAGATGTAACCCTCTCTATCCCCCTTTCTAGTTCTTGAAGCATAAAAGAATCATTTCTGTCATTCTAACTCTGGGTCTGCTCACTATTCTACCTCGACCTTTCCAAACCAAAATACCCTGTGGTTAACCTTGACATGTATGTGTTGAATCTCCTTCGAATTAGAATCTTTCCCTTCCTTTGCCTCCCTTCCCTTCCTTTTCCCTTTCCCTTCTTCCTTCCCCCTTCCTCTTCTTCCTGTTCCCTTCCTCTTTCCCTTCCTCTCTACTTCCCTCTCCTCCCTTCTTCCCTTTCTCTTCTCTTTCCCTTCTCTTGTCCTGCCTCATTTCTAGAGCCCTATAACAGTAATACCAAATAGTCGTACACATTAGCGGCAGCCAGGTGACTGTACTGGATAAAGTACTGGTTCTGGAGTTGGAGTCAGAAACACCTTAATCAAAATCTGCTCTCAGGCATTTACTGGCTGTGTGACCCTGGGCAAGTCACTTAACCCCTATTTTCTGACTTTCAGTGTTGTTTTGAGGATCAAATAACATGTTTAGAAAAAGCCCCTGCCATAGTTACTGATGCATAGTGGGCCGTATGTCGATACTCATTCCCTCCCCTTCCCTGTCACCTGGTTTCCTGAAGGAACTAAATACTGTTCCCTAAGAACCTCAGTTAAAGATTGAGGAGGACCCAAGTTAATGAGAGGACTCCTGGGGCCAGGAGATTATCATTAGCCTTACCACTTTGGTAAGTGGAGTGGAGAACCTCTAGGTTCTCGAGTGGGGCCCTCTGACTGAATCCAGACTTCACAGAACAAATCCCCTCAATAAAAGGATTTGTTCTGTAAAACTTGGACTTAGTCCAAAGGCGCACTTGTGGACCTAGAAGGCCGCATGTAGCCTCAAGGCCACAGGTTCCCTACCCTTGTCTACACATTCAGTCCAATTTTCCTCTCATAAAACTGCGGTTAGTTTATCAGCAACTCATAGAGGGAAGCCTTCAATGACATGAGCTGATGCTAGGGTAGAAGAAACAATTTTGAGAGTCTCTTCTTTCAGAGCTCTAAAGCAGCGTTTCACTCCTGCTGATGGAAGTAGAACTGTCCTGTTTTACTTCATCCTGGGTTCTGTTTTTTAAGCACACTTTTTATCTCGAGCTCACATCTAACCTTGTGATGCTCATTCATAGTGTAACAACTTGGTACCCCCTCCCACAGTGCCACCAGGGACACTACATCAAGCTCAAAGCACTCTGCTTCCTCATCCATCCCAAAGCATTACTGATGATACTCCACTGATGTGAACTTTTATGAACCAGCCAGAGGCCCTAGTGATTCAAAATAAAATGTTTAATCAGACAACATAGCATATACAATGACAAAAAAATTACTCCCAGGCATATACTGTGGAGTAGTTTAGCACAGCATGGAAGAGCAAAAGGCCATATGCATAGAGAACGTGTGCCCAGGGCACACACATGGAGGTAACTCCACTTCCCAGCAGCAGCTGTGCTTGGTTTCAACTCCATGGAAGCTAATGGTTCACCCCAGTCCCTCTTCAGATTCCTTTTATGTGTTATTTTCGTTCATTTGATTATAAGCTCCTTGCTGGCAAAGATTATCTTTCTTTTCCTTATTTGTATCTTGAGCACTTAGCACATTTCCTCGTACAGAGTAAGCACTTAATAAATGTTTATTGAATTGAATGGAGGACACATGTACAGAACCTATGGAGTTATTATAACTCCCTCCTCCAATGTGTCTGGCATACCTGTCAGTACCTTTGAGTGATGTCATTATGCTGCTTGACTGACTATTAAGGATCGTGTCTTTGTGCTGGACATCCTTATCATCAAGTCTCTGTTAATCTCATTCTCACTGACCTGTCCTCACCTTCTATCCCTTGTACATCTTTAAAAGCAAGAAGTCGGTAGTTGTTTTTTGTGGAGAATCATCATTTTGGAGTTTGAAAGGGCCTTAGAAAGCTAGATAGTCCATCAAGTTTATTTTTACAAATGAGGAAATGTCTGACCCAAAGTGGTTAAGGAAATCACAATTCGAACTTAGCTCTTCTACCTCAATTCCAGTGCTCTTTTGATTGTACCATGAGAAGTGAGGGTTAAGACCCATCACATCTAGCCAGAGAACTGGCAGAAATTAGCAGAATGCCCCTCATATAAAATCTGTTTTTTTTTTTAGCTGACTCTGATGTTGATTCAAAGTCCCAGGACTAAGCCAACTATTTGACTTTGGATTAAAAAAATTGTTTTAACTCTTATTATTTCTCTGGTTGGGATCCTATGGTTATAAGATTTATTGATGGATTCTACCCAAAATGACCAAGGGTCTTGTGGGAAAGTCAGGGCTCTGAAACCTAGTCTTTCCCAACTGATGTGCAAATGAAATTAATAAGAAAAGAGGCAAAGACAACACCTCCTAATGTCTGTGTGCAAATTTCTGCTTTCATTATATATCTCTACCATCAACAAAATCCCCTTCTCTGTGTTCTTATGAGGGAAAACAAAACAAAACAAAAAAGACCTTATAATCTCCCTACATTAATAAAAATAGAATCTCCTAACCTGTCATAAAAAGCCAAGAGTTTGCTTTCACAGTTTTATTAAAAATTTGTGAGGAAGCTGGGTATTGATGTGTTTCCAAAATGAAAAGAGAATAAAGGATGTTAGCTTCCCATTGCTTTGATTTGACTGAAACAGCTGTCACAGATTTTTTATTTTGTTTTTGGTGATTGATAGCCCAAACCACTGATATAATGGGGTTTATGTTCTTAGTGCCTACATACTTTTAGTTATGGTTGATGATTAAACTGGTCAGTGATTCCTTTGTATTTATATTATGTATATATTATACTTATATTATTCCTTAGTATTTTTGTTAAAGAGCTCAATCTGTAGTTCTTCTCCATTGTTCATTCAGTTCATTCAAACAGTTAATGTTTGTTTTTACTCAAATATGCTTTTGTTATTATATTATGAATTTCTTAGACTAGGTTCCATTGCTTCAATCAAGAAGTCGATGAGTTCCATTTCTTTACTCTTTTTCTCTCTCCTCTTCTGACTCCAGCTTAGCTCTTGATTTAGCTTTCTCTTGTTTGTTTAGCTTTCAGTAAGGGAGAAAAAGTCTCCTTTCCCTGCCTTAGGATCACATCCCCAGATAAAAAGTTATATAAGTTCTCAAGCACATGTTTCTTTGACTTCAGGGATGAGAAAATAAATGAATTAACAATTAAAACAATTATTTGTGGAGCACTTTGGTGAGCAACAAAGAAGCAAAGAGAAAGTAAGTTAAGCCCTGCTATCAAAGGAATTCACTTTCTAATGGAGGAAACAGCCCGTATGGAATAATGTATTTAAAGCTGGAAAACAGTATAGAGACCATCTGGTCCAACCCTTCCATTTTACAAATGAGGAAACTAAGACCCAGAGGGTTTAAATGGATTTTCCATTGTCACATAACTGGTAAATGGGAAGAGCTAGGACTCAAACCCATAGGCCCTAACTCCAAATCCAGAAACATTCCCCTGCATTCATAATGCCTCTCGCCAACCCTGCTGTGGTCCTTGTCCAATCCTAGGAACTTGAGTAAAAATTAGAAATGCTGAATTGTTAGGAAATGTCATATGGATGGCTGGCTGGATGTAGCTGAGCACCTTGTCTTTTCAGTAGCTCACGTGTGGGAAGAAATGGCTTGACATTTTTATCATATCTCTGTATATTGATTTGTGCTTCGGGAAAATTCAGTGAGCTTTCTTTTAACTGAGCAGTGAATGCTGTGATTCTCAATTTGCTGGAAGGCAAGTGAAAAAAGACATTTTCATAAAGGCCCTAGTTCAGAGGCCTCCTCAGTAGGCTTGATATACGTTTATCATCCCCTTTCCAAGTATTGGTACTGGAAGGCCTCTGGAAAGATTGATTTTTAATAGATAGTCTCAAAGTACAGCATGCCATGTGAAAATTAGAGTATTGGTCTATACAAATAAGCAGTATTTCTTTGTGGAAGCACACTGCTTTGACTCTGGTTCCTGAACTGACATAGGCTATTGGATTATTTAATTAAAGGCAATGGGTTCAAGTGGAAAAGGAGGCCAGAAGGACATGGATGTGAACCTTTTTGGTTGTGTGACCTTGGACAAGTCAGAAGTTGTTATGGGGATCCCTGGATGGAGTGTTGGACCTGGAGTCAGGAAGATCAGAATTTAAAGAAGTTCTCAGGCATTTACTGGCTGTAGAACCCTAGGCAAGTTCCTTAGCCTCTGCCTTAGTTTTCTCAAATATAAAATGATGATAATAATGAATAGTGCCTACACCCAGGGGTTGTTGAGAGCACCAGATATTTGTCAGTTGTTCAGCACGTAGTAAGCTCTCCATAATTTTTTATTCCCTTCCTCATTTAATCAGCTTCATTATTAGCAAAAAGGCAATTATAATGTCGCTTACTTCACAGAGTTCTTGATGTTTATACAGTGTCACTAAATAGTAAAGTACTATGTGAATATCAGCTATTAGTAATAGTTGATATTTATATAGTAGCAATAGCAACATATACATATATTATTATTTTATGATTTGCAAAATACTTTATATATGGACACATGTTTATATATGTACATATACACACATGATATATTTATATTTGTTCCTCAGAACAATCCTGTAAGTTAGGTCCTATTATGATCAGCATTTTATGATCAGTGAGGAATCTGAAACTTGGAAAAGAAACTTGTCTAACATTGTAGTTAATAGCTGAGGTCTTCCTCATTATGGCAACAACTAGATGCCGCAGTGTATAGAGCAGTGGTCTCCAAATCAAGAAGACTCATCTTTATGAATTCAAATCTGGCCTCAGACACTTTATTAGCTGTGTGAACCTGGGCTAGTCACTTAACCCTGCCTGCCTCAGTTTCCCCATCTGTAAAATGATCTGGAGAAAGAAATGGCAAACCACTCCAGTATTTTTTCCAAGAAAACTCCAAATGGGATCACAAAGAGCTGGACGAGATGGAACAACAATAATAAATGCACCAGATGATATGTTGGGGTCACAAAGAGTCAAACACAACTGATCAAAATAACTTCTTTGTTTTCCTTCTTTCCATATCCCCTCCTTTCCTGAACTTTCTTTGGTTGAAAGAACCATCATTCTCATAGTTACCAGGTCTGCCAGAGATTGAACCTTGTAACCAGTTCACAGTCTGCGTCATCATCACATAGTTCCTGGGACAGACTAGAGAATGTCTGAGTATTCTCCAGGGTCCCCATGGGGAGGGGAATCTGTCAAGTGCTCCATGCGTGCTCACAAGATAAGTCCCCTATTCCAAAGGAAAAAAAATATTTTTAGTCCATTGTTATTCTTTTTATTTCTCTTGTCCAGGTTTTTTTTTTCCCCCAAACTCCTGTGATCTTCAGTTTGTGGTGTCTACTTGTGGTTTTTCCAGAGCGCAAGATAATGAGAAAATAGCTTTGAAAGGCATTACCATTACTAGGAATGTGAATGGGCAACATGGAAAGAAAATACCAATTAGCCAAGCAAATTATCCTTCACCAGGGCTATCATTTGTGTCACAAACATTTAATAGCTTAGAATTTACAAATGAAAAACAGAAAGCCTCTCATGTGAACAATGGGATATTGATATAATCAGCCCTTTAGCGGCTATTTCAGCATCATGGTGTGGAGGAAAGAGTGTGGACACAAGAACTGGAGGACCAGAAGCACCAATGCCTGCCACGTGAAAAGTACTCAGTATGCTTATTGATTGACTGACTGATTAAAATCCTTCCTCTGACACCCAGTAACCTAAGATGACTTGTCTAATCTACCTGGGCTTGTTTCCTCATCTGTAAAACTATGACCAAACTGGATGACCTCTGAGGTCCTTTTTATCATTAAATCTTTGAAACTATAATTTATAAGACAAAATTGTAGGTTGATTAAAAAAAATAGTGTTAACCAGACCCAGATCTGTGCAAAATCTTAATAGGAACAAAATCGTGATAAAAAATCATTGTGACAGAAGTCTGTTTAACAATTAGATCACTTTGACAAGCATAGAGTAGTTAGCACTTATCTCTTAATAAATGATTGGGAGATGGTGGAAGGGAATCAAAGAGTGTGGATCAAGGACTTCATGGCTGTGCGTCGCTTTGTTCCAATCTTCCATCTCATGTTCATGAATACATTTGGTAAATTTTCTGCAGTGCTTCATTCATTCATTCATTCATTCATCTGTCTATTCATTTGTAGCTGTTCATTTGTTTATCTGTTTATTTATTGTTTTTCTTTTTCTTGCAGGCTGAAGTCATTGATGTGAGGTATGGGACGGCAGAAGATGTAAGCCGGATTCAAGCAATGAAAAACTTGACCAGTAGGATTGCCCTGTTAAAACTGGGAAAACTCCCTTTACTCTACAAGGTTGGTCCAAAACTCTACTTCATGCGTATTGTGGGGTTTATTTTTATCTTTTTCTTCTATAACTGAAATTACTGAGTGTTTTTAATAACAAACTTGATGTCTATTCCCCCTAACGCTCCGGCACAATGGGAAACGCTACAAGGAGCTCTTGAGGTCGTAGAACACGGATTTGAATTTGATCATGTGAAAAGTGGAAGGCCTGGAAATGAAAAGCCAGAGTCCTCCTCTTCACCTGCCGTGCATAATAGTTCTAGTCAGTTTGGAAAACAAGGATTTAATGGCACGCTCCGTGAGGGGCCATAGTTGTCTAAGATACGCACCTTTGTCTGCTTGAGATGGCTATAACTCTACAGTCACTGACTTCTCTCAAAAACGTAATTAAATGCTGATGTGCTAAAGAGCAGCTGCAGTTTGATTGATTTTTATTAAAATGAAAGTTTATTAACACTTACCCATTGGCTACACTTGCATAATTAAAGCAGTTCAGACTAAGTGTCTGATAACAAGCAAACACAATAGACAACTCGTACCACTCTTATCTAGTAATTTTTTCCCTCCTATTAATTAGAGAAGGGGAAGTGGCACTGGGACTTGCTGGCTTTAGAGAGATTTTGAATATCTTTCCTTTTATCCTTTCTCACTCATTTGCCCAAAATATAAATAGGTTCTACTGCTTTTCAAGTCACTCCAACTTCTATCCATCCCTCAGTTATTATTGATATACTGTAGTGGAATGTTATATGGAGAGAAGGAGGAAATTGAGAGGGAGAGATGGAAGGATACCATTCTTGCTTAGTGTTTGCTAAGAATTCCCCTACATTAAAATCAGATCTTCATAAAACTGGTCACCAGTCATATATTTATTTATTCATCAAAGAAGATGAAGGTAAGTTATATCCTGAAATTGCATAGTGGTGCATATATAAAAATATAAAGGAATACCATAGACTCTTGTTTTCCAAGTCACATCAACTCAAATCAACTTATGTTAAGCACCTACTATGCCAAGCACTGTTTTAAGTGCTAAAAATACAAAGAATGGGAAAACCATCCACTGACCTCAATGAGTTCACATTCTGACGATGCAGACAGTCCACAAACAACTATGTACGTACAAAACAGACAAAAAAGACTGGAGGCAATCTCCGAAAAGCTATTAGCATTGAAGGGGACCAAAAAGCACCTCTTGCACAAGGTTGGAAGACAGGAGGTGGAAACAAGGAAGGGGACCATTCTAGGCATAATCAATGAAAAGTCACAGAGTCCAAAAATAAAGCCATTTGTATAAGGAAGAATCAGGGTTGCTGGATGATGCACTCTAGATGTTCCATTATTGTTCAGATGGTTTTCAATTATATCCAACTCTCCATGACCCCATTTGGGGTTTTCTTAGCAGATATATTTGAGTAACATGCCACTTCCTTCTCCCATATATTCCAGATTGAAATATATCAGAATTCTTTTGCTATTGCTATCTTTCAGGTATTTGCATCCCATAGAGCAGTGGTTCTCAACCTTCTCAATGCTGCAACCCTTTAATACTCGTATGTGGGCAGACCCAGCTGGAGATGGATAGAGGATCAGTGTCTCAGTTCCTAAGACCATTGGAAATACACGTTTTCCATTGGTCTTAGGCAACCCCTGTGAAAGGGTCATTCAACTCCCAAAGGGGTTGCGACCCACAGGTTGAGAACTGCCACCATCGAGAATAATAATGTTATGAAACTCTTGGAATATGCCTGTAAGCATAGCACAGAACAATTTTCAGTTGGACTGGCCAGTTGTCACTCATCTATATTATTACATGGTTGACAAAGAGGAAGAAGCATTGATGGTAGCCATTTAGCCACGTAGACTAATGGTGCTAATCACTTGGACCAAAAGCTAGGTCAGAAAGTTACACTGCTAAGCAAATCAATATGGGCTTGACACTGTATTTAGAATTATGTCTGAGGTAGAAAGACACAATGAATGCTCGAGCTAGTGATGTTCTTTTTCTGCATGTTAGCCATTCCCTTCATTTTATTTTGCTTGCCCTTCCATTGTGTGGGCATGCTTTCTGCTATATTTTTCCTAATACATTGAGTCTGTCAAAAAAGGAAGCATAAATGTGAATATGCTTGGAGATACTCATGGCACCATAGTCCCCAGTGCTCCAAAATTCCATCACATATGTCTCTGAAAATATGGACTGAAATTAGATGGTAAGAATCTACAGCTGGGAGAAGAAGGGCGGGGAACCAAATGACTTCTGTGTTAAACATATCTATTAATCATGCCTCTGATTGAGCATCTGGACTAGGAATCTGCAACAGGATGAGTGAGGAGAAAAGTTAATCTTATTTCGGTTTGGGGCAGTTACTAAATCATAATTCAAAAAATAAAATTGGGAGGGACTTTATACGTGTGAGATAGGGAGGGCAAAGGGGACGTCCAATTGTGGCATGAAATCATTTTCTAAAATGAATAGAAAGGAAGCTGCAGCCAAGTTATCATAAATACCATAAATGTATTAATTCATGCTTCAAGAAGGCATTGATATGGAAACCTTCACATTTGGATGAAAGAAATGGAAGTAAGAAAAGAGCTTCAATAAATATGCCTGGACACAGGTGCGGACAGTACTGATAGAGAAAGAAATCTGCTTAGGACCTCCCCTCGCAAGGGTTGTGAAAAGGAAATTTATTTCCTTAAACTTACATTTATGAGAAATGGATTTAATTTTATTTGGTCTTTAAATTAATAGATGTTTGCCTTATGGGGGAATGTTTTATTTCCAAAAGTTCTATGCAAATACTTTTTTGATTGCTCTACTGTATCTTGGATTAATTTCTCTGTATGCCAGTGGGAAATATATCATGGTATCAAGAATAGAGAAATGTTAGATTTAAAGATTTTAACAGTGTAGTAAAGTTCTCTACAATTATAGGTTCTTCCAGGGAGATTTATTATTTAACAGGAAGTAGACATTGCTTGTCTAGAGAAAAAGTTGGGAATGTCAGAACAAATTAAAGTATGTGAATGTAATATGAATGTAATAAATGGTTGGAATTTAGAAGAATTTGAAGAATCTTGGAAAGACTTGCATAAAATGAAACAGATTGAGGTAAGAAGAATCAAACAATTTATATGATGAATACAATAACGCAAAAAAAATAAGAGAACTGAAGGAATAAATTCTTTTTAATGTAATGACTAATCTTAATTTCAGAGAGCAGAGGCTAATATGTCTATATTTTTGTTCTTCATATAGGCAGTGGTGTTGATATCTTGATTAATTTTTGCTTAACTGTTTTTTGTTTTGTTTGTTTTATTTTTAATTACAAGGGAGGTCTTTGTATGATCAAATGAAATAATTTTTGCAAAATACTTAGGACACTTTCTGGTACAAAGCAGGTACTTAATAAATGCTTGTTCCCTTGTACTCCCCAAAGTAACCGTGATATTTAAAACACAAAAATAAAACAAAACAAAAACCTAAGTACATTTTTCCTAGTTTTTTCTATCTCGCTCTTTTTCCTCCTAGGGAGTTTAGTGACTTTCCGCTCCCAGAGCCTCACTATAGTTCTGTCATATTTAGTGTAGACGCCCAAACAGCTTTAGCACTACTCTAGCTGAGAACTCTCAAACTCAAGCAATTCACCAACCTCATCCTCTCCCAGTAGCAGAGATTACAGGAATAAATGACTATGTCCAGCTAAAACATGTTTTTAATAGAAAGAATATTAATTAAACACAATGAACATCTCAAATATTCAATATTCAATATTCATAAAATTCAGTATTCAATATTCAAAATCCATAATAAGATATATGAAAGCAAAATAGAAAGTAATAGATTGTCATCCAGTGCCATAACTAGACTGGGGAAGCAAGAGGTTTGCTTCAGGATTTAGAATTTAGAGGGTACAGGTATTAGTACAGACAAAATTCAGAAGTTGAAGATAGAATTTGTAGGCTTCCTTTAGAAACAGTATTTTAATTTATCACCCAATTTGCAAGAATAATTAGTTAATCTAGGAAGCAACAAGATGTTAAACTGTGGTGTGATCCTTCTTTAACTCTATTCTGCTCTCTCATGACCATCAGCAGCTTCTTAGAGTATCTAAAGGTCTTGCTCTTCCCCAAACACACAGGACAGAGTATTAGCCTCCCTGTTCCCCATAATGTGACTATACTTTGTGAGACTTGTCCTATATTTAAAACTTTCTTGTCATTTTCTTCCTGCTATTATCTTAGCCACTAAGACCAATGAATCCTCTTCTTTTTTTAAACTTGAGGGTTATACAATGATGTTCACATTGGGATTGTCAAGGGCATTTTGTTCGTCTTAATTCAGGTTTAATCCATACTTTATGTTACTTAAATTTAAGAAAATGTGATTTTATATATATCTATATCTATATGTATATACATATAGATATGCATATATGTGGTGATATATATGTGTATTATATATTTATATAGATATATTTATTTATATATAGATATATATATATTTATATAGATACATATATGTGTATTATATATTTATATAGATACATATATATCACAGTATATGTGTGGGTACACACACACATACATATATTTGCAGAGGGATGTATTTTTATAGTCAGTACTATGGAATCGATCGGTGACCTTTTGGAAAATCAGAAGGCAAAAGCTAGAGAGATTTTTCCAATGTTCAATGCCCGTTTACCTCCAAAATAGACTGCCTTAGATCAGGAAAGATCTCTTAAAATTTAGGTTCCATCAAAGTGCTTAGTTGGTTTGGGGAAATGTATTTGAATCGAGCCAAGTTTATTTGTTTATCATATTGTTGTTCAGTTGTTTCCATCTTGTCCAACTCTTTATGACCCCATTTATGGATAATTTTTTTCGGCAAAGATATTTGAGTGATTTGTCATTTCCTGCTCCAGCTCATTTTACAGATGAGGAAAATGAGGCAAACAGGCTTAAATGACTTGTTTAGGGTCACACAGTTAGTAAGTATCTAAGGCTGAATTTGAACTCAGGTTTTCCAGAGTTCAAGCCCAGCATTCTATTCACTGAATGACCTGGCTGCGACTTGTTCATCATAAAAAACATTAATTGGATCTTCACAGGAATGTAGTGGTAACTATTTATCCATCTGGCTCTCTAGGGAAAAAATATAAGCATGGTATACTTTTAATTTTAATCTGTATTAATTTCATTCATCACTTTCTTAAGTCTAGGCAGTCATAACAACAACAATAAAATAAATCGAGCTCTGATTGGTTGCATTTGCTGATTGCTGAAATGTAAATACCCACTCTGAAAGTGCAGCTATTCTAGACCTTTGGATTGGGATACAGCCACTCCCACAAGAACCCTGAGGTTAGCGTTTAAGTCCTGTCTCTGATGCTTACCCCCAGATGTCCCCTTAATCAGGCCCCTCAATCTCCCTGGCACTTAGAGTGAGGGAGTTTGACTCTAAAGTCCTTTCCAGAACTAAATGTGACTTATTTTTCTTCTTAAATATTCCCATTGATGAAAAAGACTCCTAAAAGTCCCAGGGGATAGTGTTGGACTCTGAATCAAGAACCTGTGGATCCATATTCTGCCTCAGACACCCATTAGCTCTTTCTTCCTATCCCTCGGGCTTAGCGTGCAGTAGGGGCTTAATAAATGGTAACTGAGCAACTGACCCTAGGCGGGTTACTTTCTTTCTTCCCCTTACTTTCCTCGCTGGTAATGTCATGATAATGATATCATCTATTTCCCAGAGTTTTCTGAGGATTCAGTGAGGTAAAGTAGAGAGTAATTTTGCACAGTTTATAGCACTATCTGATACCGATTATCATTATTATTAAAAGGAGGGTCCTGTTGTAGGCAGTAATGTGGTGCTTGTAGTACCTGACATTTCTAAAGGGTTTTGCACACATCATCTCGTTTGTTCCTCACATTGATCCTGGGCCCTGGGTACCATGAGCATTATTATCTCTCTTTTTGGAAGGAGAAACTGAGGCAGCAAAGGTTCAGACAGATTGATGTATCTACAGTCACATTGCTAGTAAATGTCAGGAAGATTTGAATACAAGTTTCTACTACCTCCCAGTCCAGTATCCTCCCTAACTCGCCATATTCTGATATGTGTATTTTTCTATCTTGTCTGAGACACTAAGGACAAAAAAAGGAGAAAGAAATGTTTCAATATTAATATTTGAAATTCATCACAGTATTTCCTTATTATGAATGTACCTGACAGTTCCTTAGGTAACATTAGAAATAGAATAGATTAAAACATGTTTAAATCTGAAAAGAATATACATTTTTGGAGGGATTTTTTTATGAACAACAGAACCTAACACTATTTTTATTTTTAGAAAAAGGATGTTTGCTCACTGAATAATTTAACAAGGCCCTTCATGCCCAATTCTCACAAGCAATTACAGAAGACCAGTTCCTCCAGATTTTGCAATTAGAAGAATCTAGTGTTGCTCCATTGGTCACAAAAGGCACAGTGAGGACCAGAACACAGAATCAGAAAATCACAGCTTAATACATTTTAAATGGGAACTGCCCCTATTTTTTTAAAATTAAAATGCTTCGATTTCCAGCTGAATGACTTAAGCTTTTTTTTCTAAATTGTTTAGATCAAATCTCACTACCTAGACAAAAGGTGAATAATTATTGTTAAATTCAGTTCAGTTTATAAGTCATAATAAAAAAATCTTAACCCATGACTCATTAAAATGACAGAATATTGAAATAGTAATCAAGGTTTGAGAAGTTGAATTTGGAGTAAGAATAACTGAAAGTATTTAATGTTTTTGATCTCACTTGTAATAGGACAAACAAAAAGGTTTATCCTTGTTCAGAACTAGATAAATGTCTATTCATTTGACACCACAGCTTTGGTACATTTAATTGTTCAGTATTTTTTGTTATATAAAGCTGAATTGGCTGGCAAAATTGCCCTAATATTTGACTTTGTGTAGTTATAACCTCAATTGGAAGATAGATTTGCATAGTTTTTGCTGGTCACATGTTCATTATTCATATCAAACATGTAACTTTACAGTAAACTGAGTGCTATATACCCTCTTTAACATTAGCAATGAAGGTCATCAAACAAGGTCATTTTTGCTGTATCCTTTGAGAAATTAAGTGTAATTATGGCCTATACACTATAGACATTCTTGGAAGGGAACCTTTAAAATAATGTTCCACTCTCTCAAATCAGATACTTCATCATAGTAATCAAACAATATGCCTCTTTGCATCTTTGTACCGAAATCACTAAGCATCAAATTATATGCTGATTTAATTTGTAAACTCTTAGAAACATTTTTCATAGAATCTCTCTATTTTTTCCTCTGCAACAGATGTTGACACATAAGCTGCAATATTTTTTATTGTGCTCTTTTTGCAAATACTCATCATGAGCATGACAAAAAGAGGTTACCAAACATACCATGAAATGATGTTACTGTTGCCGCTGGACACACAATAAAACAAGCTCTACCAGTTTGCCTTTTCAAAAAGAGCCTACGATCCATTCTTGTATTTTGCCACTAATTGTTTTGTCTTCTCACTTTGTGCAATGGCTATGTTATTGTTTATAGACAAACTAAATGCTTTGTGATCTTGGCACCTTTAACACTTTTTTGGTTGACACTGCTCATGTCACAAAAGAATTCCCACAGCACTAAGGAACTTTTTACATTTTCCTTTGTTTCATGCCTAGCCATCATCAAAAAGTCCTTCACCAAAGTCAATTATTGTGATGATTCCCCTCTACTTAGGAAGCCTGACCTTCAGAAGATGGACACAATTTATTTCTGGGACTATAGAGGAGGAAAATTGAAAATAAGTTGACTATTTTATGATAATTCAGTCATAAGTCGGAATGGCTCTTACACTGTGTGTGGTCATACTATATATGGTCTTGTGCCTTTAATTTGTATTTTTCTCTATTAATGGCAGTGTCAGTTCTCATTTTTCCTAATGCCTTTTATGCCTTATCTGTATTTCTTCTAATAGTTCTCTCTCTCTTTCTCTCCCTGTCTCTCTCTCTCTCTGTCTCTCTGTCTCTCTCTGTCTCTGTCTCTCTGTCTCTCTCTGTCTGTCTGTCTCTCTTTGTCTCTGTCTGTCTCTCTGTCTCTGTCTGTCTCTCTGTCTCTCTCTCTCTGTCTGTCTGTCTCTCTCTGTCTCTCTGTCTCTGTCTCTGTCTCTGTCTCTGTCTCTGTCTCTGTCTCTCTCTCTCTCTCTCTCTCTGTTATCCTACATTTAGTTTGCTGGGCCTGAGCTGCTCTGAAGTGCAAATAACCTAAATGAATCGGGAAAGTATGGCCGTAGAGTAAGATGTGAAGAACCATGAATCTGGAGGGGAGTACCTGGGTTTGTGTCCCAACCGGGCTACTTACCATTCTTTTTGTGTGACTGTGCACAAAATATTTTGAATCTCTGTTTCTCATTAATCCCCATCTGTAAGATGAGAGAGTTGAAGTAAGTGGCCTCCCGGGTCCATTCTAGCTCTAAAATATATGTTGTTATACCTCTGAGCAGAGGCTCAATGCAAAAATCATACAAATTGTATGTGGCCTCTTTTTGATAGCTACTCCAAGCACATGAAAGTGTAACCTTAGGGGAAGTTAAAATGTTACTGTGCATATTTGTTAAATTGCTAGTAATAGAGTTGTGTCTTACCAAAGATTATATGATGAGGATGACTGCCCTCTATAAGACACACAGCATTGACAATTTGGAAAATAATATAGGTCCCATCGCTAAACATGACAAATTAGAAAGCCGTAACTCCACCGATTACTTCTCTGTGAATGTAAGCAGTGGGCAAACAGCCATAAAGAAGTTTAAAATTTTTCCTTCTTTTCCCCCCTCCCTTTAGTACATAATGCTTTAGAATAGTAAAAGAAGTGAAGGATTAAAGATTATATATATACAAGTTTTACCAATATTCCCATCATAAAAGCTACTTAGTGACCATCATCCTGAAATTTCTATCTACAGTGTTTTCAAAAATCATTATGAGGTTAGGATTTTAGATGATACTTTCATGAATTGTTTGAATCTGGACTGCCCCCACACTGAAGGGTTAATCTTCCATATTTTATTTGGTTGGAAAGAAGAAGAAGGGCATACCTGAATGCTGGCAGACTTTTCAAAGATTTCCTTTTGAAGACTAATTACCAGTTACTGTGTATCTCACCCAGAGTGCTCTCATTCTTTCTTTCTCTCTTTTCTCCCTCTGTTTTTTTTCTTCCATTTTCACTTGGGAGCAGCAGATTAATTATCATCTTGCCCAAGAACATATTGGTAATTAAAGGGCTTTCTCATATAGAGAGTAGGAGGAAGTAGCTTGGGTTTTACTAATCTGATGCTATTAAAAATGCAGTGACAAAGTTAAATTACAACCTGAAAGGGCCACTGTGGAAAACCTTATGTTCAATTAAAGGAAAAGAAAAAAAGTAACACCCTCCATACCCCCCCCCCAACAAATAACACTTTCAGTTTCCTGTATAAACAATTGATTGTCACAGGTACAAAACCAACTTTGAATCTTTCAGCTTGGAGATTGCAATAAACTACCCTTTGTAAGGGGGGTGTGGGGTGGGGGGATGCTTTTAATTTTTTTAATGAGCTACAAAACCCTAAGCTAACTATTGAGACTTTAGAAACGTCCTCACTTGAACTTTTAAAAGGATATCCATTAAATAAAATGTTATTTTGGTACATAAATATCTACATTTAAGTTAATTTATTATACTTATAAATATTCATGAAATGGCTTTTTAACTGGAAATGCCCATTCAGTATATTTAAACAGAAACTACTGGGAAATATGTATAGTCTGACATGTATTATAATTAAAAAGAAAGCTTTATATGTGTTTTCTAAAGTCGTTGACATTTTAAAAAACACTCTAGAATTCTAGGTATATAGTGTTAGTTTTCATTTATTATCTTTTTCAATTCAAAATAGCATTAAACTCATAGCATGAGTATTTTCTGTTTTAGTAATGCATTAAGTTATATAGCATTATAAATACTGAACAATTAGAGTTCTAAAAGTTAGACAAGGAATTGTGAGAGTAATCACAGATTACTGAGAATTCACCAAACTCCATAGTTGTGTGGCACCTACTGTCTTTCTCACTCATGTACCTCTAGAACTTCCATGGGTTCTGAGGAATTTGTGAGTCAGCAGCCACTCAAATGAGGCCATAGGAGCCTCAGTTTTTGAGCTAGGATTAAAGGTTATCTAATCCTTTACCCCATTTTACAGATGAGGAAAATAAACCTGTTGAGGTCTTATAAATCCTGACACAGCTATGTGTCACCTACAAATCTGATAAAACATGCCAGTTATGGTGAAATGACCAAGTCACTGATAAAAATGTAAATTATAACATGGCTAAGCAGACATGCCCAGGGAACTCTAATAGAAACCTCCCTCTAGGCTGACTTTGTTATATTATCCATGATTCTTTGGATTGGATGGATATAGACAGACAGAGAGACAGACAGATGTGTTATTCCTGTATAAACAATTGATTGTCACAGGTACAAAACCAACTTTGAATTTTTCAGCTTGGAGATTGCAATAAACTACCCTTTGTAAGGGGGGTGTGGGGTGGGGGGATGCTTTTAATTTTTTTAATGAGCTACAAAACCCTAAGCTAACTGTTATATGTGTGTGTTATGTATATATATTGCACATATGTATGTATAGGTATGTGTGTGGATGTATATGTATATACACACAGATATACATAAGTACACACATTTGGATGGATGGATGTAGATGGGTAGATAGATCAAATACTTATTTATGGTTTGTTTAATTTTTGTGATTACATTTATTTTTGTAAACAACCAAGTGGTTTCTAATCATGAAAAGTAAATTTTAGTGTTAACACAAATCATCCTCACACTTAATAAAACTTAAAAAACGTGTTTTAAAACCTTTTTTTAAGATGTGGTAAAACCTATTTAGATTTTATCTTTAGTAAGCATTTAAACTCATTAAAATCTAAGCATTTGTGGGAGTAAAAATAATTTTGGAAGCATTTCTTTTCTGTTTTTTTCTTGTGATTCTTAAGCCTAATTTCCCTTATAAAAATCATCACAATTCAGTAAACCCTGTAATCTAAGAGCTGAGGTTTATGGGTAGAAATTGCCTTGAAAGCGTTTTCTAATCAATATAGGAAGAAAAAGAAACAAAGCTTCCTAACCATATAAAGGATCCACATAAAAACAAGCTGCTTTGTACCTGGAAAGTAATGAATTTTTCCCTCCCTAAAGAGTTTTAAGCAAAGCTGGATGACCGCCTCATCAGCTCTGTTGCCAAAATGACCCCTCTTCTGGTAGGGGTTGGACTACCTCGATTACCTCTCATGGCTCTTCTAATGCTAAAATAAATGCGATATCAAAACAGACTCAAAGCAGGACTCGTGTCTGTCGATACTACAACAGCTGTTAGCAGATAGAAGAACTGAAGCGGTATTTTTTCCTTCTCTGTCCGCTACAGGTTTTCTTAGTTTATTGGGTCTTGATAGTTTTTGCTCTAGCTCTCATTAAGAGAGCATTTACATGAATTTCATGAATATGTGTAAATTACATGAGCTGTCCCTCCCCTGCATCCCCCTCCCAGGCCGGAGTTAGGCCTGATTTCATGATTTTTTTTTCATGGAATGATTGTTCTCAATAGCAGAGGCAATGAATCCTTTTTCTCTCTCCCTCTCTGTACAGTTGAAAAACAGCGTTAATATTTTATATGCATTGTATAATGCAAAGATCACTAGGTTTCAGCCAGAGGACTATGTTCCACTTCTAGTGATGCTACTTCTTTTTGGCAAAAGCATACATCTCAGTTTATTTTTTTTATTTGTTATTTCACAGGATTAAGACAAATACTCTGTTCATCCACAGAAAACTAGAATCTACCCAGTAAGGGCATCTTGTCATTAGTTAGTTCATTAAAAACAACTCATCAAGTGTTTACTTTATGTCATAAATCATATGTGGATACAAAGAAAGGAAAAAAAGATGATCCCTGGATGTTGAGGAGCTCACATTCTAACATGGGAGACCACACACAGACAATTAGGTGTATGTGTAGCAAGTATTCTCCGACTTACTCTCCCTAGGCCAGGCTGTGGGGTTCTGAGGGATGACGGGGCAGGAGGGGGCTGAGGAGGTGTATCTTCTCTAATTCTATCTGCTCAAGCCCTTGCTGGCTATTTCCCTCCACTGTTAGGATTCTCAGTGACTAAGTGCACCTCGTTTCCATGTATCAACTTAATATGTTTAGTTATATAAAGAAATATTTACTTTGAAGATGAAGCAAGAACAAACATACGCACAATTCCCCCAGTAACACAGTGACAAGCTTTCATCACCTTGGTCTCTGGGGTTAGGGGCTCAATCTAGCTCCTCTCTTACACAATGTCAGCTGCATCAGGCCCACGTGCAATAAGAGTGTCACCACCACATGAATCTTTACATTGACTGCCCGTGGGCTGGGATCCTAAAGGTTATTCCCAAAGGTCTCTCCTTGCTCCCCTGGACATTAGTGTCATATTGGGGCTGACAATGTGAATTCTGAATGCCAAAATAGCAGGAATCACTCAGGTCCTTTTGAACTCAGAAGACTTTCGGCTCCATGGCTGTCATGTGTGAAGGAGTCACTGAGCTTTTTTAAGAGTAATGAGACAGTGAGCAAATGTCTCAAGCAGACAGCCTTTTTGGATGCTTTAGTAGCCAATGAAAGCGATCCTTCTTCACTGTGTAGTTCGCTTACCTCATCCTGTGACCAAATGTCTGTGCATGGTCCGCTGTTTTCTGTGGCTCTTCTGTTCCATATCATCATTGCTCTCCTAGGCTCCCCAGTATCTCCACTTGGGTGTATATGCTATATACCAGATGCCTTTTACACATTTAAAATACATGGCAGTGCAAGTAGGAGTTAACTTCACAGTGCAAATGGGAAAGAATTAGAGACTTCTTGAGAAAGGTGGGATTTGAGCTGAGTTTTCAAGGAAACTCGGGATGCCAGAAGGTAGAAGTAAGAAATGAGAGCATTCCTGCCTTACTACTTCACCGGTACTTCTTTCATTCCCCACTTCCAACCCCCAGTGTTTTCTGTCTCTTGCTTCAGAACAATAATCAAACAAACACTACCATTACTACTAGAGGGAATGTGATCATTCAGAGCCCTATGGCTCAACCCAAAATTGGTGTGACTTCCCAGGTCAGAATCCCTTCTGCGTAGGTGATGTATCTTCTCTTAGAACAGAAGATTCTTGAGGACAGGGATTGTTGTCCTTTTGTACTTGTATTCACAGAGACCCGGGTGAACATAGCAAATAATCCTTTATTTATTAATTCTTTCATTTAGTTGGAGATTGATGAGTAGTAGCTTGGAGAAATGGAGGAAGCATGGAGCATGGAGTCAGAAGGACCCATGTTCGAGTCATAATCTCAGACTCTTACTAGCTTTCTGACTTTGGACAAGTAGCAACCTCCCTAAACCTCTGTTTCTCCATATGTAAAGTAGGGACAAAAGAGGCCCACAGGACTGTGGGATATGTGAGTGGCGAGTGCGAATGAAATTATTGTGATAACAGAGCAAATGTTTCTATTAGACAGAAACTTGGAGTCACTAGTACAAAGTTCATTTGTTAAACCCCATCGGTAGCGCAAAGAATCAGATAATTTTAGACATTAGACATTTTGGGACATTAGAGAGTGCTAACTACAATCCTTCAATGGTACAGCGAGGGAAGAAGATTACTTAGTGCCTCCAGTTATCACAGGATTGTTGTGAGGATCAAATGAGTGTATGTATGGAAAGTGCTTCAGAAATCTTTAAGTTGATATGTAAATGTGACATATTGTTTCTAAAATATTTTCCACCTCCGATCTCATGATCAATGTTTCAACATTATATGCATATGTAAATATATATACATAGCATGTATTTCTATTTATACACACATGTATATACACATGCACATATACACAACATACGTATACGTATACATCTAAACCTATATATTTGTGTGTGTATATGTATACCTATAATATATATTTAATATATATTTAATTTATGTATGTATGTGTAACACACACACACACACACATATATATATATTTTACACACACACATATGTGTGTGTTGTGTATTTTTTCTCCCTGTGAGGATAAGTATAGGGGATCAGGAAAGGCCTCAAATAGAAAGTGGTTTTTGATCCGATTCTTGAAATGAACTATGTCTTCTTAAAAAGAGATGTGCTTAGGGTTTAAGCCTATTTGTATCAACACCAGATCCAGTCTCAAAAAGCCAAGAGTTAAACTGGAATGACCATTGGTCTTAAAATCATAGGGAGCTACTTAAAAACCTTTATCGTTTTTACTGAGTATCAGGCATTATGATTAGGCATTTGTCCTCAGGTGTACAGTCTTAAAACTTAATTTATGATATTTGAAGGTTTTTCATTTTTTCATTCCTTATTTTGAAAGTGAAGCATTTTCAAGGATTCCTGTTAATGTCCCAACTGCATACTTAGATTTACTGTACTCAGCAAAGACCGTTAACGAGAGACTTTGTATAAGAATTAGATTGGATCAAAAGCTTTGTAGTTGGATTTGTAGAGGATTTAATTGAGAATGTTAATAATGATAACAATGATAATAAACTGCCCTCTGTCCCCATGAACTCTTTTTGTGTCTAGTCATAACATTGATAAATTAAACATCAACCGGTGTTCGGTATGAATACAAAATCGGAGAAGCTAGGAAGGTTTTTTTGTGAAGATAATAGAGTTACTTCTGTTAAGAAAAATGGAGTAGAACATTGCTAGAAAACTGAGTGTATGTAATGGTAATAGGTTAAAAAATGCTTGCCTTTGAATTGTATTGTTCTGAGTGTGATTTACATGCCGACTGGACAATTTTATCCTTTTCTTTGACCTGTTTTGGGGCTGTTGTGTATTTGGAGTTACAATTTGAAAACATTTAAGCTAAATCAAATTTTGGGAAAAAGCAAGGTAGCGGGGAAACAACTGAGGAAAGAAATATGTTTTCATGTGAAGTTAATGCTCAGTGGGATTATAGTCAGCTAGAAAGTGTATTTTGGAAGCCATTTGTTCCCAGAGTGTGCAGCTGCATGTAAGACGTAATTCAAAAGATGCTCAGAAATAGTCTTCCATTTCCTCCCCACCAAATGTCACCATTGTCTGTCAGGGTCCTTTTACGTTTTATGTTAGAAATTCAATCTTTTCATTCTTAAAGTTTCCTGTTCAAATAGAAATAATCCCAGAGGTGATGAAAATCAAAGAGGGTTCTGAGAGAATTAAGGACGATAGGACAACAAGTGGTTAACTGTAAGAATTGAATGGGCCACACTAATTCCAGCTTGTGACTCACTCCTGGAGTCAGCTCAGTTCTCTTTAAACTGGCCCCATACTGATCAATTAGGTATTATTTCCATGTTCCTTTGATTGTCCATTCTTGGTTGGAAGAAGATGTTTCTTTTTATGATTTCAGGGAATCGAACCTGTTTGTTTTCTCTCTCCCAGCTTGGAAAGTTCCTGATTTTTCTTCCAATAAGAAATCATATTACCTAATACTGTATGGGTTAATTGTTTCCATTGAATGATTTGATTGTTTTGAATGTATAAAAATCTGTCTTCCCCTGTATTGGGAGGTCCACCCTTAAGTTGAAGAAGGACCCGTTCTCTGTTTGTTGGGTAATTGTCAGTCATTGCTTAATAAATCATTATACATATATATGAATAATATACATATTAATAAATCTATATCCTCAGAAGCTCAAGTCTTTTAATCTTTGATCCTCCGCAGTGCCACCTTGAAAGTATAGAGATAAAGGGTAAAGGGCTTGCCTAATTGCAAACCAGCTCCTTCTCTGCAATTTTAAGTCTTAGTGTTGCCTCGAGCACTTAGAGGTTAAAATAAAATAAGTATTATAATAATGATGATAATAATTGGCTGGCATAGGTTCAGAGTTTCATTCAAGCTTCATACTCAGTCTGGTGAGGTGGGCACTGCAGGGATCTTAGCTTAGTTTTACAGATGAAGATTCCAAAGCTCCTATCAGGTTAGAGAATAGAGCAGGTTCATACAACTAGATAGATGTTAGATATGAGATTTCAATTCCTGGATTAGGATTCAGTCCTTATAGTAGATTCCAGAGAATGGCAAGAAGCAAAGGAGAAATGAAAATGAAGGTGGGGAGCAAGGTCTGACAAAACCAAATTTCTTCTAAAGCGCCAAGTATTTACAACTTTTGCCTGGAAAGCATTTTTTTCTATCTGGAAAGTCATTGGGTGTGTATTGTGTGTTTTCCTGAGTTTAACAGTCTCTGATTACTGATTTGATGAAGATATAGCTCTCCCATATCCTACAAGACTGGACCTCTGAGTCCCAGAGTTGGAAGGGATCCTCTTTCTGAATAAGAATGACCTTGATCACAATCCCAACACTTCATCATCTAGCCTGTGTTTGAAGACCTCCAAGAAATAAGAGTACATTGTCCTTGCCCCAAAAGGCATTTGGGGATAATATCCCTCTCAAGGGCACTTGTGGGCAACATTCTTGTGTGTGTTGATATTCAGGTTGTAGTACATTTTGTTGAATTGTCAAGGATATTTAGGAATACACACACACATACATATATACATGTACACATACACATATATGCATGTGTGAAACATTTATATTCACACACATGTATGTATAGAAATTTTATGTCAGTGTATGAAGTATAATGAACTTCTGGTCTACGATTTTTAACAACTTGGAATTTTCTGTAGCAATATATTACAAAGTTTCCACCATTTTCTTTTAAAATATTTGATAACATATTGTATTTTAATTATTTTTACATATTCAAAATAACTATGCATTGTTATTATTTCAGCGGACTGAGAGGATCAGTTCATAGCACTCTCCTGCTCAAGATTATTTCTGGCATATTACCCAGTCACAACTCTTCTAACTCCTATACCTGACTGACCCAAAGAAAATACGATTGACAGGAAGGATGTCTTCCATCTAGTCAGTGGAAAGCTTAGGAAATGGGAAACCATCTAGAGACACTCACTCTCACCTTGTATGATGTGGAATAGCACAGATAGATCTAACCTAGTAGAGCAGTGGTTCTCAACCTTCCTAATGCCCTGACCCTTTAATACAGTTCCTCATGTTGTGGTGACCCCCCCCCCCAACCATAACATTATTTTCGTTGCTGCTTCATAACTGTAATTTTGCTACTGTTATGAATCGTAATGTAAATATCTGATATGCAGGATGTATTTTCATTGTTACAAATCGAACATAACCCACAGGTTGAGAAGTACTGTACTGTAGTCAAAAGCTCCATTAGAAACCAGTGGATGGATGTTCTATTATCCTAAATATGAGCTTATTAAATAGCCTCAGAAAATGCATTTAGAGGTAAAGAGCTAGCTGGGGACCATACATATCACAACAAAAAAGCAAAATAGGTGAGGTTTTTTAAAAATAGCATTAGTGAAGGAAGAATTAGGCTTATTTTAATTGTCCTAAGAAGACACAACTAAGAACATATTTTTAAAAGTTGTTGCTGCACCAAGTGTAACTCTATGGAAGAAAAACAGCTTGGTTTATAGACTCCTGGTAGAAGAAGTCAAAATCATATGGAAAGAAGAGGAAGTAAACACACCATCCTCATCATTCCAGTCTTTTGAGGTCTAATTCCATCATTGTCACTTTACAGGTGGGGAAACTGAGGAGCATAGAGGTGCAGTGATTTGTCCAGAGACATATAATTTGTTAATGGCAGATCCCAGTTTCAAAATTCTTTCTGTCTCAAAACAATGCCTGACTTGAAATCAAACAGTTGATTTAATTTATTTCAGGTCGTGTAGGATTGGTAACATACTGAGAATAGAAAAAAAGACCTTAGAGATCAGTGAAGTTAACTCTGACTTTCATTTAACAGTTGAGGAAGCTAAGACCCAGGAAGTTTCTGTGATTTGCCCTAGGTCATACAGGTTAGAATGACAGAGGGAGGCAGGATTTTTATTAAGGCCTTCCTCTCTTTCCTCTGCTCCACAGCTGCCTCATCCATTGGCATAGCAGTTAATCACCTTTCATCCAAATGAACTCATTTTTTGGTGTTCTCCATCAGTATATTTGCTGTCCTGCAGCCACAGCCTTCAACTTTTAAATCAAAGAACACAGTGCAATTTGGAATGGAATTGAATCTACTTCCCCAAATTTGGGTGTCACATGAAATCAGAGGGTGGGCATCTGGACTCATGTATTCCTTGAGAAGAATTCTCATTCACTTCTTCTGCAAAGTGTTGCCATTGAATCTTATCTGGAATGAGAAGAATTTGTAACTTGCAAATGTTCATGAATATTTCATGAGAGTCTTCTTGCTGTGTATGTGTGTGTGTGTGTGTATGTGAGGCTAGCAAATGTTGACAGATATATAGAATATTGTAATGACTTGATGGATATACATGGAATGTTTAATGGGAAAATGAAATCTGCCCGCTGGGTCTCACTGAACACCCTCCAGTATTCTGATGTTAGTCAAAAGTTAATAGAACCAGAGTATAAAAGAAATAGCATTACACTAACAAGTTGAAAATTAGAGGGGGGTTTTGGAACTTTGAGACATAAAAAGGACCTTAAGAAATGTTAGGGATGGGGGGGGAGTACAAGAAGGATCAGTGGCTTCATTTTTATTTTTATATAACAAGTTGTTGATGTGTCTAAATAAAATATACTTTAATGAGTAGGTGAGAAGCAAAGTCATTTTTTTTCGGGTAGGGAGCCAGTATAATTGCCCTGGTCTTAGTGTTGTGAAGCTTTAAAATCATGGGGAAGTGTGACAGAAAGGCACAGTTGGGGGAGGAGAGATGAGCATCCTAGACTAAACCTAGCAGACAAAGAAGAGGCGATGCTACAATCTTATCGTTTTAAAAGTACTACTAGGAGCTGCTGCTGTGCGTGAGCCTCACAAGCGCAGACAGTCATCTTCCCCGGGCATTGGCGGCTCTGGGGACTCTTGTGCTCAATTTGGGTTATCAGAGTTTAAGAAGGAAGGGAGGAAGTTGGAAAAGAGATAGAAAAACAATTATAAAATAGTCCATAAAGAGTAGGAAAGACCAAAGGATTGGAAGTTATTTGACACAAATAGGTCTGTCTTTCAGTCCAAATAAAGTTTTCCTAAAATTTGGAAAAAGACCTACTAGTCAACATCTTTCTGGAAATTATAGCTCAGAGGCATGGACTGTCATAGAAAAAAAAGGGTATGTAGGTCTGATGTGACAGACTTCAGAACATCACAAAGGCACAGGGTTACTGTCTTTGGAAACCCAATTCTGGTTTCAGGTGCAATAAGCTGTTTTCACTTGGGGGATCATGGTATCATAGAAATAGACCTGTTATGTAACTTGGAGGCCTTTGAGTATAACACTGTATTTCAGAGATGGGGAGACTGAGACCTAGAGAGAGAAATGACTTGCTTATGGTTTTACAGAGCTGGAGTTTAAACCCTAAAGCTCTGACTCTAGAACCAGTGCTCTTCCTATGGGATTATACTGGGGTGAACATAAAAGGCTTTGTCTTTTGCCATTGGTTCAGTCATATACAAGCTATTATTTCTCCTTTCTTAGCTAACTAACATTTACTCTACCTGGACTGTTTAAAAGGGAAAAAAAGTCAAAATTAAATTAAGTTAAAATTAAACTAATGAAATCAATTAATTAAACTTAATTTGATTGGATTAAAATTTAAATGAGTTAAAATTAAAAAGAAAAAAAAAGAAGGAAATTCAGGACTCCTCAACTGTAATACCAATCAGGTTTAGCAGATACTTAGCACTTAGTAACTTAGGGCTAAGTATGGAAGGTGTGAGCCCTGTCTACTGTTGAGAGGTTGTGAACTCGCCTGTTGACATGGAAAAAGGTTATTGGCTGAGACAGGAGACCAGTGCTATATATAAAAAAGAATTCTAGGGACAGAGAGACAGAATTGGAATTTTATAGCTGCAGGAAGCAGGTTTGTCTCAACATCTGGGAGCTGAAGAAGTGAGTTGGAGTTTTAGAGAGTGAGCAAGAGACAGAGAGACAGAGTTTCTCCCCCAGCATCTGGAATCTGACTGAGATCTGAGATGGAGTTTTCCTGAGACCAGAATCTGGTGAAGGCCAAACAGAAGGCCAGTACTCCTTCTGGGTCCTAGGCCCAGCTGAACTGCTAGAAGACTGAAGATGCAAGACCAGGCTAAGACTTTGTTTGTTCATGCCCTGGCTGATCCTTGAGTTCCAGGCAAGAGAAGTGGTGCAGGGTTTGAGATGTGCTGGACCCTGTGTACTTCAGTGTGTGCCGGGGATTGCCGTGAGGATTGGACCTGGAAACTGTCTACCTCTGAGGACTGGATGAGAACCTGGCAACTTTATGCTTCTGAATCCAGGTGACTGTTTGGTGGATTCATGAGGGGGCTGGGACCATGGAAGGGGATCCAGGGAATCAGAGGGACCACCCAGAGTCAAGATGAAGAAAAGGCCTCCCCTTGGAAGAAATTGAGGTCTGCGGGACACCGAGGGGAGGAGGGTTTGTGTGATGTTCTAATGACTGTACTAGTGACTAATGATGTTTAGTAATTGGGAATCTGGATTAGTGACTGATTAAGTTAATGGTTGCCCCATGAGTGGAAGTTTGATTATTGTATTGTGAATTGATTGAATGATTAAGTGAGAAGGGTTTCCCCCTTAAGGAAACCAGATGATTATTCTGTTATTCCTTCCTCTAAATATTGTGGCCACTGTAGTGAAAACTGGGTGGCCATCCTAATGTTAAGCTGCTATGGACACTATACTGTAACTCTGTGATAAGATGTGATGTTGTGAACAGTATATTGTGACACATTGTGAATGTTTGCCTTGATTTGTAATGGAATAAACAGAGCGTTCACTATTACTGTGCAATCTGAACCTTAAAAGCTGTTCACAGTAGCATTCTTTTGGGAATCTGCTGGTGCATGGCATTACAACAACCCACAGAGGATGTCTTTGAACCCCAGCATAGTAGTGAAACACCTATGTGTAATGGGGCTAAGTATGGAAGGTGTGAGCTCTGTCTGGAAGATGTGAATTCCCCTGTTGACGTGGAAGAATGCTATTGGCTGAGACACTCCCCTGTTGACTTGGGAGAAGGCCAGTGTTTATAAGCAGGAGAATTTTATAGAGACAGATTTTGGATTTGGTTCCTCAGTGGCTGATTGAAGACATGAACAGGATGGGACTTTGTTGGTGGCCTGGCTGATCCTTGAGTTCCAGGCAAGAGAAGTCCTGAAGGGTTTGAGGTGTGCTGAACCTTGTGAACTTCAGTGTGTGCCAGGGATTGCCTTGAGGACTGGACA
>CM053600.1:180033811-180182715 GCA_028646575.1 Pseudocheirus occidentalis | reverse complement strand
GATAGATAGATAGATAGATAGATAGATAGATAGATAGATAGATAGATAGATAGATAGATTGGATGGATGGATGGATGGATGGATAGATAGATAGATAGATAGATAGATAGATAGATAGATAGATGGATAGATTGGATGGATGGATGGATGGATGGATGGATGGATAGATAGGATGGATGGATGGATGGATAGATAGATAGATAGATAGGCAGCCAAGCAAATACAACCCCCTCAAATCAAAAAACCCTTTGAGACCTTGAGCAAACTTTAACTTGCCAAGGTCAAATCTATACGGTTTTGAATTTTATCACCTCTGAGGTCCTTTTACAGTTCTTAATCTGATGATTCTATGAACAGGGTCCTGTTTTCCCTTTTCTGTATGGCAGTGCCCCAACTCTTTTTTTTTTTTTTTGCATTTTTGGAGGGCAGTTGGGGTTAAGTGACTTGCCCAAGGTCACACGGCTAGCTTTTTGTGTTAAGTGTCTGAGGCCGCATTTGAACTCAGGTCCTCCTGACTCCAGGGCCGGTGCTCTATTCACTGTGCCACCTAGCCGCCCCCAATGCCCCAACTCTTGAGGTGAACCAGGTTACTGATCATGGTGAGCAATTTTTAAAGATGTTATGTTATGCTACAAAAGGGTTGTTTGCTTTGTTTTTAAAATTCATTTGAAGAGAAATTTAGGATGAGACAGAGGTTTTTCCTTCTCCCCTGTTTTGTGATAATAATGCATGATTTGTGTACGAATACAAATAATCCAAAACAAGATTTGGTTAACTTATCACTATTGACAATTTGTGTTAAAATTCAATTCTCAGATAAGTAGATCAAGCCCTCTTGGGGGAAAAAAAGGAAAGTGATAATGGAAATAATAATAAGGTGGCCTAGTGGATAGAGGGCTGGACTTGGAGTCAAGTCGATCTACATTCAAATCTGACTTCAGATACTTACTAGCTCTAGTTTAACCCTGGAAAAGTCACTTAGCTCCTCTGTGCCTCAGTTTTCTTATCTGTAAAATGGGGGTAATGATAGTACCTACTTCCTATGGTCATTGTGAAGATAAAATGGAATATTGGTAAAACTTTTTGTGAAATTTAAATTGTGACATAATGCTATTATTAGAAGGAAAAGTGTAATAATAATAATGACAACTGACATTTATGAACTGCTTTTCATTTCTCATAGTCCTTCATATAATTCCCATTAGAATATAAGTTCTTTGTGAGCAGAGAGGATTTTTTGCCCAGATGATTAATATATGTTTGATACTGTTGAATGTATATACACACATACATGTGTGAATATATGTATATATATTTATATATACTCACACATAAATGCAGAGTCTATATGCATGCATATGTACATTTAAGCTACTAAATGTAAAACTCCTCTGACTTTTGCTACACCATGTAAATATAATCTTTGATCTTCACAGGAACCCATGAGATACTTCTATAGATGTTACTGTTTCTATCTAACTAAAGATGAAACTAAAACTCATAGGAATTAATGGCTCGTTCAGCATCTCTCAAATAGTAAAAACAGAAGGAGGATTTGAATCCACCCAGATCTTTTCGTCTCTGAGTCCAAAACTATCTGTTATGCCATATTGTCTTTTTAAAAGATATTATTGCAGATCAATGAAAGAAAAACCTCATATACAAATTAGGCTGAAGTTTTACTTCAGTTAGAGAATGATGATAATTTTCACGGAAGGCTAGATGCAAAATGTTGTTTTCTGGTCGTAGTATCTCAGAGTTAGAAGGGTCCTCAGAGACCAGCCAGTCTCATCCATACCTGCATCAGCAATCCTCTCCAGGGTAGTTACCCAAGGTGGTCATTCCTCTTTTGCTTAAAAACCCCTTTTGAGAAAGAACTCCCTACTCTCTGAGGCAGATCATTCCACTTAGAGATATTGTGATAGCTCTGATCACTTAGAGATATTGTGATAGCTCTGATTGCTGAGTAGTTCTCTTTGGCCTTACACATTGAGCCAACATCTGTCTACCTGTGATTTTGACCCATTGATCCTATTTCTGACTTCTGAGCCCTAGAACACAGTTTGAATCATGTCTTTCTTAGTATCCTCCAGTTATTACAACCCATGCTGTTCATTTGAGTATGTGATTATGTTTTGCCATGACTTCTTCTGTAAAGGTCTTATTGTCAGTATTACTAAGTATGTATGTATATATAGGCTGTTGTTAAAGGGTAGTGTTTGGGTTGTAGACAAAATTAAGACAAACAAGGAAAAGTTACAGAGAAGTAGATCATTGATTAGTATTAGGGAAGACTTCCCAACAATATATATGTATGCTTACATATGTATATATCATATCTATACATATATGATATATTGTGTATCACATATCTGTAATATGGATGTGATATATAGGAGTATTTACATGGAAGTTTGGATGCAAGATATTTTTTCAACTTCTCAAACTCTCAGAACTAGAAGGGTCCACAGAGATTCCAGAGCTAAATAAGGAAATAACTTCCTAATAATATGTGTATGTATTTACTTTTCACAGATGTTTGAGTGTGCATGGTTTTCAGGATCACAGGAACTCACCTATATGCATACATATATGAAGAGGTTTTTTCCCATAAATTGCTCAGTGATCAGAAGATGCTTCTGACTCTGACAACTATGATCTGAGAGCTATGGTTCTAGGGAAAAAAATGGTTTTAGACCATATTGGTGACTTCATTTCTATAGGAAATACTAATTGTGGACAATTCCTCTGATACTACAGATAAGTTCATTGGGGAACAGCTTTAGAGAGTTGCCTTTGGACACAGTGAATCGTCCAGGGTCACACAGTCAATGTGTATCATAGGTGCGCCTTGAATACAGCTTTCCCTGATTCTGAGGTTGACTTTCTTTCTCTTTGTTATGACAGGAAGATGTGGCTTCAGATCCTACCTCTGACAGGTTCTAGCTTTGTCACTCTGGGCAAATCATGTACGCTGAAAATACCCCAGGCACATACCTGGAAACTAGATTCCTTTCACTGCCCTTAACCAGAGTGGTGCAATGATCTGTGTTGGTGGAGATCCCCTACTGGGAATTTCATACATGAATTCCTCATATTAATTACAGATCCTTCATGTATTCACAAATACATGCTCATATGAATGTACACACCCATATTTGTTATATTTTATCTTATTATATATTGTATTATATACTTTATATTTTTAGAATGAGTATATCTCACACCTCTTTTATGAATAGGAGAAGTTTATTTAAAATTATCTGATGGGGAAAAACATTATTTTAATTCATTTCTTTTGACATTTGCCAGTTTCATTTTGTCTGAGTGTACAGAGGGAGAACTTTCTTCCTAGACCTTGGTATAAGTTGTACCCATTTTATGGTCTCTTGGCATGATATGAACACATAGTTATAATACAGTAAGAAGCCATTTTCCTTTGTTTTTCTTTTAACAGTTTCATCAAGGAATCGAGAGCTATTAATTTTCTAACTTGGTACATGAGGAAACAAGCTGCTTCCTACCACAAAGTAGATACTGCCAGGACTGTTCTGGATCCTACCCAGACCTGGCTGGATGCAAAGCTTTCTTCATTTTAAAAGCAGAAGGCCTTAATTAAAATTAATTAAAATCTTTAAGCACTAAGAGCACTTACGTACTCTAGGGGTGTTAAGTAAAAGCCAACTGATTGATCTACACACACAGTTAAGTCACTGTGATATGAACCACAACAGGGGTGTGGGATTCTCCTACCATTTTTAGAAGAGTGTCTGCTTTTCTTTAGAGCAGGCCTCAACCAATTCATTGGCTAGGCACATGTAACACCATGGGTCCGTGGTTCATTGACCTCCTACAACCCACTCCTTTACTCTGTTGTGAGCATTCCCATATCTTTTCTCCCTGGTAGCCCCTTGCTGTTCCTTGTTCCTTTTTGTGTTTGTATACCCCCACTGCTGAGTAGTTGCTTGGCATAGAAAAATGCTTAATAAATGTATTGATTGATGAATCTAAGTCATGTTGTAGCTCCAAACAGAATCTATCTAATACATGTCAAAAGGGTAAGTTCCAAGGCTGACACAGTTGATGTTGATCCTTGCTGATGCTCCCTGCACACTTACATGATGCCAGACCTTCTTTGTTCTAACGTCCATAGGAACACAGGGTCACAAATTTGAAATGAAAGAGACTTTTGTTGTCATCTTGTCTAGCCTCCTCATTTTATAACTGAGAAACCCAAAACTCAGCTCAATCACATACTCCGTGATCCAGCCAATTTGGTCTACAGACTATTCCTCACACATGACGTTCCTTCTCTTGTTCTCGTTGTTCCTTTTTACAGAATGTCCTTCTTCCTATTTTCCTCACAATATCCAATGTTGCCTTCAGAGCTTTTCTGAAGTGCTACCTTTTCCATGAAGCTTCTCCTCCCTTCCAGTCCTCTTGTTGCCATAAGTATCTTTCCACATATATGTATACACATACCTACACAGTCTCCCTTAAGAGAGCGTAGACTACTAGAGAACATAGGTTTTCCATTTTATCTTTTCATCTCCAGGCCTTAGCAAGTACCTGGCACATATTGGTTGTTTAATTAATTCCTGTTTGTTGATTAATTAATTATAGGTATGTACTTAACCAGGTAACTCACACAGGTTAAGTGAGCTGTACAAGGCGACAGAAGTAGTACATTCTTCCTCCGTTGGCTTGAGCCCCTTTGTTTACTGGAAAGAGCAGGGGAGAAATCAAGGAAGGCTACTTTGGGCAAGAAGAGTTAACTCTTCCCTATTTTAGTACCTCAAGTAATTACTGAATATGGGGGCCTCTACCCCTCCTCCAACACATATAGAAAGGCAGACTATAGTTCTCCTGTGTTTTACTGAACACTTTCGTAAGAACCTAGAGTTCTTCTCATGTGGATAAAGTGTAGGATTATAAAGGAGGGGTGAACTTTGGCTTCTCTATAGTTTGATTCTAAACATCAGTCTGCATTTTCCCACCATGTCTGATTACACAACTGTCCTATGGCTCCCTTATTTTTCTTTTCCTTGTTAAGAAGTAGGTTAATGTGCTAGAAAGCCACGGGGAGGCAGGAGATTTGGGGTCCTGGGTTGAAGTAGAATTGTGACCTTAGAAAAATCACTTACTATCTCAGAGTATGTTTCTTCATCTATAAAAGGATGGTATGGGATAAAATTATTTCTGAGGTCATTACAGACTCAAAGTTCCATGAAATCTTTTCTTGAAATGAGCTATAGTGCTGCAATTGTAGCCAGCAATTTGCTTTTTTTTCCTCCATGGTGTCAAGGCGCTCTCTCTCTCTCTCTCTCTCTTTCTCTCTCTCTCCTCTCTCTCTCCTCTCTCTCGCTTTCTTTCTTTCTCTGCCCCCTCTCTCTTCCTCTCTTCCCTCCCCTCTATCCTTTCCTCCTATATATGATATGTAGATACATACACATATTATACACACAAAAAACCACAGACACACATCATCAAATAATGCAGCGGTGTGACATAAGAAATCTGATTGCCAAAATGATTTGGAATTGGTCCATTAGGAGAAAAGTCCTAGCAGTAGGGGCAACAGCAATCAATACTGAGGTCAGTAACTTTAAAATCTTGAATTATGAAAAGAAAAATAGGAGTTTTTCAGAGTGGGGACATCGGAAATGGCAGAAGAGTGAGGGGACTGAGTAAGCAGGACCAAATGGCAAAATGGAGAGAGTATCAGATTTATAATAGAAAATAATTCTGAAGAATAAAAGGCAAATCTTATTAAGGAGGTGGTGGAGTTAAATGGAAAAATCACTATGTTTGGAACCGTGGGAGCTGAGTTTTAAGTACTGCCTTACCCAGCCATTTAATAGTTGGGTAAACTTGAGTTTACTTCCTAGTAGATTTCCACTGATCCCTTTGAGTCTCAGTTTCCTCATCTGTAAAATGGGAGGAATAAGATCTCTACACCACATACCTCACAGAGTGGTTTTATGCGCAATGCTTCCTTAGCTTTAAAGTTATGTACAAATGTGAGTTCTTATCTAAATAACTTTCATAATATATTTTCATGAGCCTTTTTCTCCTTCCTTATCTCTTTTTCTTCTTGGATCTTTTAAACTCCTAAGAAGGAATATCATGGTCTTCTGTGTCTTCACTGTCTTTCTTTTTTAGCTCCAGTAGAAGACTGGATAGAGATGGTTAGGAATCATAGACAAGGTCTTGGGATCACAGATTTGGAGACGGAAGGCATCTTAGAAACCAATTAGTCCAATTCCCTCATTTTACACAAGAGTAGTAAGAGGCATAAAGGCAGTACATGTTTGAGGTAGGATCAAAGTCCGTCATTCACTCTACCACTGAATGTATTCTAACATTTTGCTAATTTCTTTCCATTTCTAAGCCCTTAAAAATAAAATAAAAATAAGAACAATTGATAAAAAACAGGGGGCTCCCCAGTATTCATATGTTCTTCAGTGATCTGGAGATTGTTCTTCAAATCCCAACTGAAATCCCATCTTCTGTAAGAAGCCTTCCCCCCAGCCCCTCTTAATTCCACTGTCTTTCCTCGGTCGATTTTTATTTCCTGTTTATCCTGTATATAGTGTGTTTGTATATATTTATTTGCATGTTGTCTCCCCCAATAGACTGTAAGCTCCTTGAAGGCAGATTCTGCATTTTATTTTTTTGTTCTCCCAAGCACTTATCTCAGTGATACCTTGGGAAGGAATTTTTGACCCTTGTGTTTCAGAATTACACGGAGATTTCATTGATTCATGTTGTGGCTTTTCTCCATGCCTTTAACTTTTCAAGGTTGAAAACAGGTTTACACATTCGACTAACAAATCTGAGTTTGGTCATCAAATAGTCGGCTGTTAATAAATGCTTAGTGATTTATCTGCCTGGAAAGCATTCCCCCAACTTCTTTACTGACTGTAATCTCCATGTACCTTAGAAAACGTTTGCTGATGGCCCACTGGGTTCTCTGCCCACCCCTGCCCAATCCAGTATGCAGGTTTGTTTTTTTCCCCCCTTACATAGTATTGTTCTCGTATAGACAGAACTTTAAAATACAAAGGAAAATGAGATTCCATGAAGGGGTAGAAGGGAAGTTTTATTTTTCTTTCCCTCTGTGTTCAGGGTCTGACCCAGACTCAGGTCAGCTACTGCCTGTCTGACAGGTTTTCTCTCCTTGCTGTCTAGAACTGGCAAGAAGCACTCATGAAAGATTCAGCAGCTAGAGGCTGAGAAATTTCAAGAGGAGGGGGCGCAGTGCATTTGAAATAATTATCTTTTTTCAAAGGGTGCATGTGTGTATCAGAGTGGAGAAAAAGTCGCATTTGGATTCCTCTCCTTGTGTGGGCGAAGTTTAGCGTAGGAATTAGGGACAAAGGTTCTATCTTAATTAGCTGTTTGGTCTAGTCTTTACTAAAGTGTTTGCTTCCTTCTTCCTGTTTGTTAGGCTTCACAATCCTTTCTCACTGTAGCACCTACTGATGGTTGCAAGAATTAAAGAACGTTCTTCCTCCATCTGATAGAATAAATAATATTTCTAAAACAACAGAGAAAAGGAAGATTAGTCTGGCTTCCAACTCTTGAAAAAAGAACACTTTCTTAGCATACAACTAGCGGTAAAGTCAATTACCCTTCCTGTGGTTGAGAGAGAAAATATTCTGGTGTGTTTGTGGATCTGGGAATCAGGTTTGTCTGAGTGATATTCATGTGTGTCTGAGCAGTCTGCAAGTCAAGCTGGAGGTGTTGGACCTTCAGTGTTGGCTGCTAGTCAAATTCACAAAAGGTTTTGACAGAAAAAAAAAACCCTAGCTTATTCTTTGAACAGAAAGTAAAGTTGGAAATGCATGCTCTGCTTGAGACTTTTTTTCCCCCCACAAAAAGGTTGGATAAATCATTGAACACTTCAGCTTCTTTCATTCTCTAGAATTAAGTTCTCAGTAGGGAGGGGTTGTTTTGTTCTTTGTAGTGGCCATTTCCATTGCCCAGCACAATGCCTGGCACTTGGTTTAGTCTTAATAAATGCTTGTTAATTGATTGATTATATGCTGATATGTATATGTTGTCTCTGGAATCATTTTTATAGCTCATCTGGTCACTTTACCACATCCTGCTTCTGGTAGTGTCTGTCTCTAGGCATTGGGGGTATCTTTATCTGATGTTCTAAGCCTCATTCACTATTTGTGTGGTGTGTATTTTTTTCCTTATTCCTAGCTGCCAATGATGAACACATTTAATAAATTAACCTCAATTAGTTTTTCTAAAGAGATATTTATTTCAAAGGTATAGCCACTACAGAAGTAGAGCTTTTCTCCCTTAACCTGAGGTGCTGTCCCCCAAATCATCCCAGTCCTGGGTCAGAATGGGCTCAGACTTCTAAGTTTGTACATAGAATTGTGCCCACTAAGTTCACATCTGAATGCCTAGATGCTGAATGTGTCTACACCTTGGCTACCTCTGGACTGAGTGCTGAAGATCTTTCCCTGGGGTCTTAATGCTGGACTCATTCAGCAGCAAAATCTAACATGAGCTTCTTTCCCAGATCTTCTACTGCCTCTGTCTCTTGGCCTTTGGAAGTTCACATGGTCATGGTTGCCTCCAGTCTCCTTCACCTGAAAGCAATAAAGCAACAACAAAGCAAAGGGAAGCAGCAGGAGGGCCAATCATTTTGGCTCTAAGTAATAGAAGTCTCGAGCCACATCCCCTATCCCTACCCAGACACCCTCAGGAGCATATCTTCCGTCAAAAAGCCCATGCCAAGAAACTGGTTCCAGCTTCCTAGTGCTGTTTTGAGTCTTCCCCCTCCCCTACCTTTGCTGTGAATCAATTAAGTTCCTTCTGACCACATAGCTAAGAGATTAACCATTTTGTAAATAGATATTTATAAAATATCTGTGCATACTCCAGCCACACACGGGAATTGCATCAGTCAAATACTCTGTACCTGATTATAAGGACTCAGTTCATTGGTCATCCTACATTACCTGTATCTTTCCTGGTAAACCATAAGCACCTTGAGGACAGGGACTGATTTGAGTTTTTTCATTGCATCACCATTGTCTACCACATAGTAGACCAGCAGTTCTCAACCTATGGGTTATGTTCAATTTAAATACATCCTACATATCAGATATTTACATTATGATTCATAACAGTAGCAAAATTACAGTTATAAAGTAGCAACAAAAATAATTTTATGGTTGGGGGGGTCACTACAACATGAGTATTATTAAAGGGTCGTGGCATTAGGAAGGTTGAGAACCACTGTGTAGACAGTTAAAAATGTTTTATCAGTTGATTTTTTTTTACTATCCAACGATCTACTATATAAAGTTTTATGTGCATCATCACATGCATTCAGTTACTTCTCAATATGTATGGAGTAATTGTGTTGCTAAAATGCACACATATTTGATGTATAATAACAGTAATCATCATAGCTAGACTCTGAGGTTAGATTTAAGTTCGGGTCTTCCTGACTCCAGGTCCAGCCCTATAGCCATTGTGCCACCTAGATGACTACAAAGTATAGGACAAAAATAGCTAAAAGGAGTTAAATCTAAGACAAGTCAGGAAATAGATAATGCCTTATTAGCCCCTATAAATTTAAGCCTTTAGGTCCCCAATGAACCAGCTTCAGAGACAGCAAAGCCATTGTCATTGAGAGAGTGGAAAATAAGATAAATGCCACAGGACTAGAGGTTTGGTGTTATTTCAACTTTGATAGAAAGTGCTGGGCTTGTAAGTTTGACTTTAATTGTTGGGGCAAAGCTAGAAACAAAACATTTGAGTTAATCTACTTTTTACGGCGTTATTTTCTTCAGTCAGGTTGTTGACTCTCTTATCATGATTTTCTTGCATCGTTCTCATTTCTCTCCCCAATTTTTCTTCCACTTCTCTTATTTGGTTTTCAAAATCCTTAAGTTTCTCTATGGCTTGTAACCAGTCTACATTTTTCTTGGAAGCTTTTGGTGCAGGAGTTTTGACTGTCTTGTCTTCCTCCTGTTCCATGCTTTGATCCTTTTTGTCCTCAAAGAAGGAATCTAAAGTTGGATTGCTGGACTTTCTTTGCTTCCTTTGCCTGCTTATGTTGCCAGTCAGTTACTTGACTTTTGGGTTCAGTAGACCTCTGCTTTCAGAGGGGAGAGCTCTGTCCCAAATTTCTGGGGTTTTCACAGCTGCTGGAGCTATTAGGAGGCCGCAGTCTCTACAGCTCCCACCAGCTTTGGCTCACTGAAAACGCACCTCAGGACCACCACCCAAGACCGTGATCTGATCCAGGCAGTTCAAGGCAAGAGCACTTAGCATCTGAATGATTGCTCTTCCCTCCCACCCTCCCCTCTCCAGCAATCTGCAGACGGAGAGCTCTGAAGCAGCCATGGGGAGGTGACTACAGGGCTGCCACTTCAGAATGCTTCTAGTTCTGGAGGCAGTTGGCCAGACCCTCTACCCCAAATTTAGCCAAATTCCACTGACCTTTTCCATTTTTCTTTGACTCTTATGGGTTGGTAAGTCTGGAAACCGCCACAGCTGCTGTTGATCCTCTTTCCTGAAAGCTCCAACTGGGGATTCTCCTGGACAGCCTGGGGCTGATACCACATGGGGCTGGGCTCTTCTCTCATCATGCTGCAATGAACTCTTTCCATCCGTCTACTGGGCTGTCTTCAGCAGGAGCCTTGTTTCTCTGTCATTTTATGAGTTCTGGAGCTCTAAAATTTGTTTAGAGTGGTATATTTTAGGTATTTGAGGTGATTATGGTGGGAGCCATGGAGTTTTCCTGCTTCTACACTGACATCTTGGCTCTGCCACCTCTAGTCTATTTTTTTTATGGTGTTCTTTTCTTCAGTGTATTTTTGGGTCTCCTTTAGCAGGCTGTTGACTCACTTTTCCTCATTTTCTTGCATCATTCTCATTTCTCTTCCCAATTTTTCTTCCACTTCTCTTACTCAATTTTCAAAATCCTTCTTCATCTCCTCCATGGCCTGTAACCAGTTCCTATTTTTCTTTTTTCTTTTTAACTTTATTGACTTGTTTATTTACTTTTAGTTTACAAGATTCAGTTACAGAATCACTTGAGTTTCAGATTTTCTCCCCTCCCTTCTCCCCTTCCCTGCCATGGTGGCGTACCATCACGTTGGAATCTGCAAACATTTTCACATTGTACAATAGTCTTGTGTCAGAGCATTGTAACCAATGGAGCGAATAATGGGGGAAAAAAAAGAAACAGAACCAAACATGGAAAAAAACAATAGCATGTGTTGCTTTAGTCTCAGTTGCTTCAGAGTTTAAACTCTGGTCTTTCTAGATCTTTCTCTGAGTGTAGATATCTCCTTTTGTTCTGAAACTTGTAGAGCTGTCTTTTAGCAGTGCGTTGCTGAGAGGAGTCCAGTTTATCAAGGTTGGTTAGTTCATATTTTTCTTGGAGGCTTTTGATGCAGGAATTCTGACTTTGCCTCTTCCCCGTACTCTATGCCTTGATGCTTTTTGTCCCCAAAGAAGTATTCTGTTGTCCATTTGTGCTTCCTCTACTTGCTCATATTGTCAGCCATTTACTTGACTTTTGAGCTCTTTGCCCTGGTAGAATTCTGCATCCAGAATGGAGAGAGCTTTGTCCCAAATTGCTGGCCATTTTGCAGCTCTCAGAACTATTAGGAAGGCACCTTCTCTAAAGCTCCTACTTGCTCTGGCACAGTGGTGAATGAGACAGTGAAAGCATTCTCATAAAATAAGAGACAGTCACCAAACATGAGTTAGGGCCTAGATGTCTTTAGGCCTAAGTTTCATGTTCCTGTAAATCACCTGATTTTGGGGAAATCAGATGGTGTGCCCCTACTCCCCTTCCCTTTTTCCTGTAAGGGGCTTTTTGTGACAGCCCCCTTTTGCTACATATGGATAATCATAGCTATATGTCTTTGTATTGGGCAAGAGAGGCTTTCCAGGGTCCTGCATAGACTGTGAGGTCATGTTACCCCACCAATGGGGTAATGATCCAGCATTAGGGCATTTTTGGTGGGAGGGGGTTTTGGGGTTTATCTAGAAATTTGGGGGGTTTTCATAGAATTGTTTGTACAAGGGTATAAAACTGCTTGCTTGCCTCTTCTTGGGTGCCTCCCTATACCAGACTGACTGGAGTAGGTGACACCCAACTCTCGCGAGACTTGCCTTTTAGAATAAAGAGCTTCTGTTTCTGCCTGGAGAAACCTCTGAATTTACTTGGGTAAGGGTCTTTGGGGGTCTTTATCCCACTCACTGGTAACACACCCCAGGACCACCACCCAAGACCATTATCCAGATCTAAGCAGGTTAACGCAAGAGCAATTAGCCTCTGAATGGTCACTTGGCCTCTCTATGATATGTAGGCCAGGTACTCCTGAAGCAACCATGCAGCAGTGGCTGCACAGCCACTCTGCTGCACAGCGCCTCCGCTGTTCCTCACCTTGGGGGCAGAGGTTTGACCATGCTCTTCCTTTCCCCCCTGTTCCAGCAGTGTTTCTCACTTACCTTTTATTTGTCTTTGGCGTTTATGGGTTCAGAAGTCTGGAAACCGCCACAGCTGCTGGTGATTCTCTCTCCTGAAGTCTGCTTGGGCTGCTGTTGGTTGGGGCCACCCTGGGGCCAGAACCACACAGCTCATGGGTACTTCACTTGGTTCCCAATATGCTGTGATGGACCCTTCCTGTCCCTTTGCTGGGCTGCCTTCAGTAGGAGATTTGTTTCTCTCTGTCAGTTTGTGGGTTCTGTATCTCTGAAATTTGTTTAGAGTCGTTTTTTAACATGTTTGGAAGTGATTAGAGCAGGGGCCCAAGCCAAGTTTGTGCTTCTACTCTGCCATCTTGGCTCTGTCCATCCCTGATTTCTTTTGACTGTAATGTGTAGACTAGGGAATATTGTAGTTTACATTTTCCTAGGTTTTACGTCATAATACTATCAATAGGATGGAGGAAGGTAGACACAATTGTTAACACCATTTGATGAATTTGGAATGTTTAGAGCAATGTCAAAGTGGAATGGACTGATCAATACCCATGGCAGGCATTTCTCTTCGTAGGGGATGTTGCTGGTCAATATGATACAATAGAGAAGGTTTCTTTTTCAGGTAATGGATGGAAAAGGCATTGTCTAAGGTTCTTTCTTGCTCTTAGATTCTGTGATTCTGTAAGGGCTAATCTACATTGTGAAAAACACTGTTATATCTTCCATATGTAAAGGAGATGCCCCTCCTTTTTTGCATATGTGTTTATAACAATTAAATGTATTATTGGAAAGTATCCTTTTTCATTAATAGGACTATTATTCTACTATTATCTTCTGGATAGGAGAGCCACAGCTTTCTTAACCCTCACTTTAGTTGATTGAAAATCCAGTATGTCCAGCAAAGAGGTGTTGAATAAATTATTCATAATGAAACATTTAGGGGCATGGCCTGTATGGAACTTGTTCTGCTTAATTATGGATATTGGTTACAGAGTTATCTTTCTCCATCTGCATCTCAGGGGAGAAAGTTGGAAATGGGAAGCAGAGAAGTTGGAAATGGGAAGCAGAGAAAAGTTACTTAATTGAAAAATGAAATTTAAATTAAAAAATCATTTCCACATACTCCACACAAGATCACTAGCTCAATTGATCAATAGTTTTTGTAATCTTTCTAAACCATAAAAATTCTTTACCTGGTAGGAAGGGCTATTCTGCACAGGGAAACAATATGTTGTTTCAGTTTCCTAGATGTAGGAATTGAGTCTTGCTCTAGTTAATGGTTAATATAATGGCTTTTGAATAACAAGTTAGTCTCTCTAGGTAATTTTTATCATCTGTAAAATGGGATTAATAATTTCTGATTCCTAAATGCAAGGTACTTTTCTTATGTTGTTAAAAACTACTGAAAATCCAGGAATGGGATTTAGCTGTTCAGTAACTGAGAAAGGGAGTTAACTGGTTATTATTCAAAATAACATTCTGATAGGAAGCATGGCAAGGTGGATGCTAGATTTCCTTTGGATCTGAAAAGATCCAAGTTCAAATCTATTTCCCACAGATGTCCTATTTCTGTTCACCCAAGCGTTTTAACCTCCCAGTGACCTAGACAACTTCTCTAAGTTCCATATAAATTCTTGATGTATATGAGCAGAAGATATTTCCACCATGTGAATTTTCCAACACTGTTGAAATCAAAGGTCCAGATTCCCCCTTCCTAGATAAGAATACTCCTTGTCTTCCTTCTTGGGTGACCAATTCTTCTTAGTTGGGGGCCAAACTAATAAATCTGCAAACAAATCACATTTTTTTCTTCTTGCCTTTCCCTTTCTTTGCTCTTTTATATGTCTCTTTACTTTTCATATCTCAGTTAATTTTTTTCTTCCACATGTAACACTTGAATCTGTTAGCTTCATTCTGCTGTATGTCATGTTTTCAAGTCATAATTTAAGGAGGATATAATGTTTTAATTTACTTTTATATTTTAGATGTTCATCTCTTACTCTATATAGGGATATATGTATGTATATATTTTATATATATGTGTATTAAGTTAGAAAGGCCAAAAATGTTATTCTATCATGTAGACCAAAAGTTAGCCTATCAGAAATTCAATTAAATTCAACCAGCAATTGCCGCCAAAATCAGTCATGTGTTAAGGGTTATAGTATGCGTGAAAGGAATATGAAACACAAGCCTTCTCTTCCAGGCATTCTATCTAATTTAGTAAATAAGATCCAGCTATACATATAAATGGAAACATGACAGTATGTCAGTGTTTCAGAATAAGATGGTTAGAAAATGTTTTTCTGTAAAATCTTGAAGGAATATGTATTTTAAATTGTTGAGAAAGAGGCCAACTTCCTTAAAAACCAAAAGAGAACTTTCCACCACCACCCCCCACCCCGAGAGGCAGGAAGACAACAGCAGCTGTTGTAAACTTGAGCAAGACATCCTCTGCCCCGGGGGTCAGAATCGTAGAAATGAGAACTGCTAAACTGTATATAAAGGCCCTTATGTGGCCACGTATTGACTTACAATATCACACATGTTTATGTAAATATATATTTATATTTATATAATTATTTTGATGTTTATGCACATATATAAGTATTTATATCTAAAATTTTTGTATGTATAGCTATATACACACATGTGCACATATATAATATGCACATACACATAAGTATATATACATGTATGCGGTGTGTGTACATATACATGTGCACATATACATATAAACACAATATACATGCATATATGTGTTTTTATATGTGTGTTGTGTGTGTGTGTGTGTGTGTACAGCAGTGAGTTAAAATCAGATGGGAATTGCATTTTAATCTGGTTCTGGTGGAACCCTGAAGTGGGTGACATAAGTGACACCTTCTATCCCTTTTGGGGTTCATATAATAGCCAGTAGTCACTCAGTAGACTAAGTGTCCACTATGCAGCAAGCATTGTACTAAGAGCTGGAAAGGCAGGGAGATTCCACCCCAGTATAGTCACCAAACTGAACTGTGTGTGTAGAAAGGAAGGAGAGCCAGGGTGTCCAGTGATGCCTCTTGGTTTCATGGCAGTGAAACTTTGGTTCTGGCATTTCTGGGTAGCTTTGACTTGGGTTCCTTCCTGAGGAAGTCTCACATACTGCTTCGGTCCTGTGCTAAAGTCTTAGAATAACAGGTGCTGATAATTCTTTCTCACTCACCAGGTGGTAGCTGCACCCTTCCCAAAACTGTGTGAACCCTTCTGTATTTTCTTGGGAATGCCAAGATGTCATGAGAATAATAGAATCATAGGATCCCAGAGAGAAGACTGGAAGGGATATTCATTGAGGCTGACCTCATTTTCTGGTGGTGAAACAATGTCAGAAAGAATTGAAGCGCCTTATCCCGAGGTCATAGAGAACAATCCTTGGGAACCAGCCCTCCAACTTTAAATCCCATGCCCTTTTCACTGTGCCATTGGCCACCCCGTACCCCTGAAAGGGACTCTGGTTGGAATTCTACAGAAATGGGCAGGAATGAGGTAGAGAAAGAATTGTAAAATGCAGATTCCATAACTTAAGTTCTGGGAAGCAAGCTGCAAGGACAATTTTGCTAAGAACATTGTAGGAGCAGCTGGCTGTCATGACATCACAGGTAGCAACTAATCCTGATTGGGATGAAAGTAACCTTAGAACCAGAGAAGGCTTATCAAGTGGGGAAAAAAAAATTCATGCATCACTTTGCTCCATCTTTTCTGTTATGACTTAGAAGAATGACAGAATCAGGGATGGGGTGGGTAGGGAGAGAACACAGTTTAGGTACCACTCCAGGAACTAACAGAAGGCAGTCCAAGATAAGGGTGTTCTCTCAAGGTCAAGTACCTGATTAAAGATTTGATGTGCAGAGGGAACAAGGCCCATCAAAGGGATTTTAGTTGGAGACTCAGAAAGCCCTTAGGGCTGAGGCTTCTGAAACCTCTAAGAATCAAAAACAGTTCATAGGATTAGAGATTTACAGTTGAAAGGGATTTTAGAGGATATCTAGTCCAACCACCCAATACCTTTTTTTTTTTTTTGGTAGGTGAGGGAACTGAATACTAGTTAAGCACCTACTAAGCACCTGAAATGGAGGCTATGTAGACAAAATGAAATAATACTTCCCTCTAGGAGTTTACCTTCTTTTAGAAGAAAATGATAACATAGACTGAAAAAAATCAACAGCACCTACAAAGTAATTTCTGGTAAGCATCTCAAATAAAGGTACTGAAGAGACAGACATGACTGAAATGTCTGAACAACAATAACCTAAGGAAGAATGGGATTGAGATTGAAAAGGGATGGGGATGACTGACACAGATGGGTATAGGAGAGGAGGATTATTGATCAAGAAAGGGAGCTTCATCCCAACTGCCTTACTGTGTTTCTGAATAGTCCTTTAGAGTGACAGGTTGTGACACTTTCATTTGAGCAAATAAAATTTTGATTTGGTTATCAGTCTTTGAGGAAAAGATGGGAAAGTTGAAAGGGGGAAAGGGATCTTGTAGATAACTGATTCATGGCCCCAAAATACTGTTCTTGAGAGGTTTTCTTACTGTTAAGTGGATGATTTCAGAACAGTGTTTTTGCCAGAGTAATTCAAGAGATACTTCTTATTTCATTGAGAACACAAACTCTGAAAGTCTTCCAAGAAGTTCTTCCTACCATTTCAGTCAGGTGAAAAAGAATATTTGGAATTTCAGAAAGGAGACAGATTTCTGATTTATAGTAAATTGGATCACAGTAAATAAAATACATTGTAAACAAAAATACAAGTTGGGAAATATTTTAACCATTAATTTGCTGCTTTGTCAAGGTGAAGTTAAGGATTTGACATCATCCAAGTTAGGAATTAGCTAATATTTTCATTAAGGTATTGACTTTAATCAATAATACTGGATATGGCCCATTTAAGTCATTTTGTGGCATTTTTGCCTTGTGGAGCAGTGGTAAGACCTTAGAACATTGGCTTTGTAGTCAGAAGACCTGAGTTCAGATTCAGTCCCTGGGGTTTACTACTTGTGTGCCCTTGAACAAATACCATCTTCTGGAAGGCTCCATTTTCTTATCTGTAATATAAGACATTTCAACTAAATAATCTCAGACTTCTTTTCCAGCTCTAATCTAAGATCCTATGACTAATAGCCATACAGTGAAATGAATTGGCTTTGGACATGCCTCTCTCAATAATAGCCAATTTTCAGTAATTAAAATTCAAATTACTTATAGAATTTCTGGATTTTCTGGGTAGGGTGATGTTTAAACAACTTCTTATCTTCTTGAAAACATATTTCTTTACTCAATACATTCTCAATAGCCACAGTACATAGAGGGGACAGGCAGACCTTAAATCAGAAAGGATTTCTAAGATCATGTCTTTTTTTAGGGGATAGGGGGAAGTGAGGGAAGGAATTTAAAGGTACAACCACAGCTGTATCTGGAGTCCTGTGCCTTTTCTTTACCATGAAAACTCGGACTCAAAATATCACTCCTCAGTGCTTTTGATGGTTGTATATTTCCTTAAGCAACAAAACTTAGGTGATTCTCTTTGTTGAGATGGCTATAGAATTTTCTTGGGTCCACCAGAAACTTCATTTCTCTCACATTTCAACTTTGAGTTAAGATGGCAAATAATGGTAGAACTTAGTGCCCTTTTAGGGTTTCTAATATTAATGCATGTAACTGACCTGGATTGCATACTTAACACAATCAAAATGTAGTTGTTACTCTTAGATCACATGAAAGAAACACAGCTCCTTAAACTTTGAGTTAGCGCATCACCAGAAGGCTTTGGATGACATTTTTCACTTACACACCTGTCCTGATAGTAGGCATTCTATTGATTCAGTATCTAAATCAACTTATTTTTGTGCACTACATTTTAGGACTTTTATGGCTATTTTTCTAAAAAGAAAGATAAATGAGTCCATTTCATAATATTGATTTACTTAAAGATATGCTTTACCAAGTAATTAAATGCTCCATGACCAATTTTGTAAGTGAAAGTTAAATATTAATCGACTGATTAATACTGATTAATACATCCCAACTGATGTTTACTAACTGTGCCTGAGGTTACACATGCTCTTTTGGCTGAATATAGTTAAAGGAGAAAGACATGTAAATTTGTTTGAAATAGTACGCCTGTATGTAATGTGTAAGAGAAATGGGAGAATAACAGGAGGCTATTTTGAAAGGCCCAAATTGTGGTATTTTGTCCTAAAGAAGGGACTGATGTGTCCTGAATGTTCAAAGAACTGGAAGGAGCTGGAATGACCATCCACCCTCTCATCAACTTGTAAGAAGGGTGAAATGAGCAAAAGGCATCAACTTTGTCCAAATAATGACTATTCCTAAACACACTTGCCCAATGGAATAAATATGTCTTGAGTGATTAAAGGGCTAATGGCAGTTGTTTGTTTTTTTTCTCATCTTCAAGAGCAATGGATTACCTTTTCCCTGCTTGAATCCCTTATACCTTGTAGAGTATCTGACATACAGTAGTCATTATAGTCAAATTAATGTTTGTTGACATTTATGAATGCAGAATGAATTATTGACAGTAAGTAAAGGCAGACATGGAGACAGGAGAGGGTGAGATGTGAATAAGAGATAGAAGGTCTTCAAATGTGACTAGAATATAGTGTCAGGGTTGTGGTTTACTCGATTAACCCCTCACATCCACCCACTTCAAGTAATGAACCAAATACTATAGCCCTGATAACCTGTATCAGGTGAGAACATCTGTATTGAACTCAGTCCATCAAGTCCTATGGATATTCTATACAAGAGCTAGCCAGCATTCCAGTGACTGGTGACAGTGTTGGTTTCAAGATTCTAGAATAAACTAGGCACATTTAGTAAAGGCAACTGTTGTTGTTGCTCATTAGTTTCAATCATGTCCAACTCTTCATGACCCCATTTGGACTTTTCTTGGAAAAGATACTGGAGTGGTTTGCCTTTTCTTTCTCTGGCTCATTTTACAGATGAAGAAACTGAGGCAGACAGCATTAAGCTGTTTGCCTAGAGTCACACGGCTGGTAACGGAGGCCAGATTTGCATTGAGGAAGATGAGTCTTCTCTCTGCACTATGGCATTGCCTAGAAGTCCATTGTGTCTCTCCAAAGAGCCTAACGGAACCTTCTTTCATACTCAAGGAGAGTATTCTGAGGACTCCAGCAAAGAGACTTCCAGGAGGCATATCCTCCCTTTGTCTTGGGTACTTCAAGCTGGAATCCACTCTTCCCTAGATTCTGAATGTACTAAGGGAAGAAGATGGTGCAGATTTTGGGGAGGAATTTTTGAACCAGGTGTTCTTACTGTATTACCTTAGTAAAAAATAAATATTTCTAAAAACTCAGTTTGACTAATGTCACTTGATTAACTGTTAAGGGAAACATGTCAGTAGGACACAGTCATAGCGTCAGAGTATCACTCCCGGCTCCTAAGGAGTTCCTGTTTCTCGAGGAGACAAGAGAAACCCTAACACTGGGCAGGTAGACAGCCAGTTTGATAGTAGCCCCAATATATGTACCGCAGTAGACCACACTAAGAAAAGCAACTGAGAAAATAACGGATCACATTTATACAACACTTCAAGGTTTGCAAAGTTACATGCAAATATATAAAATGTCCGTGTAAATATAATTTTATCCCTCTAAGACAGTGGTTTTCAACCTTCCTAATGCCATGACCTTTTAATAGTAGTATGTGGGAGTGTCTACATGTGGGCAGACACACCTGGGGATGGATAGAGGAGGTTCCTAAGACCATTGGAAATATACGTTTTCCGATGGTCTTTAGGCGGCCCCTGTGACCCCTGTGAAAGGGTCATTTGATCCCAAAGGAGTCGCCACCCACAGGTTGAGAATTGCTGCTCTAATACCTCTGTAAAGTAATAATAATAATAGCAATCTAATAGTTTTATAACCATAATATTGTTGAAGTATTTTTATACATTTATCACAGGATCATAGGTTGGAAACTGTACTAATAATTTTGCCAATTAGTTGTACAGATAGATGGCACAGCAGGTGCATTCCCAGAGCACTGGGCCAGGAATCAGGAAGATTTGAAATAAATCTGGCCTCAGACACTAGCTGTATGATTTTGGGCAAGTCACTTAACCCAGTTTGCCTCAGTTACTTTAAAATGAACTGGAGAAGGAAATGGAGAGCCATGCCAGTGTCTTTGACAAGAAAAATCTACATGTGGTCACAAAGAGTCAGATATGACTGAACAACAACATCATAAAGTTTTCCAAATATTTTTATATTTTATGTAGGATCATTGAGAAATAGAAGACATTTTAGAGGTCACTGAGTTCAAAGCCTTCATTCATGAATAAATTAAGAGAAAAGATCTCATTTGATCGTCCCCAGAGCCCATAATATTTGCTGTCATTACCTCTACTTTCCAGATAAGGAAACCCAGATTCAGAGAAGCTGTGGCACTAGACCAAGGTCATATAATTGATGAGTGCCTCAGTCACAATTTGAATCCAGGTCTTTCTAATTTCAAGCCCATCATTCCATCCATTATACCCTGCAACTGAGAATTATTGCTATAGGTAAAAGGCACCTGGGACCCTCTGTTGTAGCCAGTTTAAAAAAAAAAGCATGCCTGTCTATTCCCATGACAATATTTTATTGTCTCCAATGTTGGAATGGCTGCAGAACAGTTGAATTTGTTATCCAGTTAACTGTCAAGAGAATCAGATCGGAATCCTTTTACTACCACACCAAATCGCCATGTTTGTTGGGTATGTTCCAATCTTTAGAGGGTCCACCCTAAGTCATGTTCCTTGGGGATGCATTTGTCAGTTTAATCATCCTGGCAGACCCACCGGGATGCATCTGTGTGGATAATCACATCCTCCACTCAGGTTCTTTTGTGGATAAGTTGATCAGTTGATAACCCTTTCCATTAAAGTTTCTGAGGTCTTTTTGACATAATATGTAATTTGAGGCTGACCCTTGACATCTGAGTGCCTTGAAAGTAACCTAGAGCTCTTTTTGGCAGAAAACACTGGCCCTCATCCTAAATATCCAGTTCTCCAAAACCAGGACTTTTGCTGGTTCTCTGAACTTCCTTCTTGAATTCAGTTTAGAGACAATCCTTGTCTTTGCACTTAAACTTGCTTGGAGGTTTTTCATTTAAATTTTAAAAATACAGAAATCATAGAACTCTACATATTTTTTGTTCTAAGATTCCAGGAACTCATCTTTAATTGGCACCCAGTTAACAATAATTAGATTATCCCTAGGACGGGGCAGCATCCACTACCTCTTTAGATGATCTCTGCCCTGCTTTTCTATGTAATTATGCTTTTTTAAGGTAATTCAAATTTTTACTGCTTCAAACTAATGCAAATACCATGGGAAGCATTTTAGGTAGGTTAGGAGGGGGGTGAATTTTACTTATCTTCCATATGTCCATGATCTGCTTATGTAAACGTGGAAAATACCACCATTGATAAAAATCACAACCTGAGTTAATGGTCTTTGAGTATCTATGACTGAAAAATTCATCCTTCTTCATGGGCCCTTGTGATGAAGGTCTTAACTCAAGTGGGCTTTTGTTTGACAGATATAAATGAATAAGATCATCAGTCTAAGCAGGAGAGAACCTCCGAGGCTCTTGAATCCTACCCTTTCATTTTATAGATGAGGTCATCAAGACCTAAAGATAGTAAAGAAGTCGCCTGAAGTGATCCAGTCAATGAGGTGAGATTAGAACCAAGGTCCTCTAACTCCAAATCTTGTGCTCTTTCCATTATACCACACTATCTCTTAATGTTTCTTCTTGTTACTATACACAAAGCCTTTCAAGCTGGGCAGGGTCTGCCATGGGTTGTGTTTCCCTCCCATAGCCTTTGGGAACCCAAGATCACATTGCCAGAAGAGAAAGCATTGGGGTAAGACTTGAGTGAAAGAATTTATACATGTACGAATTAAATTAATCAAGGCCTTCAGGAAAAACCTGGGTTACAAAATAGATGTCAGGAGCAACTCTGTGGCTTCCACATCCTTCACAGAAATACGATTTTTAAGCATTCTTGGCATTTTATTATTCTAAAAAGTCACTATAGCTTTAATTCTTTCTGCCCCCCCCCAGGACCTACAGTCTTCAAATCAGTGTTTGTTTGTTTTGTTCCAAATTATTTCATTAGAATGTAAGTTATTTGAAGGCAGGGACATCGTTTTCCCCTTTTCTTTGTGTTCCCAGCACTTAGTTCAGTACCTGGCCATATAGTAAACAATCAAAAAAATTGTTATTGATTGACTAAAGCCATGACCTACCTTAAAATGCAAGTATTTGTCTGTTCCTGTTTTATATAATGAGTTTTAAAGCAAAACTTGTGTGCATTTATAGTATTTACAAGCCAGACGCTACTTATTTTCCTTTTAATAGTATTTCTAGATGGGTAGTTCAGCAAGATGCTATAAATGTAACTTAACATGATTTCTACAAAGAGTTTGGCAAAATATGTCATGCTATTTTTGTGGAAAATATGGAGAGAAACTCGTTAGACAGAAACACAGAAGACAGAAGTTAGACAGAAGAAGCAAAATTAGAAGGATTCAGAACTTTCTGCATAGCAGGTCCCCCAGATGGGGCAAGAGCTGCAGGAGTAATTCAGAGTCAATTCAAAAAGAGGTTTCCAGTGTTCTGCCCCAGAGATCTGCTTTTGGCCCTATTTTTATCAATAAACAGCCTGCCTGTCAGATTGGGAGATTACACAGAGTTGGAAGAGCCAACATACTGGATGAAAGAGAAAAGAAGTGAATTGATTTTGACAGACTGGAACAGTGGGACAAGGATGACATGAACTATCAATAACTACAGTCTTATACTATGGTTCAAAAATCAATCTCATGATAAGGAGGTCTGACCAGATAATGTTCCATATGAAGAAGATCTGGGAATTCTAGTGGATGGCAAGCTCAGTATGAATCAGGGGCATGATGTGGGAACTAAGGAAGGTATTATATTCTTAGGCTTTGCTGACAAAGCCCCCATGTCCAGCATGTGGAGAGGTCATGTTCTCGCAGTACTTGGTGCTACTTAGACCTCATCTGGAGCATGACCCTTAGGTCTGAGTGCCAAATGTACAAATTAAATTAATCAAGGCCTTCAGGAAAAATCTGGGTTACAAAATAGATGTCAGGAACAACTCTGTGGCTTCCACGTCCTTCACAGAAATACGATTATTTAAGAAATGTATTGATAAATGTGAACAAGTTCAGCATAAAATAATGTGGACTGTGAAGGTCTGCAAGTTCCTGTATATGAGGACTGGGTCAAGGAACTGGAGAAGTTCAGCCAACAACAAAATAGATTTAAGTAAGACTGAGTAACTGTCTTCAAGTCTTTGAATGGTGGTCCACTGGAAAATGGAGTTACAGTGGTTTGCTTGGCTCCAAAAGTAATGGGTAGAGTTCAAAAAGAGACAAATTTGGACTTGATAGAAAGGTAAAAAAAACCACTTTCTGAACAGTTAAGGGAATTAAGATGGGGAATGGGAAGCTGTAGGAGAGCGTGAATTTACCAGAGGCTGTTCTGAGCAAAGATTGTAAGACTACTTGTTAGATATGTTTTAGAGGTAATTCTTCTTTGGTTATGGGTCAAGCTAGATGACCCTTGAACTGTCTCTAAATGCTTTGATTCATCAGTGATTCATTTATCTAACTATCTGACTTCTAGTAGACTCAACCCTTTAAAAGACAGCCCCAAGCCTAGAAAAAAGGTTAGTGAACCAAGATGAAAAAAGTTCCCCAAACATGCATCTTCTTTGTTCCATTAATACAGTTCTGGAGCTATCCTCAGGTGCTAGAATGCAGTTCATTGGATTAAATGTAGATACAAAAGTTAGATTATTCCCTTACAGGACCATTGGTGGGACTTAACTTTTATAAGAGGCCTCTGATGAATATAAAAGGTAAATAAAATAAAGATCTCAATTGTGGACCAGGTATCTCAGAGGAGAAATTCACCCAGATACCCAAAAGTCATTACAATCCTGCTCACTAGGCAAGTTCTTCCCAGACTATCATAAAGAACAAATTAGAAACCATTCAATTTAATAAACAATTTTAAAAGGCTTACTATGGGTAAAGCACAATGCTAGATACTGGGAGCTTAAGCTTGCAGTAATCTCTATCCTCAAAGAATTGGCAGTCTGCTGGGACAGGGGATGATGTTGGTATCTCCAGTGTGGCTACGAATTCTAACATAAGTACTGTGCTGCTGTACCAGGAAAACTGGTGGTGAAGAGAGTGATAATAATTGGGGAATCAGAAGCATCTTAATATATGAGGGGAAATCTTAGTTTAGTTCTGAGTAAAGAAAAAAGGTGCAGTCCAGTAAAGGAGGCTGCTTATACAAATGCAGAGGGCAGAACATCAAGAGGCTGGCGAGTGTGCCAGGTTTGCTGAAATACAGAGTCCATGAAGAAGAGTAAAATTAAGTAGGATAGAAAAGCTGCAGGGGCCTTTAAAAACAAGGCCAAGGGGTCTGGAATCAGGAGCACTAAAATTGTTTGAGTAGAGGAGCAATATGGCAGTAGGGTGATACACTGGGATGAGGCTGTTATTACTAGATATTAATAATATTATAAAAATTAATGGCTAAAACTTATATGGCATTTTTAAAAATGCCATCTCATTTGCTTCTCACAAGATCCTTGGGAGATATGTACTATTATTACCCCTACTTTGCAGATGAGGTAACTGAGACAGAAGGGCACCTAGGTGACTAGTGGATAATTATTCAGGCCAGAACCTAAAAGACTCATCTTTTTGGGTTCCCATTCGGCCTCAGTCGCTTAGCAGTTGTGTGACCCTGGGCAAGTCACTTAACTCTGTTTGCTTCATTTTCTTCATCTGTAAGGTGTGCTAGAGAAAGAAATGGCAAACCATTCCATTACCTTTGCCAAGAAAACCTCAATTAGGGTCATGAAGAGTGGACATAACTGAACAGGGAAAAAAAACTGAAGCAGGCAGAGATTAAGTGACTTGCTTAGGATCGCACAGCTAGTAAGTATCTGAGGCTAGATTTGAATTCAAGTCTTCCTGACTCCAAGCTCCATCACTCTTTCCACTCTACAACCCAGTGGTCTGAGAAATTGAGAAGCAGCAAAGGAGACCAAAGACTCATTGATTAGATAAGTACTAAAGTCTGGGAAATTCAGTAAAAAGGCATCAGTGAAATAAAGCACCATATGATAACTAATGACCATAATAATAACTCTAGACTGGAAACTAATTGAAAAAAAAGATCAATCTGATTGCTTTTCACATCTACCTCAGTATTTAGACATGCCTCATTTTTGGAGGCATTTAATAAATGTTGGTTTAGCTAAATGAAATAACCCTAGGTCATACAGAGAAGCTATGTTGTCATTAATCTGTCAGAGTTAGAAGATAGCTTGGGTCATCTAGTAAACCCCATCCTTTTACAGATTAGTAAACTGAGGCCAACAAGAGCAAAATGAGTTGTTCACATTGCTGCCATAGAACAACAGGATGAAAATTCAGTTCTATTTTCCAGTATAAAACTCTGATTAATATGGCACTGAAGAATGCTTTACATTTTGAAATGCCCCCAACAAGAATTAAGTACCTGCTGTATGACTGGCAGTGTGCTTGACAGTAGAGATGCAACAGACAAAACCAAAAAGGTCCTTGCCCCTGTAATTCCAGCATTCTACTGGTAGGCCTCAATATAAATCCTAATAAATAAACACGTACAAATATTGAATTTAACAGCATTTCAGCAGGTAGGGGGAATATTAACTATTGAAGAAGTTTAAAAAGACCTTTTAACCATTCATAAGATGAAAAACATTTTGTCCCTTAAAGGGTAAAATATCCATGTTAATGGAACGTGCCAGTCCCATTAAAGCTGGGCACATGACCCATTACTCTGTGTTCTTATCCATTGCTTGGAATCAACTCCCTTAATCTCAAAATCCAATTTGGCAGGGATGTCTAAAAATTCAGGCTTGACAGGAAAATTATAAAAGTTTTTGAGAGTTCTAGGCCACCTGGCACACACAGGATGTTCTGGTTTTTTTTCTGGGAAATTATCGAAATATAGTGTCTCAGGAAGTCATCATCCTAGTGTAAAGACATGAAGCAGAAATGAGATCATTGTCTCAAGATGGTTGTTGGGCTGAACCTGGAATTTCATAGGAGACCCTCAGTGAGGAAACTCACTTTACCAATGGGGATATCTTTCCCTAGAGCACAGAGATGATGATGATGATGGTGGTGGTGGTGATGGTGGTGATGGTGATGGTGATGGTGATGATGATGGTGATGGTGGTGATGATGATGGTGATGATGATGAGGAGGAGGAGGAGGATGGTGATGGTGATGGTAGTGATGATGATGGTGATGGTGGTGATGATGATGATGATGATGATGGTGATGGTGTGGATGTGGATGTGTTACCATCTCTAACATTTGATGTTTAGAAGATCTTTGGGAAGTATTAGCTAACGTTCTTTAAAACACAAGAACTATACGCACAAACCCTATACAATTCCATTATCTCTGTGTAGATGATTCTCAGATCTGTTTCTCAAGCCGTTATCTCCAGTCCAGAATGTACAGCTTCCCATGGGATATCTTAAATTGGATAAAACTCAACATGTCCAAAACCAAATTTAGCTCTCTCCTCAAACTCTTCTTCTTTAATCCCTTGTAACTGTTGAGGCCACCACCCTCCTCTCAATCACCCAGGTTCACCACTTTGGTGTCCTTCTTGACTCCTTTCTCTTCAACCCGTTGCCAAGTTCTATCCATTCTATGCTTGCAGCATCTCTCATTCATGTTTCATTCTCTCCTCTAGTATTTTTATCACATATGTTCATACTCTCATCATCTCATGCATGGATTATTACAATAACCTGTTAGTTGTTTTCTATGACCTAAATGTCTCCTCATTCTTACCCACCTCACCACGCAGCTATCAGAGTGATTGTTCCTCAAATGTAGGTCTGGTCATATTATCTGCATAATCAATAAACTCCAATGATTCCCTGTTACCTCCAGAATAAATATAACATCATTATTTGGCTTTTAAAGCCTATGGCTTCTTCTGAACTTTTCCAGTCTTCTAACATAGCCTATGTATTCCTCAGTCCGATGACACTGACATCTTTGTTAAGCCATCTCCTGACGGAAATTTTTATTGTCTCCCATAGCTGGAATGATCTGGTTTTGTCTCTTCTTCCCAGTTTTCTTGGCTTCATTTGGCTCTTAGCTAAAAATCTTACCTTCTGCAAAAAGATTCTCCCTATTTCCCATAATTCTACTGACTTCCCTCCAATTTAGCCTATATATAACTTGTTTATACTTAGTTTTTAATTAGATTGTAAACTCCTTGAGAACTGGGAATGTTTTTACTTTTGTTGGTATACTCAGTGTTTGGCACAGTGTCTTGCAAATAGCATGGAACAAATTCTTGTTATTGGTGCCTTCGTGCACACACAAACACACACACACACACACACACACACACATACAGAGACACACACACATACAGAGACACAAACCCATGTAAGCATGCACATACACATCCATATTCCTGTCCTGCCTGACTTGGGACTCCTCAAAGACATTCAATTTCAAGTGCACAATTCCACATCTTAAATTCATTAAATATGAAGACTCACAGTAACAAGTATTTAAGTATTTGTAATTTAGCCCACTGGCATAATAAATACGTGGAGGGGGCAAAGCATCAAGAAAATAATAGAAAAAATAATTACGTTACAGAACTCTAGCAGGACAAATAACTACTGATTCGTAATACCATAGACACCATCTGATCTGTGATGAAATTCTCCTGAATCTACACCCTTTTGTTAATTAACAAATGACTATAAATTCTAACACTTGTCATATTGAGTGTGTGTGTGTGTGTGTGTGTGTGTGTTAAACTCAGTCATGTGGGTGTTTTTGGAATCTGAAGGTCTTTGCTTTGAATCTGAATTGAGACAAAATATAAAAAAGCTGGAAGTCTGTAGTAAAGCCCCTGGACCTTTCAGGTAGGGAAGTGGGAATGCTGTTACCTGATTAGATCTACAGTAGTGACTAGCCAGCACTTAGCAGAGACATGAGGGATGGTCTAATTTACTTTAAGAAGATAAAGCATAGAAGGCACTTGATCATGGGGATGCAGAAGGCAGTGATCCATCTTGAAGTAAGAGAAGCAAGAAATCATTTCTCATTTTTTTAAATGTGGGTAATTATTTAAGTAATTTAAGTTAGCCTAATGATCATTTCCCTCAAAAAAAATCCCAAGTGATTTTAAATAATTCATGGCCCCAGTCACCAAGGTATGATAGTTACCAAGTATATAGTGCCTTTGGAGTGAAGGAATCTTTAAGTTAGAACCATGAACTAAATTATTGATTTTTTCTCTGCATGAATGATGGTGGACAGTGAACCAAAGACAAACATTTGTATTACTGACACATGTATTTCAATGGATTAACTTCTGAGCCATTATTATTTATCCAGCTTAATTAAGGGCCACCCGGCAGGAGTTTGAGGGATTTCAGAACAATGATTATGATTCAGTAATGACTCCCCAGGGTATCAGACTTTCTGAGGAAATTTCTTTTTCTTTCCTTTTTCTTTCTTTTGATCTTATGGCCATGAGGGAGGAGACATGGAGGGATTAAGATATACTCTTTGAGTACCTTCAGGACTGGGACTGTATTTTCTCTTCCTTTGTGTCACTATGACTTAGTACCAGGGCCTCACACATAGTAAGACCTTATCCATCATGACACCCAAATGCTGCATGATTTTTTTTCCTTTTAAAATACAAGAGCACACAGACACACCCATATACATATACATACACTAAGACATGAACACTCAGAGACATACATATGTACCTGTGATGACACAGAGACACACAGACAGACACAGAAACACATATACACAATGACCTTTAAGTAGAAGTGGTATAGTGAATAAAGGATCAGTTGTGGAGTCAGGAACATAGGAGCGCAAAGTTTACTCCTGTTTCTGGATTACTTTTGGTAAGTCACTTAATCTCTTGGTTCTCCACAAAACTCTAAAAAATGTAATATGCAGAGTAGGTGTTTTTCTACATTGGTAAAAGGAGTTTCCGAACCAGTGAAATCACAACTCTGTTCCAGTGACACTGGTTATAAAAATTCTTCCCCAATTCCCCACTTCCCTCTTAATCTTGGTTACATTGGCTTTGTTTGTACAGGAAGGCAATGAAAATATTACCTAGACCATGCCAGACTTAAATGGAGGTTCTGGGAAGAGCCATCCAATCAGAGTGAGAGGGCACAGGGGTGGAAGGTACTTCTGGTGTGTGCATTCTAGGGTTGGAGTGAGCTTCTAGGATGAAAAGATGTCTGGAATATAGTGGAGAAAGTCTGGAGTGTTTACTGTAGAGGAATGAGGATAGGTAGGGGAAATGTCCATTACAAAGAAGGGATACAAAGGATCATAAAAGATAAAATGGATGATTTTGATCACATAAATTTTTAATAAGTTTTTGCACAAATTAAATAAGGTTAAGACTAAAAGGAAAATAATTAACTAGGGAAAATATCTTTGCAAGTTTATCTGTTAAGTCTCATTTCCAACATATATTGGGAACTGTTTCAAATTATAAGAGCCATTCCCCAGTAGATAAACAGTCTAAGGATATTAACAGGAAGTTTTCAAGGGAAGAGGCCAGACTACGTATGTGGAAAAGAACTGCTCTAAATACCTAATAAAGAAATTAAAATTAAAGCGATTTAGACAGTCTATCTCAAACTCATCAGATTGGTAAAAATGACCCAAGAAGAAAATGACAAATGCTGGAAAGGCTGTGGGAAAACAGTCACATTGATAAAGCGTTGGTGGAGCCATTTTGCAAAGCAGTTTGGACTTAATGCACAAAAAGTTTCTAAACAGTACATGTTTTTGATTTACTTTTGTCTTCAAGATGTGTGTCACTGCCTATTTCTTAACCAACAGCTCCCTAGGCTTAATATCCCTGAAGAGGAGAAATCAGGAGGAAGAGAGAAATCCCTCTGCCTCATAATTGCCTGTCAGATCTCTTCTGTGTCAGCATCAGTCATTGTTTCCTTAGCCACGGTCCATTTGGTTTGCAGAAACGATTTTGTAACTTGACAATCCTCCATGTCATCCAACTGTTCAAATACAAAAAGGAAACTGGCCATTCTTTCCTTTTAATTTTGCCATCTCCATCTGGAGAGTTTGCAGATGGACACGTGTCTAAACATGTTTGTAGTTTAAGCATCCACAAATGGTAGCCCTGCATTAACGTCTCCTATGACTCCCCCTTTACCAATGGTTCTCCTATAATTGAGACAAAATGACACATGCCTGAACTAATTTCTCTATTAATTTGGTATTGTGTCTTCCTGTTGCTGGCTTTGTGGAAGCCTCTCCCACTTGGCAGGCTACTCTTTAGGTTCAAACAGGAAAGCCAGCCCTCATTTCCACCCACAGGGTGTGCTTGGCAGCTGCAGGACCAGATGCTGCACTGCTGGATGCTCTGTCTGATTTGAGTCTAGGGACTTGGTCAGACTGCTTTGGAAATATTTAATTTATCCAGATGCCTCAGTCCTTCAACTTGATGCCTGCTGTGATGAATTTGTGCTATTCCTATATGTTAGGATATCCTAGCATGTGCAAATACTTCTTGAGGTCCATAAATTAATATGTTGAATTCTAAATAAGGATCTTTTCTCTAGCTTGTATTTATTTGGTGAGAATATTTCTAATCCTCCAACTGGTTTCTGTGCTCATCTATTTGAGGACCTCTTCCAGCAGGGCATATCACAGGTCATCCATGTCTGCTCATCTCTGTGACTCTTCTGTGTAATTCCATAAATCATTTTTGAGGAGGGTGGTCTACTTAATGTGCTGGGGAACCTTCCTATCAATCTCTTGATATCCTGGTTCTCTGGAATGTAGACAGAGAAGGCCATCAAAGATTCATGTGATCATAGATTTAGAATTGAAATGGATCCTCACTTGTATCTATTCCAGTGCCTTCATATTACAAATGAAAACTCATGAGGTTAAGTACCTTAGATTACATAGATAAAGAGAGAAGTGGGATTGGCACCCAGACACTTTGACTACACATGTTTCCCCTAGTTAACAAGCATTTTCCTTCCTTCCTTCCTTCCTTCCTTCCTTCCTTCCTTCCTTCCTTCCTTCCTTCCTTCCTTCCTTTCTTCTTTCCTTTCTCCCCTCCCTCTTTCTTTCTCTTTCCTTTTCCTCCTTTCTTCTTTTTTTTCACCACTCCTGCACAATCCCAATTTTGTATTCTGTTTTGTCTTGTCTACCATCCATGTCCTCCTTGCCCCTTTGGCTGATCCTCATTTTTAATTCTGCAGAGTCTGTGGTGTTGCACGACTCCCTGACCTATAAAATCTTCTGAAGGATATTAGCATTAAACAGATGGGCCTTTGCTTCTAGGGAAAGTTTTGGGTTATTAAAAGGTTTTTAAAAGAACTGTGATATTGTAGAGGCAATCCAGCCTGCTTTTTTTTTTTTACTCCTGATCATTCCTAGCTTGAACTAGCTCATTGTCCATTTGCAGTATCTCCACATGTTCTCATGGGTGGGCTCTATGCCTTATCCACCCAATAGAGTGTCCTAATCTATACTATTGCTCTCCAAATATTTTTCATTGTGTACTCCTATCTTTTTCAAAAAAGTATTTCCTCATATATATTTATTTACATATACATACACACATATTATATATACTTTTGTCTGTAAGTATATAAGCATTCATTAAGTACTTTCTATGGACCAGGTATAGTGCTAAGGGTCAGCTAGGTGTTGCAGTGGATAGAATGCTGGACCTGGAGTCAAAAAGACTCATTTTCCTGAGTTCAAATCTGGCCTCAGACATTTACTAGCTGTGTGACTCTGGACAAGTCTCTTAACCCGGTTTGCCTCAATTCCCTCATCTGTAAAATGAGCTGGAGAAGAAAATGGCAAACCACTCCAGTGTTTTTGCCCAGAAAGCCCAAATGACGTCATGGGGAAGTCAAACTGGATTGAAACAACAGAACAAATGGTGCTGAGTAGTAAAGTTTTGCACCCCCCCCCCAAAAAAAAAGAAGTAGGCAAAGTCCAGACCCTAAGGGTCTCAAAGTCTAATGAGGAAGACAGTGTGAAAACAATTATAAACAGAAAAACTTTATACTGCTATGTGACTCACTCTTGTCAAACCCAAAACAGAAACAGGGCAGGGCACTTATTCCCATCACTGCCATGAAGAATTGAACCCATCCTGTGAGGGATTCTGTGGTAGCCACAAAATGGTGGGGTAGAAAGGAAAGCTGGAAGAGTTTATACTGAGAGTGTTTGAGATGGGAAAGAGGTACCTGCCAATGGTACCTGCCTGGCTATTGCTCTGGGTGCTGAATAGTGGTTCTGCTATAAATGCTTGTTGACCAGCAGCTCTGTGGGGCTGTTTGCTGCGGCAGAAGAGGGGAGATTATTAACTTGCAGAGCGAGGAGCATCAGGGAATACTGGGTGAACATGAGGTATAGTTTTGTTGAAGATAAGCCCAATGTTTGGTTCTTGCATAGAAGAGTGAGAATCAACCTACCTCTTCACCAACTGACTAGTTGATTCCACGCCTCCATTTAGATCATGGCCAGCTCCCAGGTAGGAGATTGCTGACAGTAATGACAGCCATGGTGATCATAATAGCTAGCATTTGTAAGTGCTTCCCATGCACAAGGCACTGTGCAGAGATCTCCACAGATGTTATCATGTTTGACATTGCAGCAACCCTGGGACGTCAGTTCTGTCATTCCTTATTTTATAGTTCAGGAAAATGAGATGAACCAAAGTTAAGTGACTTAAGGTCACACAGCTAGTACTCATATTTTCCAGGTCCAGCACCCCATCTACGTCACCTAGTTGATACAAATTATAGTAATTGTTTTTTAAATTATTCTTTATTTACTTGTTTATTTTTTCTTCAGTAGATAGTTAAACCATATTCTGTTACTATGGATCTCATGTAGATGATGTTTTGCCATCATGAGACTTGATATTCATAAAATGCTTCAAGATCATCAAATAAAATGCTATTTTGGAATTTATTACTAAAATCACAACAATGTGTAGTGTAGGTAGTTTAAATTTTATTATCCTCCTTTGATAGTTGAGAGAATTCATCCTTAGCAAGGAGTGCTTCCTTGCACAAGATCAGACTTTTTACCAGAGTGGACACATGACTTCTATCCTCCATCCCTACCCTGCTCACTGTCTTCTCTTTTCTACTAAGAGTTAACTCTCTTGATTTATTTCCAAAATATATCCAAGTTTAGGAATTGAGATTTTGACTGGACCGGATGGCCAAGAGTAAAAGACCAAGGATCTTAGGATGGAGAATTAGAAGGAATATGAGGAATCACTGAGTGTCTGAATATAAATGTTCAAGAAGAATGACTTATTAGAACCTCAAAGGTAGCAACCTCCCCATAGTCACACAACATACACACTGAAAGGCAAGACATGGGAGAAAAAAAAAGCAAAACATTTAACTCAATCCAAATAGAAATATTTATTTATTCATTCAGTGTTTTGGTGCAAAACAACTCAATTCAGCAAACATATATAGGGTACCTACTATGTATAAGATATTGTGGTAGACCTTCCTTGAGAAGGATTAGATGCAAAAAGCATATCTTCTCTTGCCTAGTGTCTTGGTTTTCTTTCCACTAGTGTGAAAAACGCATCATGTGAAGTGGTTGCATATATTCAAATTCATACCATATGAAGTCATAATTATGTCAGATATGGTCATTGATTGGGTATAGCCTAATGGAAATACACCCTGTGTATTTGACTAATGCCAACAGTTCATAAAGTTAATTATTCACACTAATCTACACCTGTTTTTGTTTGTGTTAATATGTGTATATGTTGTCTGTCAATAGAATGAAAGACTCTTGAGTTCACTTATATCACTTTTGTGCTTGAATTCTCAGTATCCCATGTAATGCCTACATATAGGTTTAATAAAATGCTTGTTGATTGATATTGATTTTACATATATATATATATATATATATATATATTGATTGATTGATTGATTGATTGGTGGACTCTCCCAGTTTTGAGTAATCTATAGACCAAAAATCCCCTCGAAGATTGGACAATTTCATTGCTGTGCTGAATTTCCAGGTATGTATGTTTTCAAGTCTACTTTGTGCAATAAAAAGAGATGGGAAAATAAAGGATAGAACTCTTGTTTTTATCATTTACCAGGTTTCATTAATTATCCCTCTCCTGAGGAGGGAAGGATGGAGAGAGATTTGTTCTTAAAAGATTAGGTGGCATAGTGGCTAGAGTTCAGACTCTGGAGGCAGGAAGATCTGAGGTCAAGTTTGGCTTCAGATTTAAATTCAGCCTTAAATCCTTACTAGTTGTGTGACCCTGGGCAAGTCATTTAATCCTGCTTGCTTTGGTTTCTTCATCTATAAAATGGGCTGGAGAAGGAAATGGTGAATCTAGTAGCTTTGCCAAGAAAATCTCAAATGGGGACAAGAAGACTTGGACAAAAATGATATGACTGAACAACAACAGATTATCATTCTAGTAATGTGCAGTTACATTCCAGTGGGATACAAATCATTGACCTTACTCTGTCAATTAGGAGTTCAGGGGTCTTATTATAACCTGACCCCAACTAGCTATGTGACTTTGGGTAAGTCACAACCTTTCCTCATATGTAAAATATGGAGGTTGAGAAGATAATCCCTAAGGTATCTCTCCCAGTCCTAATATTCTAAAATGCGTTCAAAACCAAGAAAGTAATGAAATTTCTCATATACATCTTAAAAGGTAAGACATTTTTTGGTGACCTTTTTTTTCCACATACCTTGCTATATAGCATAGCCATGTTCTCTGGAATGACTTTTTCTTCTTGGTTATTATTAATTATTGTCATTATTATTATTTTAAATTCTGAGTGCTGATTCAACTGGGACATTATGAATAACTTTTCAAAGATTCTGTCTGTTGTGACAATTTGAGAATACAATAGAAATGTAGAAGATTTGGGGGCCACGCACTCATAACAGTGTAAGCATTTTTTTTGTCCTTGACTAGAAGCAATTCAATTATTTTGTTTCTGAAATAAATTAAGTAAAGCTTATTGAGTCTGATCAGCCTTTGTTTCCAGGGAATTACAGTTCAATTTCATTTTTAATTAGAATTGAACATTGTGGATTTCTTAGCCCTGGTAAGCAAGATCTAGCAATAAAGTGTGCACTTAATTTGTATTAAGTTTCTGAAATCTAGTGGAGGGAATGAGCAATATGTCTGGTTAATATTTAAACATCTCACAATGTTCTGTTGTAGAAATTTCCATTTATTAAAGCTGCTGTACTATAACAAATTGCTTTCTCTTTCAAACAAACCTGCTATCACATCCCGAGCAAAATGTATACAATGGGAAGGGAAGAAGAAATAACAATACACATTGACTTCCATCTGATCTTCATTGTCATATTCAGAAGCTTCTCTAAATACCCTGAAAAGATAGGATGGAGGTTTAAATATTATTGTGCTAATAGGTGCAGGTGTATCCAAATGAGATAGCCTGTATCTATTTGGGGAATCAATAATCTTATTATGGCAGAACATTAAATACATTTCCCGCCTTGTTGAACCTTCATGAGTAGAAACTGTCAATCATAAAATCAGTTGTCTTAATGTTTCCTCCTTTTTCAATTTTTCATTCCTTGCTCTGTTCTTTGTCTTGTTTGTACAATGCTTTGTAATGCTATTCATTAGACTGGAGGTTGTTTTGAGAAGTACAGCAAAGGTTATCTTGTTTTCCATCATTTCTGTGCACTCGGGCGTGAAGCAGGATGCATGCTCTGCCGAGCTTCCTGCCTTACTTAATATGGTACCTGGGGGTGAGAGGTGGGGTCTGCCAGCGACAGGAGCCACCTCCTGGGCTACCACTTCGGCACAGGCAGCTTCTGAACTATGTTCTTAGACATTTGAGATGGGAAATACAGCAAGTTGACTAGACATTTAATCCAGTGTTCAGAAATTGTCAAAGTTAAAATGGATTTTTGCCCCCTTTTTCTTAAGGTCATGTGATCCAGAAGAGCAGATTTTTTTTAAAAGAATGTAGACATGAATGATTTCTCTCAAACCCTCAAAGTGAACATTGTTTATTCCAGCTAGCCTGCTCTGCCTGAAGAAGAGAAGAAGATGACAGGAACTCATATTTACGTGCCTTTTCTCTTTCTGAAAGTAAATATCCCAAAGTTTCCTAGTCATTTAAGGTACTTTCTGACTCTTCTCTGGAAAATGTGTGGTTTTGTTTTCAAATAACAAATCTAATCAGAAAAGGAGTAACTTGTAAATGAAATACATAATGTCAAAATTATTGGCTGATTAATTAATGAATCAATAAGCATTTATTAAGCACCTGATATATGCCATTTATTGTGCCAGGGGCTAGGGATACAAAAACCAACAGTGCAGTTTTTACATTTTAGGAATTTGCATTCTGTCTGTGGAGATGATGCACATATACTGAGATGCGAGCCATTCCGTATTGACGGGGGCGGGGCGGAGGCGACGTCAGCAGGCAGAGCCAATCAGAAACGCTTCATGGAGAAGACGGCATCTCGCTGAGCTCTGATGGTAGCTAGGTACCAGAAGGGTCAGAATGGAGAAAGGTGTGCATCATGGGTGTGGAGAACAGCCGGGGCAAAGATAGCAGAGATGAAGGGTCATGTGTGAGGGACAGCAGGAAGACCAGTCTGTCTTCTGAACATCTGTGCGTGCATGGTCTTTGAAAACCAGAGTTACAATTTATGTCCTTCGGTGTCTTCTTGCAGATGGCAGCTGTTTTGGTGGTTTCTTGTTGAATTGAAAATGAAGAAATGAAACAACTAATGCATGAGACAAAGTTTCTATGCTTAAAGGAGCTTACAATTGAGTAAAAATCAATCACCTGATTATATAAAGATAACTGAGAATAGATACAAATACATTCAAAGTAGTTCAATACAAGGTAGTTTGGGAGGGAAGGCCCTAATAGTTGAAGGGATAAAGAAAGGCTTCAGCTTGGAGACATCAAGGGGTTCTGTGAGCTGGAGGTGAGGATTGCCAACATAAGATACACCCGGTGCCAAGGTGCAGCCAATTTGTCCTCTGTAACAGGAGGGAAAAGAGAGGGTAATTCCCAATGAGGGTGAGAAAATAGTTTGGGGCCAGGCTTTGAAGGACTTTAAAAACTAAGCAGAGTAGTTTATATTATTCCAGAGGCAATAGGAAGCCACTGAATTTTATTAAGTAAAAAAAGTGATATGGTCAGATATGTGCTTAAGGAAAACATAATTGCGGCAGAGTGGAGGATAGGTTGAAACGGGGAGATACTTGAATCAGGGACAAGGATTTAGAAGCTGTTGTGATTATCTAGGATAGAAGCGATGAAAGCCTGAACTAATGTAGGAGTGCGAGTAGAGGGAAGAATCAAATAGGAGAGATGTTATAAAGAAATTCCAGTGTTTGGAAGCTGATTATATATGTAGGGAGAGAAAGAGAGAGAGGGAGACGGAGAGACAGTAAAAAAAAGTGAAATAAAAACCAACCTAACTAGATGTGAGCATAGAATATAAAGATAAGCCATTCTCTCCTTACCCCAGACACAGCCTTTGAGGCAAGACGTTTTGCTGCATTGGGATGTGCTTACTCCCCCTGCAGGTCAAACATTGGCATTGAACAGTGGACGTTTCAGTCCGTCCTCTGGGCCAGCTGTGTGCAAGTACACATGCTAGTACTTAGGGCGTCCAAAATTTCCCACATAGCAGAGGATGTCACTAGTCAAACTGATCAGCTGATAAATAATGGAGAAAATCAGCTGCTCCAGCAAAGACATGACCATATCCAGAGAAAGGGAGTCAGGAATAATTAGAGACTTCTCTCTCTCTTTTTCCCCTCCCTTCCTCCCTCACTCCCTCCTTCTCTCTCTCTCTCTCTCTCCCCCCCCCCGTCTCTCTCTCTTTCTCTCTCTCTCTTTCTCTTTCTGTCTCTCTGTCTCTGTCTGTCTCTCTCTGTCTCTCTCTCTGTCTCTGTCTCTCTCTCTGTTCCTGTTTCTCCTCTCACATATTCATATCCCCTACTTTAATATAAATGAATTAATTTAGATTGAATGAATTAATCTTTGAGGCAAAGATTTAGAAAGTTTTTTTCAGCTGAAATAGATTAGATATTTCACAAAAGATGAAGGAAAATAAGATAAAATGGGAATTTGTTCTTTCCTAGAGGGGTGGGCAAATTGTTTTAAAATTTTCCAAATTTTGTTATGCTTGGACTTATAAACACTTCTGTCACAGGAATAGTGTATAAATGTGTGGTTTTCTCCACAAAGGAAATTTCCTCTGTCAATTTAGGTCAGTACTTCCCCTAAAATTTTTTGTGCTAGAGAACTGCCTAGAACACCAAGGCGTTATGTAATTTTGTGCAGTCTCAAAGAAAGTATGTGACAGAGAAAGGACTTGAATCTGGTTCTTTCTGGCTTTGAAACTTAGTTCTCCCTTTACTACTTTACATTATTTCTCATTTCCATGGAAATTCCATCTTCAATAGTGCATGCTAAAGTTGCTGCAATTTTAACAAAAGCTCCTGATGGTATCTTGGGATTGAGGAGGCGGTCCCCTGGGAGGTGAGCCACTGGCTGTTCTAGCTACTGCATCTCAGTGCTCATAGCAGAATGTACTGGGGGTCGTTATGCATTTAGTATGAAACATCCCTGTTTAAAGCAGTCCACTGGAGAACCAAGAAGCAGAACCAAATCTGGTGCTATCTACCTTTGTAATAAGTGAATCTATAAAGTGTTTAATGAAGCATACAGTGATTGTCAGAAATGAAGGATAAAGTCAAAGAGCCTGATTTTTCAAAGCCCATCTTCTTCACACGTAAGATCAGTAAGAATAACTCCCACTTGCATTTCACTTCTTATGTTACAAAGTGCCTTCCTCAATATTGCGTTGGGAGGAAGGTAGTACCTATTGTAACAGCAACCTGTTGTTATTCTCCCTATAGCAGAGTGTCTTAGAGAGGAGGGGAAAAGCAGGTTGGGAGGAGTGTATGTGGAAATACTCATTTTGTAGGTGGGCAAGCAAGATGCATTGAAATTAGTTTTGTTCCATCAGTGACATTTCTTCAATATGGTGCCTTAAATGACTTAATACCCAACATCCATAGCAACTAGATGGCATAGTGCTGGACTTGTAGTCTGGAAGACTTGGCTGTGACTCCTGCTGTAGACACTGGTTTCTATCCTGGGCAGGTCACTTAACTTCCATTCACCTTTGTGTCCTCATCTGTAAAATGAGAGAGTGGTACTCATTGGCTTTCAACTCTAAATCTGTGAGCCTAGTTCATCTAAACAAGACAGGGGCCACAGGGGCCACTTGGGCAACTATCCTGATCTGTCGGAATACTAGATTTGTCTGTTATTGGATACCTTATTTCTTTTTTTATCTTTTTTGATATTTATGTACTAACCTCTTGGCCAGAGTGCAGAGGAGTGAGCTGGATTTGGAACACTTAGATAGATTTGCAACTGGTTGAATGATGGGAGCACCTAGGTAGTACCATGGCTACAGTGCCAGACCTAAAGTCAGGAATACTTATCTTCCTGAGTTCAAACTGGGTATCAGACACTATCTGTGTGACCTTGGTTAAGTCACTTTGCCCTGTTTGTTTCAGTTTCTTCATTTGTAAAATGAGCCAGAGAAGGTCAAGACAAACTACTTCATTATCTCTGCCAAGAAAACCCCAATGTGGGTTTGAGGTTTCTTAATTAAAAGATTTGTGAGTTTCCTTTTACTTCTAGTGTCCTGTGACCCTATAATTCTGTTAGAATTATGAATATAGTCCTATTTTCACCTCATTTACTTTTAAGCCTTTTAAAGGTGTTCTAAGTAGTCACATTTTTTTGCATTGTTTTTCTCATCTCCCTCCTTAGCTTTCGCTGCTGGAAAAAGCTGGGTTTGGAGGCGTTCTTCTTTATGTTGATCCTTGCGATTTACCAAAGACTACCAACCTTAGCCACAGCCCCTTCATGGTTTCACTGAATCCTGGAGGAGATCCTTCGACACCTGGTTATCCCAGTATTGGTGAGTTTAGCCCTCTTCAAATGCTGAAGTGTTTTGAAAATGACAAATTCTACATTATTTGAACAAACAAAATGATTTTGACTAAAGATGACAGTGATCGCTAATAACCAAGAGGTATTGACCAGAAAATTCTAGGGAACGTGTTTCTTAAGAAAACTATCGAATTTGCTCTTCATCTAGTTAATACTTTCATCACATAAAGAATCTTTTGTCCGTAGCAAATCTCATGACATTTTTATTGGATAGCAGAAAGTGTTTTGAGAATCATTGTCATTTTTATATCGTCTCTGTCACTAAATCTTAGTGAAGTGGGCCAGTTTCTTCATGTTACCTGATAATATAATAACAGGGTTGAAATTGTGGTGTATCATATCAGAGAAATTCTGAGTCAGGGAAACAAGATAGGACAGTATGATGGATGCCTGCCAATTTAGTGAGGAATTGGGGGTTATTGGCCGGCATAATGCAGAAGCTCTGTCTTCTATACTATGTGTAGAAATACATATAATTGCTTCTAGACTCTTGAACGTCAGACCAGGGCTCATCCTCACAATATTAGCTCATGTCACAATTTTCTCAGTCAGGTATGTCAGCTGCTTCCCATTAGGTTACAATGATGAGGTCCAGAGTATTGACATTATTGGTTCACAGACTGGATTTTATTAAGTTTGATTAAGTCTTTGGGATGGATTAATGCTATCTATACTCAACTGGGATAGGTTTATAAACTAGAATACTATTTCATTAATTTACACTGAAAGCTATACCAGGCTGTATGGTATAATCCACTCTATAATCAAATGCTAAGTGTCAACAATTGATTTTGTGAATATAAAGCCAGAACCTTTTGATCTCTGTGTCTCTACTCACTATAATCCTTTTCGTTTGACAACCTTGAGTGCTCTTCTCAGTGGTTCATACTGTAGTGAAATATATCAGACTCTGAGGTTTGTTTAATATTCCCGGGGTTGCAGTTCAGTGTGTCTGTGGCTTGTCTATCTATTGTCTGTTCAACATCACTTCTGGACCCACATATCCTGAAAAGAATGAAGAATAACTCTGTCATTTGTGACAAGACTTCATGGGTATTCTTCGTCCAGTTACTTGGACAAATGTCTAAAGACTGACTCCAATTGGCGCTAAATCAACTGAGAAAATTCTGAACTGTTGGATGACAAGAAGAGTGGAAAATATAAATATTTGCTTGGTTTCCTCAGTGGAGTCTTGAATAGCTGAAACATGGAATGCTTTGGCATTTAGTTGGAAAAGAATTGGCCTTTCTTTTAGTGCTTCACTGGTCCCAATCAATTTTGCTTCCAAGTTTCCAAAGAGAAAAATGTTATTTAACATTATTTACAGAACTATTTGAAGAATGCTTCTTTGTTAAGCAATGTTTCAAAAATCATGTTTAGCGTAAATTTTATGATTTAGTGGATTTATGGCTTCATTGATATGTCACTATGTCCTCCCTAGTATAGGTTGTAACTCCATCAGACCCCTTTGTTCTGTGTGAGTCTATCTCATAACTTCCCAAAAAGCCTCCAAGGAGAATCTGTTTGATATATTGGAAGCCATCCACTAATTCTTTTAATATCTTGGTGGTGCAATTGATTCAGTATTTCCATCAGTTTTTAACTCATTTTTTCCACATGACGGACTCATCTAATAGATTAAAAGTGAATTAAGTTCATTTGGATATTTATAATAGTCAAAATGATTTAATCACTCAGTCATTCCTAAAACAACATTACTGTTACTGTATACAATGTTCTCTTGGTTCTGCTCCTTTTGCTCTTCATTATTCTATGCAAGTCTTTTAGTTATTCTAAAATCACTTAGCTCATCATTTCTTATAACACAGTAGTATTCCATTGCAATCATATGCCAAAACTTATTCAGCTAGTCCCCACTTGAAGGGATCCCTGAAATTACCAGTTCTTTGCCACACAAAGAAAGCTGCTACAAACATTTTAGAACAAATGGGTTCTTTTCCTTTTTTCCCAATCATCTTTGAGAAGAGACCTTGTAGTGGTATTGCTGGGTCGTAAAGGACATATGAAGGAAAACACTATCTGCATCCATACAAATAAATGATAAATAGAAGTCTTTATGGAATAATTTTACACATGCATACACACTATTTGTGTTTAATCATAGCCATCTCTTGCGTGGGAGGAAGGGAAGAAAATAAAAGAAAACAAATATTTACATGATAATTGTATTGCTTTTTAAAAGTAATACCAAGTTGTACATAATAGATGCATGGTTTCATGTGCTTGTTTTATTCCATAAACTGAAAATAAAATAAATAAGAGTGTGTGTGGGGAGAGTGAATTTAGATTGAGATAAGAGGCTCTTAAAATACCTCTTCCACTTTATTAAAAAAGGTTTCAGTTATATGTAAAGTTTCTCATTTAACATGTGAAGATTTATTTATTGACTTCACATTGTATAATTATTGTCCTTAGTTTCCTTCTAGGTTCATCTTGTGATCTTTCCTGGTTTCTCCAATTGTCAATGCCTCCCTTACTCCCAAACCTCCTTTTTTTCTGTTTTGTATACATTTTAAACAAGGGTATATGTTAGTTATCTTCCTTGACAGCCTGTAAGCTCCTTAAGGGTATTTTTGTCTCTCTCTCACCAGTGGGTACCATATAAATGAAGCTTAATAAATGTTTGTTGACTGATTTTGGTGAATAGCTTGTAGAAAGCAGCCTTATGGTTATTGATCAACAGTCATTTGGTGCTGTTTTGTATATATACTTTGATGTCTTATGAACTGCTTTTGGCTCAGTACTTCACCCAAAGACTTTCAGTTTTCCATGTACTATGTCAGCCATACCAGTGAGGATGCTTTCCAGAGCCTGCTTTAAGAATTTCCAAACCTACAATAAACTACACTCATATTCAAGAGTTCTTATATCCAACATAATTTTCATTTCAAATGCTTTATCAATACAAGGTCATTAAGGTGATGTGGTACGCTTGGGTAGTAAGGAAACTCAGGCGGTTTAATTTCTTTATACAACAGTAGCTGTTTGATGTGCCATTTGGTGAAGGTTCACACATAGTGGTGATCAAAGTCTACTGTCGGTTTTATTTTAAATTTTTATCAAGGTCTTATGTATAATAGGGAAGAGTTAGACCATAAAAATATAATATTGCCAAACTTTATACATCTCTCTGTATGTCTCTGCATAAAAAATTGAGCTTTTTCTATGTGTTATGAATACCCTTTAATATGTTGATGGAATTAGGATCTTATCAATACCATTACTGCCTTCAGTGGGTTGTATCAGGGGTATCAAATTTAACTCATGCCAAGTACATGTACACTGAACCAGATGAAAATGTAATTGGGAAATTTTTAACAAGATAAACAAAAATTTAATGCAAAATAATGTTAATGTCTAGTTTCTCAAGTTAATATGTGAACCACAAGGCCCTTTTCTGTTTGAGTTTGACACCACCAGTGTAGACCACATGCCGTTTGCACATATTCATCTTCTTCTCTTGTCCACATCCTTCCCTAGTTCCTTCATGGAGGTGGGGAGGGGTTCCACCAAATGTGCTGGAAGTCTTCTTCTGTGTCTTCTGACACTGTGATCCAGTGGAGCACACATGTTGTATTGTCCATCATTTATCTCTTGCTTTCCCTTTATAACCAGCCCACCTTCTTTTTCTATCAGATGTCTCATGACTTCCTTGGTGCCTTTCCTATTTAACTCTGCATTGGTTATGTATAACAGCTTCATCATAAGAACTGTGCCCCTCTCTAAGGTCCTTTCCGTAACCCTTGATTTTAATTTTCTGGAAATACTGGTCATATCAGGATTTTTAGCCATGCCACATCACAAGAAGGAAAAAACATGAGCATTTATTTCAAGGAGATGTATCTAGAGGACTAAGACGTTGCCACTGGCCTCACTGCTAGGTTTAAAGGCAAGATTTGAAGTCAGATCTAACTAATTTCAAGGTCAGCTCTCTAGCTACTCCACCAGATTGTGGAACACACAGCTGATGACCTACATATGGCCCAATACTCTGAGTGTGGTCTTAACAGATTAAAATTAATTGAAAATATGCAATAAAACAAATAAAAATACAACAAAATATAGATACTACATTTTAAAACTAAATCATTATGTACCTTGCAGGGTTCCACTTGTACAGATCCCTTTTGCGGTTTGATTTTGATCTCATTGAGGTACACTACACAGATTGTCTAAGCTTGAAAGATTTATTGTAAATAGAAATGAACAATTTCTATAAACAAAACTATCAATCTCTTCTAATATTTGCCTATATATGAATTACACCCTGGCTTGGGAATCAGGAAGACCTGAATGGGAATCCTGCCTCTGATACTTCCTAGCCATATGACCTCAGCCAAGTCACTTTTCTGTTTCCTTGTCTATAAAGGCATCATGATGACTTTTACACCAAATGCCCACGGTTGCTGTGAAGCACCAATGACATAATATAATGTAAAGTAGTTTGCAAACTTTAAAATACCATCCTGTTAGTCAACCAGTCATTCAGCAAGAATTTAAGTGCCTACTGTGTGTGAGACACAGTGCCAAGCCCTGGGGATACAGAGAGTTCAAAACAAAGCAGAAGCACTTCTTCCTCCTTTGACTAATGGAGACCACATACAAACACCTACTTACATAGAGACAAGACACATACAGGAGAAATTGGAGACAGCCAGTCTCCAATTTGGAAGAAATGAACATTCCAGGGAATTAGGAAAAGCTTTCTGTAGCAGGTGGGATTTTAGATAGAATTTGAGTAAACCCATGAAAATCAGGAAGTAAAGATGAACCTCGAGAGATCCAGGCATTGAGGATAGCCAGTGAAAATGGGAGAATTAAGGAGAAGAGGTATCTTGTCTGAGGAACATTGAAGAGGATGCTGTAACTGAATCCAGAGTGTTTATGTGCATGTGGAGGGGGGCAGGGAGATAGAAGGTGTAAAAAGACTGGAAAGGTAGGAGGGGGCCAGCTTGTAATGGGTTTAAAAGCTTGACAATACATGTTATAGTAGATACTGAGGCTTATGGGGAGCCACTGGAATTTATTGAACAAGGAGGTGACATGGGCCGACTTTAGGAAGATCATTTTGGACAGCTGAGTGGAGGGTGGACTGGAGTAGGGAGAGACTTAGGGCAAGAAGACCAACCAGTGGGTTATGGCAATAGTCCATATGTGAAATGAGGAGCTGTACCAGGAGGGTAGCATTGTCAGAGGAGAGAAGGAGTGGGTGCAAGAGATGCTACAAAGGATTTGGCAGGATTTACAGATTGGATATGGGGTGAGAGTGATGAGTTAATGACAAGGGGAGAAGTCTGAGTATCAGGGAGGATAGTCCTGTCTTTGATGGTACTTTGGTTGTAATAGGAAAGGAAGGAAGAGAAAAGGACTGGGGGGTGGAGGAAGGGAATAACCACATGTATACACACATACATCACACACATATATACATATAAGCATACATACACATACATGCTCATATACGAATAAGTTTTAACATTTTAAGAGGTATAATTGCTACAAATAGAAGCATCACAATGTTTATTTAATTTTCTTTTACACATAGTTTTGTGAATGTTGATTAATCAATGTTTAATTATGATGAGAGGGCACCCTGTTACTATGCATTACACATGCATCGGTTTCTGCATGACTTTCTCAGACTGGTGGATCAGTAAGGGAGATCTTCTTGACTACTTCAGTCACTTGATCTATTTCCAGTAGACTGTGAGGTTCCATCAAAACTGTCATTCTTTGCATCAAAACGTCATTTTTTGGATGATCTCAAGGCTAAGTTTACAAACTCAGTCTTTGAAGGAATTGAGTAATAATTCATGAAAGTTTTTACAAATTAAAAATTGACTAGAGTGATATATAACACTAGATGGTGGTCATGTTGAATTTTAATTTTAAAAAGCAAAATTATAAATAATTAACATTTCAAACATTTTTGTTTGTAGCATTTATGCCTCCAGTTATTAAGCCATAAAACCACGCCAAGGTTTTTGGAACATTGTGTGTATATATGCATACATGCATATACATATATGTGTGTATACCCATTCATACAAGGACACATACATACATACATACATATATCTGTGTTTATATATACAGCTATACAAACATGCATATACATACATATATGGCAGTTATTATGAGTTTATCCATACGTAATCTGTGCATTATATTTAAATATATGTACATATTTAGTACTTATTTTTATACACTATGTCTCTTCTCTTGCAGAACCTATTATAGTAAAGATATGTTTAGTTTCTCTATAGCTTCACTTCAGAGGGCAAATCTATCTTCAGACACAAAAGGAACTAAGTAAACCAAGATATGAAGCAACCTATTTGTCAGCCTTCATATGTAAATAGCAAAGTGCCATTGCTATGAGCACTGAGACCCCTTTACTTAAGATAAGGTCCTTGGTAATAGGATTCCTATCTTGGTGGCAAAAGAATATAAATTAGTTCATGGTGAATTCTCAGGGAGCATTGATGGAAACTGGGATCCGTTTTAAAATACTGAAATGTAACAGCTCAATTCAATAAAAACTCCATTCTGTTGACATGAATTACCAGTGAGATTTTCTTTCAAAGAAATTGGGTTATCATTGTGATGAAGGAAGTAAAAATGACTTTATATTCTTAGTGTTCAAAGCTTGACTTCATGATAAGTTTTAGATAATATATGTTCTATACATATATACACAATATATACATGTTATATATATGCATGCATTATATACATATATACATATATTTTGTTTTTCAGTCATGTCCAGCTCTTTATGACCCCATTTGGGGTTTTCTTAGCAAAAATACTGTAGTAGTTTGCCATTTCATTCTTCAGCTCATCTTCCAGATGAGGAAACTGAGACAAATGGGGTCAAGTGACTTTCCCAGGGTCACAAAGCCTCTAAGTATCTGAATATTTGGACTCAGGAAAATGAATCTTGCTGACTCCAGATCTGACTGAGTCTATCCACTATGTCACTTATTTGACCTGCATGTACACACATATACATGCACACAGACATGTGTATGTACACATGTGTGTATATCTATATCTGTAAAATTGGTAATGATAAATTTGGAGACAATTCACATTTTGTGAATGAGATTATAGATTTCTATATGCCATGATCCCTATGTATTATACACATTGTTTTGTTACATTTTTAATTTGAAAATAGGAAAATTTAAAGAGTCTAGTTTATATTTATGCAAATAGATGCATCATATATTATAAAAGAATAAAAGCTTTGTGAAAACTTTGTTTTTGTAATTTTTTTTCTACTCTGAACTTGTAAATCTGAAGCTTAATGCAAAAATTTTGTGCTGCTGGATTTTTTTTTTTGAAGGAAAAAATTTGCAAAGTCATTGGTTAGTAGTTTTGCCTCTTTCCAGCTGCTGAATGCAAGTGTATCTTCCTGCTTACATCCAGAACTTCTGCCCTCCTTTATGCCTATAGTGTGCCATTTCCATAGCTATAACCAAAGCTATTAAATCAACATTTAAACAACCCAATCCATGCTCCCACCCTCTCTACATACCTTTACTTCTATCTGGGTCAAATCTGCTGTGTTGGTGTAGTGTCTGTCTTCACAGAGCAACTTCTCCATCTTGGCTTCAATCCACCACAGTCTTAGGTAATGAGAAGATGAACTTAAATTATACCATATTCTTTATTCCATCTAAATCCCACCAGTGACTCTTTGTACCTGTATAACTTGGAGGAAGCAGTTGAAACTCCCCAAGCCCATTTCCTCAAATACAATATGGGAGGTTTGGACAATATGGCTCCTCTGGTCCCTTCCAGTTCAAGATCTGTGATCTTAGAATCATATATTCCTATCATATCTTACTCTTCTTTATATCCCTTTCATCCTCCATCATGTAATAATTTTCCTGACATATGGTTGGTTTTCAGAACAAGTCTGAATGAAGGAATGCACAAATATGGAAGAATTATATGTAACAATAAATCTTCAGACATGCAGATAACTATATAAATTATTTGGAGGTTTCCTTTTGTTGTGGATTATCCACAGAATTACTTTTTTTATCACCCTGCATAATTGAGGGCTGCCTCTCTTTAAATTTAAAAATCCAAAGAGCATATGCATGTTAGATACTCTTAACACAGCTGTTTACAGTTTAGTGTTGAAACAAAACACCATGCAGTTTTCCTAAATGAAACATTCTCCATTTCCAGAATTCCCCAGTGTGTTTTTGAATTTTAAACATGTAAAAATAAATCTTGTAATGCTACTTAAAACTGTTATTGCATTTGCTTCAAACTGCTGCTATTGTAAATTTCAGTCTAATGCAATTTCATTTTAGAGATGCATGCTGTATGATAAATGTTTTCTCATTTTGTCTTACCTATCAACAGCCATTTGGTCCTAAGATTTTGAGTTGGGATTGAAAAATAAACTCTTTAAATGAGCTATTATCATAGGAGAATCATGTGTCAATGCCCAGGAGGACAAACATACACTGAGAATTGTAACAAGTGCATAGCCATGTGACAGGTCCTTCACACCCAAAGACAATCTACTTTGAATGTTGGGGGGTGGGGAGATTGTGAGACCTGGCTAGAGTTCAGTGGTAGACTTTGGTGAGATGTACTTTTGAGGACTAGGAAAACATTCATCTTCCTGATAACTCAAAAATAGGAAGTGATGATTTGGGGACGCAGGTGGTAATATTATAGATTCATGTGTATATGGATAGATTCATCAGTCATTCAGTCTCTCAGGTATTTTTTTCGAAGAACTTACTATGTATCATGCATTTTGCTAAAATTTCGAAATACAAAGCCCAAAATAAAACCTTCCCTGCCCTCAACGATCTTACCTATTATCTTAGGAGACAAAATTAACTCAGAAGTAAATACTAATATATATCATTGTTGCATAAATAACACACAGGTGGCACTGGAGTTTTTGGACTCCAACCTCTAACAGGTTCACTCTTGATCTGGGCAGACAGGAAGGACAGGAAGATAGCTTTGGAGAGGTTAATATGCTTACTTTATTCTAGTCTAGTCTTCTTAGAGGGGGTGCTGATAATGGGAGCACCAAATCTTATAGCATTCTTTAATCACCCTTCTTCCAGTAGCCAGCGAGAAGGGAGAAGCAACTACTCCTCTGTCTCAATGAGTTCAGTCAAGACAAAGACAGCATTCCGGCTTGTGCACTCCTCTAAATCCCTCAAGCCCCAATGGGGGCTGGTTGGGGCACACACAACCTTACACTGTTGTATTCCCCTATGGAATCCGCACTCACTGAACAGTGCCCACTTGCTTTCTAGGGCAACAGACAAAGAAGGCATTTTGCCAACGTTAAGCTCACTGGTTAACTTTAGCAGTATCATCATTCAACACAAGCATAGTAAAAATCACATTTTGTCACCTGTGTATTTCACTGTAAGAGTGGTGGAGATGTTTACAAGTCATGAGCCTGGGAAACATTATCTGACACCTGGAAACTAGAGATTGTTATGGCCATGCTTCCTAGAAACTAAACTCTAAATAAGATAACAATATCCTCCTTACTTACAGCCATGTAAACACAAGGTCATTTCATTATGGAAGCACTAGCAGCTAGGGCTTGGGGGAATCAGGAGGAAAAAAACAAAACCCTTCCTGTAGAAACTAAACTATGAAGTAAGCTAGGGATTCTAGGAAGTGGAGGTGAGAAAGGGGTGCATTTCAAGGATGCCCCACTATACTGATGGATGAAGATCAGAATTATAATATTATATGAAAGGAGCAGCAACAAGACCAGTTTACACTGTATTCAAGGTAGAAACATGGAACGGGGGCTTTAAATGCCAGATAGAGTAGTTTATATTTGATCATAGAGGCAATGGAGAAACACAGAGGAATGACTTGGTTGCATGTCTATTTTGAAATTTAACTTCAGAAGCTGTGTTGGGGATGTTATTAGAAAGTTGCTACTTGATGTAGTTATGCCAATCAGAATGCTATTATAATAGCCTTTGTGACCGGTAATGAGAGCTTGAACTAGGATTGTTACTTGTAAATGGAAAGAAAAGGATTGTGTAAGAGAATCTATAATAAGAGTTGGCTGTGTATTGGATATGTAGGGTGAAGAAGAGTAAGGAAATAGAAAAAAGACTTCCAGATTATGTTCCTGGTTGACTCTAGAAAGACAAGAGTAGATTTAACAGGAAGAAAGTTTTGGGGAAAAGACAATGACTTTTGTTGTGGACATACTGAATTTGAGAGTCTTGTGGAACATCCATTTGGAAATGTCTGGTTGTTGAGAGGCATACGAAATATCCACTTATAAATGTCTAGTTGCCACTTCGTGATGTGGGGCTGGAGCTCGTGAAAAATCCTGGGGCCGGATGTATAGACATCAGCTGCATAGAGATGATAATTGAACTCATCGAAGCTCATGAGAACACCAAGAGAAAGTAGAAGAGCCCTAGGGAACCATAGTCCAAAGGTGGCATGTGGCTGATGATTCAACAGAGTATGCTAAGAAGGAAAGGGCACGGCACAGCTGGAGAAGCAAGGTTAAAAAAGAACAAAGAGGCAGCAATAGGACAAAATCTTAGGGAGGAGTCAAGGAGAGCTAAGTCAACTACGCCAGGTGCTACCAAGATGGATGGGGATTCGGTCATTTAGGATGGGGATTCGGAACAGGTGTGACAACCAGTAGATGGATGGTAGTTGTGAAGAGGACAGTTTCAGCTGAGTGATGAGGTAAGGGGCCAGATTGCATTTGTTTGACAAGTATAATATGAGAGGACAGGAAATGGCAGGAATGAAAGTAGACAGCTTTTTTTTTTCCTCCCTAGATATTCATCTTTGTAAAGGAGGAATGATATAGAAGTAGATCTTAGGAAGATGGGGATTTAAAATTTTGAGGTTGAGGATTTTTAAAGGCATAAAATACCTGGGTAGATGTGTAAGTAGGGGAGGAAAAGCAGTTATGAAGAGGAAGATTAGTAAAGACTTTGGTGATTGGGGGGGTGTTGGAGGGTGGGTGAGGTACAATCTTTTGGGGGAAAAATGAGAGGGAATGAGATCTAGACTACTTATGACATGTTTTTCATATGGCAAGATGTAGAAGGAGGGTCTGAGGGCATTTGCATTCTATGAGATTCCTCTGAAATGAGCCTTCATCATGGGATCAAAATCATAATATCATTGGGAATCTAAGAGCCCAAATAATTCTATACTCTCCCCCCACGCCATCATCCATTTTACAAATAATGAAACTGAGCTTCAGAGAAGGCAAGTCATTTGTCCAAGGTCATATAGGCGGTAGTGGCAGAACGGGGATCTGCAAACAGGTATCCTAACACTAGAATCAGTGCATTTTTTCCCACAATACCACCCAAGTGTTTCTCCTTCAGTGATGTATGTAGAGGGACAGATCCTTATTTTTACCTTCCCCAATTCTTCCCTCATTCTGCCTCTGCATGAATACAAGAGGTATGCTTCTTAGTTCACCCGCTTGGGGGTGGGGGTGGGTGGATGGCAGTGTGTATAGCTGTCATGTGTTGCTAAAAATAATAGACCATGGAGAGAGGAACTAAGAGCTCTATGGCAGTCAAGTAATGGGGTTGCCCCAGAGGTAACACCTGCCGAAACACCTGCTTGATGAGTCAGTACGAAACAGCGCAAACCGCGTAGCAAAACACAATCTGAGTGACTGTTTAACAATTAAACTTGTAATTCGATTTATAATTGAAATATTTTGTTTCCTGATGTGGTCTAGGATCTGGCAAATCCGGCTCAACTACCTAATCTTTCACTCAGCGGGGTCTGTTCCAGTCTTTGGCTGACCTGGCCCCAGAATCTTTGGATTTAAAATGGAAGATGAAACAAAACAAAATTTAAAACAAAACCTTGAATAGCCTCCTCTGTACATTTCTTCATATATGTTTATTTTATTGAAAAAGTGCAAAATGTGGCTATCTTGTGGTGATATAAAGGTCACTTCAGAAAATTGAGATGGCATTTTCCCCTAGGGAATGAAAGTGTATATTTATCAACACTTATCACTTATGATCAGTGAGCCAGAAAGGCTATTGATGCAAACATATTAAAGAATTAAATAAAACTCTTAAATCCCTCTTCCTTTTCCCTGTGTTAATCTGTCCATTTTAGAGATATATTTTAGCTATGCTTTTAATTATAATTTTGATTATTAAATGGTCAGATTTTCTGTTTCACTCTGGTAGTTTTCATGGCAACTTGGTTCTGCCAGATCCTACCAAGCTGGAAAATATAGTCTGGGTCTGGCTTTGGGCTATGGATTTGCCACTTGGGGGCTCATCCCCATCTCAGCCACAATGGAATGAATTCATTAGGTGCAGAAACTTTTTTTTTTCTTGGAAAACCTTATTTTAAAAATTCTGAACTTAACAAACAGCAAATAAATGGTCATTTGCATATATGCAACAACATGGAAAAAGAGAATTCTAGGTGAAAAATGTAGCTCTCTGTTACATAGATCTTGCTTTTCTTTTAAAGCATCCAAGATCAGCTTCAGTCACTAAAAGTTGTCCTGCATCCTCGAACTTCTTTCTTGCCTTCCTCTTCTTTTTGGAAAGTTTTAAAATTTTTTGAAATTTTTAAAAATAATGTCTCAGTGGTTTCTCTGTGGTTTCTCCCTTTGCCCTACTAACCCATTGACAAAAAAGGGAAAAAAAAGTTCTTGTAAGTATATTATCTATGTGTATATAAACACACATACATATATAATAGAAACATGTGTGTATATGTGTATATATATATATACACACACATACACACACATTAGATGTATGTATCTATATACATATGTGTGTTCAAGCAAAATCTGAATTCCACATTGGCTGTGACCAAAATATGTATGTCTATTATGTATCTTGAGTTCATTATCTCTCTTTCAAGAGTTAGTGAGTTTAATTATCAGTCCCCTGGAAATATGGTTGGCAATGGTGACAATTCAATTTTTCATGTCTTTCTAATATTATTTTATATGTTGTCCTATTTCTCCTAACTTCAATGTATATAATTTCTATATAGATATTCCCAGGTTTTTATGAAACTGTCCTTTTTGTAATGATTTCTTATGGTGCCATAATCCCTTATTTTGCTATACCATTATTTATTTAACAAAACCACAGTATATAGGCACCCCCTTAGTTTCTGTTTCTTTCCTAGTATAAAAAAATCTGCTATAAATACTTTTGTACCTTTTGTTCTTTCTTTGATCTCTTTGTGGTCTGGACCTATTAGTGGTATCACTGAGTCAGAGTTTAATGACTTTTTGGGCATAATCCCAGATTTCTTTCCAGAATGGCTGTAGCGATTTCCACCTCCACCAATAGTGCATTCATGTCCTTGTGTAAATGCAGTAATGGGAGATCCAGCAGGTATGAGGAACATCAGGCAGGTACAATAAGAGTAGGATTCATCAAATCTTAATTCTTAAGCTATTATTTAACTGCCTGGCTTTTCATATACTTTTTGTACCCCCACGCCCCGCTCTTTAAAAGTCATTCTAAGATTTTATTTTTATGTTTCTTTCTCTTTTTTGATTAAACTAGAAAAAAGGTGGGTGATAAGAGGCATTAGAAATCACAAAAATGTGATGTGTATGAATAGTGGCATTAAGAAATAAAATTTCTGTCAAAAAGTATTAAAAATGATAGAGGGCAATAGGGCCAAGAAAGAGGTAAAAAACACGTTGAATGGGGAGAGAGGATGAATGGAAGTGCTATTAAAAGTGACCTACATTTTCATCTGTAAGAGGAGAAGAGAAAGAGATTGGAATAGATATTGTAAAAATCCTTTATCCTTCTCTGCCTCTGGATTCTGGAGCTTATCTTAAGACAGAAATAACTTCATTCTTGTCTCATAAATGAATGCTTAAGTCTGAACAAATGAGATCTTAGAACTGACAAGGCCCTCTGTCTTTTCTGCCACCAGGAGCATGCCACGTTCACAAACACCTTTTCTAAGATCTAGCACTAGGGCCCTCGCATTGAGGACAAGGGTCAGTGTCCTTGGCCTAGATATCCAATGAAGTTTCCTTGTATTTCTTACAGCAGAAATGTTAGATCATTAGGAGATAAAGCATTCCATGGTCCCTTTGTTTCTGTCTCCTCCCCTTCCCCAACTTCTCCCTCCTCAACTTTATCTTCCTGTTTATTTTGCTGCCTTCCAGGCCTTACCCTGACATCCCTCCACAGGGATTCTTGACCAGGCTCTGTGAATATTTTTTTTAGTATTTTGATAACTACATTTCAATATAACTGGCTTTCTTTGTAATCTTATGTGTTTCATTCTATATTTTTAAAAATATTGTTCTGAAGATACAGGCTTCAAGAGACTGCTAAAAGTAATTTGTCACACATACACATGCACATGCACATGCACGGTTAATAAGGTTAAGAATTCTTGCTCTCATGTTTAACTTCATGTTTATTTTATTTTTAATTTATGGAATAAAAGAGGCATTTCCATAAAATAGTGTAATTTTAAAAAATGCACATGAAACTATAAATCTAACATGTACAACTTGCTATTCCTTTTCAATATGTAATAAAATTATCTTGTAAATTTCCCTTTTGTTCTTTGCTCCCCGCCACCCTTGAGATAGCTACCGTTAGACACAAATATGTATGTGTACATATGTGCACATACGTATGTATACTCACATGTATATATGTAAAATCATTCTACACAACTATTTATCGGTTCTTTCTCTGGATGCAGATAGCACCTTACTTCACATGTTCTTTGTAGTTAATTTGGTATTTTTATAGTCAGAATAACTTATTAGCTCAAAATAGTACTTAAAACAACATTGCTGTTACCTTATACCATATTCTCTTGGTTATGCTCATTTCATTCTTTATTATTTCAAAACTAGAATTTTCTTTAGATACAGGCTCGTGGAATTCCTGAAATCCAATCCTGCAGCATGTGGGAAGCCATGAATGTTCTGATGTTTTCATACTCACTAAAAGGGTTTGGGTGTCTTTACTGATACCTAAATGAGCGTCATGGCACCGCTTCACATGAGTGGCAGTCACAGCATCATGCATGTACCGTGTGCCTCTTGTTCATGACTTTCTCTACTCTCCATTGACAATTGACCCTGAAAGCTGTAGGTCTTTATCTGTTCTTATGCTGAAACCCTACCTTTTTGTCTTTTCTTCTTGAACTCCCAGTTCCCTTCATGATATCTAGTTCAAGTGTCACCATCTCTGCTTATGTGTATATGTGATATTTTTTTTCATTTGTCAGGTATATATTTGTCTCTCTTCTCTCCCTACCCCCATCCCCCCTAAAGGTAAGTTTTTTGAGGTCAGGGACTGTTTCATTTTTGTCTTTATCTCTCCCTAATGTAACATAGTCGTTAATCTGTGCTTGCTGAGTTGAATTGAATTAAATCATATTTAATTACAGGATTCAAACCATCCCTCTATCATCCCTAAGTCATGGTACGTGACTGACTTCTTTCTTGTTTCAGTCATATAAATCCTGAGTGATAGCTTTTATTTTTCTTGAGGGCAATACATTTTGATAGTATCTTGAAGTCTGCATGCAAACACATGCCCCTATGGGTCTTTCCATTGTAATTGAGAGTAAAAGCAAGTTTTACTCACCCAGTGTCATCATGTACCATAATTCATAGCTATACAGTATCACTAGAATAATTTCATTATTGAAAAGAAAAATTTATTCTTTTTTTTAAAGAAGCAAGCAACTTAGGATCACATGACTTCATTGTACAAGTTCTCAAACTTAATGTAGCCAATTTTTTTTTTCTGTTTGATGCTCATGATCCATCTGCAGGGTGTATCCAAGGTAAATATTTGCTAGTTCAGCTCCATACACTACCCATCTAAGAGCAAGTCCATACATAGACAGTGGACATTTTTGATCCTTCTCAATTTTGCTGTATAAATGATCCCTTTTGAATGTCTACAGATTTTATTGTGGAGGCTGTCTACTGTTGCAGTGTCTGCTAATAAAAATATTTGTAGAATATTCTGCAAAGATTAAATCAAGCTCACATAGCTGTTGTGAGGATCCAGTAAAGTGCCCAACTACATGGAGGTGCTTTGTATCTGTAAATCCAGAGGCATATGTTATTACACACACATGTGTTATTACAGTATTATTGTCTTTCCCTCTTGAAAAGTCACCCAACATGGTAGCCATAAGTAAAATGTAAGAGACAGGCAAAGAGGGAGAAAGACCAGTGCCTTTTCTTTTTCTAAATGGTTTACTTGAACTAGAACTTGTACACTTTATTTGTTGTTTTGAAGTGTTGGCTGGTAAGTCTGTGAATAAAAACGGGCCTTTGGGGTTATCTGGAAACCTTTCTAGAACAGGAGGTGATTATTAATAATGTTAATGTATAACATTCATCTAGCCTTTTAGAATTTTATAAAAGACTTTCTTTCATGTATATTGTTTCATTTGGTCCTTCAAATAGGAAGTAGACTTGACAGGTGTGATGATCTGTTTTTATAAATAATGAAACCAACTTAAAGGGCAATGGAAAAAAGCATAATTGGCCTCATTAGGTTAGAACACATTACCGGTAACGACTTATTTCTGACAGCAAGAGACATAACTTTGTCTGACAACCCATCAGTTGCTGATTTCAGATGAGTCCTAAGACAAGGAGACCTGTGCTAACCAAAGGGTGTTGGCCACTGCCATGGAAGATGTCTAGTGCACAGTTCAAAGGGACATCTCTTCCCATATACAATGAAGACAGCTAAATGTGCTCGTTTATGGATGACATTTTGCCTATTGCATTAAACACTAGAACATCATAAAATCCCCTAAATCAGATATATAATTATGCAGAGGAGTTTGGACTAACTATGTACACAGAAAAGCAAGTGAATGATGAGTGTTTATTACATAGATCAAGAAATGTGGTTGGACAGACAGCTGATCTATGGACTGATGAACTGGTAGATCAGTATTTCCTTCTTGTGGATGACAAACCAACTGAACCCAGAACTAAATAGGAGGAAAGTGGGCTGAATTCCTTTTAAACAAATTGGACAGTGCTTATAACGATGTTAACTTTTTCCTTGAAATCAGAGTCCATCTTTTTAACATCATTTCTTTTGCTATGGTGGTGTATTCCTATGAATTGCAATAGTACCCCTGACCCCTGAAGAATTCAAGTTATGGCTCAACCGAAGGATAATGGAGAAGCATATAGGAGAACATAATGCCTACCACAGAGGTGCTTAATAAATGCCTATTTATTGATCTGGTGCGTATAAGTCATCTGCACAGGACATATAATGGATATTGTGGGTGAGTGTGATCTGAAAATCAGGCGGGTTCATCACATAGGAAGAACAGGGAGAAATCTATGGTTACCTCTTGTCCTTTGGTGGTATCTAGAAATATTGAGAGGTCTTTAGGATGGCCTCAAGCACATTGGGTAGACCCCCGTCAGAGGGGGAGACATGACATTAGGGATCCCCTGTGAATTCTATTCCCCTAGTCAGTAATAACCTTTCCCTATTTGGACTTATCCTAGTATTTGGTGTTGTTGGTCAGTCATATATGATGCTTTTTGACCCCGTTTGAGGATTTTTGGTAAAGATACGTGAGTGGTTTGTCATTCCCTCCTCCAGCTCATTTTACAGATGAAGAAACTGAAGGAAACAGAAGTAAGTGACAAAACCAGTGCCTGAAGCCAGATATGAACACAGGAAGATAAATATTCCTGACTTCAGATCCAGCACTTTGTACCACCCAACTACCCAGTATTTGGTCTGCGTTTCTCTTAAAGAGGCATCGCATGCTATTATTGTCTTACGGTTAGTTAACTGTGTACATGTTCTTTTTTCACAATGAAGGAAAGCTCATCAAGGGCAGGGTCGGTTTTCTTTTGTCTTTGTATTCCCAGACCTTGACCCAGTGCCTAGCACGTACTGATGCTCAGTAAGTGCTGGGTTAGTTGGTGGATTACAGTATTCTGTTAGTAATCCTAGTGTTTCATTGATTCTTCTTTCATCTGAAACAGTCAATAAACATTTATTAAGAACGTACTGTGTACCGAGTGCAATGCTAAGCACCAGAGGTAGAAAGAAAACTGGAACAGAGTCTGTACTCTCAAGAAACTCACAGTCTACTAACACAATGGTCTATACAAAATATTTGTCTAAAATATCTTTGAAGTTGGAGATATGCTACAGGGAATGATAGTTTAAGTTTTTATCCACCAATATCTATCAGATACGAATGCAGTATTGAAGAGAATAATTTTCTGAAGACGTATAGATTATACAATCAGAAACTTTAGAAACCCCTGAGTCCCCTCACTTTATACAAAAGGAAACCAAATACCAGTGCAGTTAAGTGATTTATTTTTCCATAGTCACAGAACAAAGAAATGTCTAAGATGGGCCTTGAACTCAGGTCTTCCTGCTTTGCCACACTGGGTCAAGGGGAGGGGAAACAGACCAACCGTCAAAGAAAAGGAAAATGTCAAAGAGGAGTTCCTTCTAAGTACCTGATTTGTGAGAAAGGATCTTGTGTTCCTCAGAAATTACAAAAGCAAAAAATAAAATTATAGTCAATGATGACCTTTCATTCAGGCAAACATATACCTTTTATTCCTGGCACATGGCCTTCATTTTTTTAAGCATCAAGATATATTAATTATTTCTTCAACTTTCATTTTCGTGAAACCAACTATTTTACAATGATAAGATATTCACTGTACTTTCAACAGGGGATGGTCGCGTAGCTTCCCTTACTTTTAGTGTGGATTTTGGATGGAATTTCCTCACCTTAAACCAGTGTAATCACAGGTCTGGTTTTTATTACCTATTATTTTATTTGCAATATCGACTAGTGACCAACTCAGTGTTATACTAAATTTCCCAGCATTGGACTTGTTCCATTTTGAAAGTAAACGTCATATGATGAATATTTTTGTTTATTTCTAAATGAACTTTTTTCCTGATTTCCAATTGTTTTCTTCTAAAGTATTCAAACTACATGCCTAACTGTGAAGGTAAAATAGCTTTTTATTTTTGTGTTGTCTATACACACTTCACATTTAACAATTCCCCCCAGGAGATTGAGAATTTGTCTACAAATCTGCCCATAGAATTTGTCAGGATGCTGGACTAGCTTGAAAAAAAAAGTATTTTAAGAATGTTATTTGTAAACCATATGGTTAATTCAGTTAAATCCAGATATTTTTATTTTTTTTAAAGGAAACAGGCTGCTTAAGTGATTTCCTCTAAATTGGTTGGTGTTTTCAAAAGGAGAGAGATGAGTCTACTCAACTATGAGGCTATGTATATCAGTCCATTAATCAGCATCAGGTTCACCTGCCCCTGTGACCCTGCGCTCTGATTGGTAAATATTCACCATTATCCTGCTCTGTTTTCAGACTCTTCTTTCCACTACCCAGTTATTACAATGTCACACTACCATTCATGTTCCTCACTCTCCTGTCACAATTCTAACTCTGTAAACTGTCATTAAATCAACACTACTATTCCTAGAAAGGACTCAACAATCAGTTGTTCTTTATCTCCAGTCACCATCCCCTGTGCCTTCCTTGTCCTTAAGCCCCATATATGTATCATTTCATCTTGGGCATGGTTTGAAGAAGGGATCTTATTTTAGTATTAGGTTTTTTGGAGATGGGGGAGGAAGGGAGTCAGATGCTTCTCCTGACTAAGAGGTAAATCAAGCTAACTATAGCATAGAAAGACTAGGATAATTTAGAGCCAGCATGTTTGCTATTGGGACTTTTTCTATGAGCCTCTAATTATTTTAATGACTTGCATGGAGCAAGAACGTATTAAACTAAATTGAACAGCATCTAATTTTTGTAATATTCTTTAAGGATTACAAAGAGTTCCAAATATAAAGTCACATTGCATCTTCCGACTAATTTTGTGACATAGTTACTATCACTATTAATATTTTCATTTTCCAGATGAGAAAACTAAGGATCATAGAATCAATTGTTGACATTTAATTCAATTATTTTTTTAATTAGCAAGCTTATATTTTCTTTCCCTTCCACATTCCTCCACCCAATTAAGCAAAAAGAAAAAAAAACCCCAACAATTTTTTAATGAATATGCATAGTCAAGCAAGGCAAATTACTGAATTGGTCAAAGACCAAGCTGACAGAGACCTTCCCTTATAGTATTATTTTACATTTGTGTATGCTAATTCCCATAGCAAATGTCGCAGAAAATACACTGTTATGTGGAGTTAAGTATAGGTATGGAAAAGGGTGATGGTTAAGGGATCTAACTATGCTGACAATGGCAGAAATAGTGGGGGAGGTAGATGGTGTTTCACAGTAACTAATGTGGGACATCATGTACTAGACCAGTGGTTCTCAACCTTCCTAATGCCATGACCCTTTAATACAGTTCCTTGTGTTGTGGTGACCCCCAACCATAACATTATTTTTGTTGTTACTTCATAACTGTAATTTTGCTACTGTTCTGAATCTATCTGATATGCATGATGTATTTTCATTGTTACAAATTGAACATAACCCACAGGTTGAGAACCACTAGGCTGGTTCAGGGGTCAGGGAAGCTTTGGTTGCTGAAGTTGAAGTTAAGGGATAAGGAAGATTTACTAGGGGTGATGGGCAAGGTTAATGGTTGGAGCCTAGGACAAGGACCAATAGACTGACTTTGTGAGGAGGAGTTTAGCTAATGCTCTAGAAAGCTTCTTCACAGGATATAGAAATCACTGCTTTGCCTCTACAATACCCAGATAAATAGAGAGGAGACTAAATTGTATGCTTACTAGTCAACAAAGCACCAAATGGAAAATGTAAACATCTCGATGTTTCCCAACAGCTGTGTGCTTGGGTATTATATACACAACATATCTCGATGGTTGAATTATTCACCTGATGTCTGGACGTTGTAGTTATGGCTCCATCATCTCTAGGGCATGATTTGGTTAACAATACTGACATTACTTTTTCTTCATTTACAAGTTGTCGCAGTAGTAGTCTTTCTCAGTTTCATGTCCCTTTTTCATTCACCTTTCCCAGTCTTGATTTCCCTTTTCCTGGGTCAAGTGAAAAAAGGTATTTTTCAGTAAAATAGTCATTCCAGAGGATTAACAACCAGAGGATTAACAATGGCACTTCCTACCAAAGAGGAGAAAACAAATGACTGGTTGCTAAAACATTTTGGAAAAAGGAAGTGCTAGCAATACGTGTTCTGGCCCACTCATAAGTTGCTATGTGTAATGTATGATGAAGAGTGGAAACAAATAAAATGATCATTCATTAGATTGAATTTTAATGTAGGAGCTCTGAAAGTAATGAAGGGAAAATGAAAAGCTTGAAACAGTAAAGAAAAAAATGAAAATATACGCTTGTACTTGAAATATGAGAAAAGCCTCCTAACAATGTTGGCTTTTATGCAAGGAGAAAATAGGAAGACATTTCCTTTTTAAAATTTTGTTAAAGAAACACTGACACCTGAAAAATGTTGAGAATCTTTGTTCAGGGACAATTCTGTCTCATAAAGTATCTCATTTTCTGGCCTTCTTTTGCCTTATCTTATGATTTTTTTAATCATTAAAAAAGTTAAACTGCTTCATTGCCCTCTTGTGTTTTCCTTGGCTTGCCTAATTATAACCTTCCATATGTAACATTGCTTTGGGGATAAAAGCGACTTAGAGGAGATAACAAATAACATTATAATTGGAGTCTATAAAAGTGACTTGGGGCAGAAACGTGTGCTTTTTAGAACAGCATCTGACACATAGTAGGTGCTTAAATGCATATTGATTAATTGCTTAATTAAGGCTGATAATTTGTTCAGTGAGTGAATGGATGAAAAAGTATCCAAGTACAATAATTCATATTGTTTGAAATGCCTAACATGTTTCTAGTGCCAGGTAAAATGGCAGTAGAAGATGTGGATGGAGAAATAAAACAGGAGTTCAGGAGACCATGATATAGTTGGGATTAGGGAAGCATTTTACATGAAATAGATTGAGGGAATGATGAAATGTTAGGCTGTTGGTGAAATGATTTAGGAGTTAAGAGAAGGGAAATGCCAAAATCCCAGTGGCTCAGAGATCTCCATTAGTTTGAGAAAACTCCATGGAAGAAGTGAAATTGAAAAAAGATATCCTCAGATAAATAAAAAATAATAGTGTTCATGATCATTTTAGGGTTCACATAGTTTACATCACACTTTAAAGTTTAGAAAGTCCTTTCTTCAAAATATCTTATGAGATAGGAAAAAATGTAAATGAATGTTGTATTTTTTTCATTTTTTTCCTACATCTGTTGATCATGTTTTTTGTTTGTGATCATATTTAATTATATTTTTTTTATGTTGAACCATCCTTTTCTCCCTGGCTATAAATTCAAATTCTCAGGAATGCTTTCTTAGATAAATTATTGTAGTCTAACAAGATTTTAGATAAAATTTTTGAATTGATATTCATCAGTGATTTGAGGCCACATTTCTGTTTTTCCTTTATACTAACCTTGTTTGGGTATTAAAACCATTCATCTCATAAAAGGAGTTTTGATATAGTACTTTTTTTCACTTGTTGAGAATATTTTGTATAGGTTTGGTATAAATTTTCTTTAAAAGTTTAACAGAATTCTCGTGTGAATCCATTAAGACTAGTTCCCTTACAGGTATATTTGATTCTCTGAGTTTGGATTGTTTAATATCTCTCTGTTTGGTGTTCCTTTAGTTTGAACATTTTGTAGTTCTCAAGGTAATCTTCCATTTCTTTTGAGTTCTGATTTTTGTTTTTAGCATTTAACTCTGCCTGTGCAAAAAGGTTCCTGATGATTCTTTTTTATATTAAATTTTTTGTGTTTTGATTTCCTTGTGTTAATTTGACATTTTATTTATTAGATTTTTTTGCCGTTTCCTTTTAATTTGATTAGCTTAAGTTTTATCAATTATGTTGTTCCTTTCAAAGAAACAATATGATTTTTCTATAATCATTTTGATTTTATAATTGATCTCTTTCTCTTGTAATTATAAGTATCTCTGGTTGTTTATTTTCTGGATTAGAAAAAAGGAATAATAAATAAATAATAATAATAAATTTTATTAAATACTTAAAAGGAATGGCATGTTGTACACAATATATTTGCAGTTCTGTGTGTCATCATCTTTTTATTATACTATGTTATAGGAATGCTTGTTTTATTACATAAATTAAAAATAAACTTTTTAAAATGTATGTTGAATTTGCTTTAACACATCATCATTATCCTTAATATGATTTCTACTGATAAAATTCTATCAGTTTCTGATATTGGAATGTTTGATAGCTTTGAGGACTTTGGTTGTGAGGACCTTCTTTCCAGTACCTATGGCTCCAGCACCCATAGGCTGCATCTCCATGGAGATTGCTCTTCAGGATAATAGCTAAGAGAGCTGGGCAGGAAATGGAACTGGAGGTCTGTAGGGTGTTGCTACTTCCATAGCAGTTTGTTTAACTTTGTGGTGATTGTTCATCAGTTAGGAGCAGCTAGGAAGAGCTTGTTTTCTCTGTTGGTTTCTTTCATCAGTGATGCCGGTAGGACTTGGGCTGGATGCAGGACTCATGGTTTGTGTTCATGGTTCTGGATTATCTCCATCAGGGTCTGAGGGGAGGGAGTAGTTGAGATGATAGTGGTGGATTGATTTCATTGATGGATTGACTGTCATGCTTCTTCTGGACACCCTGATGTGCAACTAAACCGGCTCACTTGCCCATAAGTAGCGGTTTGTTGGCAGGTAGGAGGATGTCTAACTTTTCCTCCATAGGAGTTGCTTCCCAGGATGATGACTGCAGGGCCTGTTTGGGCAGCAGGATTGGTAGTCTGTGGGGCGCTGTTGTTTTCAAACCTCTTGGACTCAGGATCCTGGACTGTCTCCATCAGAATCTGAGGAGAGATAATTATTAAAGTGTTGGTAATGGTTGGCCATTTTGGGGAACAAGTTCTCTCTTGAGATGCCTGCGAGGATGGTGTCATGCAGCAGGTCATATCTCAGAGTTTTAGTGTTGGAAAAGATGAGGCAGCTACTCTAGTCTCTTTACAAATAAGTAAATTATGTCCTCTATCAGAAAAGTGACTTGATCAGGGTCACACAAGTAACATGTGTTGGGGCAGCCTAATCCTCCCATTGCAAATGCAGGCTTACATTCCTATAAATATTTATGAATGTGCATAGATAAATAACTTTTAATGTACACATATATATATATATATATATATAAATAATCTCTACTTATAGGTGTTGTTGAGTGTGTACATATGTAATGATGCTGGTTGGTTTATTTTTTTTTAGAACTGAGAAAGAAGATGTAGCAAAATGTAGTTGGACCCAGAACCAAGAACACCATGGTTTAAATCCCCCATAGACATTTAGCTGTGTGATCCTGGGCACATCACAGCTTCTCAGCCTCAGTTTCCTCATCTGTAATATGGGATAATAAAAGTGCCTATCCCACAGAAATTTTGTGAGGATTGTATGAGGCAGTATAGCTAATTTGTCTTGCAAACTTTAATGTGTTTTACAAATTCTAGATATTTATTGTTATGATAGCATATTCTATCTTCCAATTATTTCATATTATTATCATCATCCTTTCTCACTCTAAAAGAGAATTTGAAAGTGTGAAATGAGCTCAGTGTTGACTCTCCCAGGGGCTCAGACCCCTGAGGCCAGCCCTGTTCTCCTGGTCTATTGAAGTATTTTGAAATCATGCAGGCGTTCTAGTCAATCATATTTTTTCTCCTATTCTCTGTCAGTGAGTGATGGACTGAATTTTTTTTCTTTTAAAGCAGAGAATCATCCTTTAACCATTTTTCTATCCTTTCCCCACCATTTTTATTTTACTTGGTTTATTTTAATAGACGTGTCTCATTCGTGTAGAATCCGTTTTCTCTCTACTCTTTGAAAAATGAAGAATATAACCTATAACAAGGCATAGGTCATTGGATCACTCGAGAGGAAATGACAAGCTATGTGGACATGTTATTTAGGACTAACCCTCCTGAAGTCAGCTAAATGTGTATCTGAGAGAAAAACAGCAGAGGTGTTTATGGAGAAAATAAATGTGCAAGGAAAATGAAACCTAGTCAATTAAATTCAAGAATTTAATTTCCTTTCTTTTCCTTGATAACTTTTGTTAATATTACATTTGCTACTATATATATATATATATATATATATATATACACACATGTACATAAACATATACTTGAGAAATATCCTAAATATTATATTATTCACATCCAAGGACATGTTCAGATTGTTTCTTAATGTTCCTTTGCTCTTCAAGGAAACAATCACTCACAGATTTTTATTTGGCCTATATGTAATTAATTAATTTCTGGCGTGAATCTCCCACTCTTGGATCAGCATCCCTGTACAAATATGCCACCCCGGCTGCCACAGACTTTGGCAACTAGCATAACTCTTAGCAAAGTACCCAGGGATTGCATGGTTCATGGTAATGAACCTGATAAGGTTGAGGCAGAGTAGTAAACAGTGAAGGAGATTGCAATTGCAGGACTCTGAGCTTTTTGGATAAGCAGGGATGCAAGTCTGCAAAGCCATTGATCTAAGACCTTTTAATAAGTAGCAGTGATCCTTAAAAAAAAAAAAAGGCTAGGTAGCAAGCCACATGAATTTTAAAATAATTGATTATCATAAAGTTCTTCCTCTAAGACAATTGAAAGGAAATAGATGATTATTGGGATACTTATAGGTTTCTTGAACATCCTCTTTTCTTTTAAATGCAATCAATTTCCTGTTCCTTATCTTTGGACTTCTTTTACTAGGCTTAGGAAATCTAATTTATTTGTTCAGGTGATTAAGACTATGCTTTAGATTTCTCATTGTTTCTTACAGGGAATGACTGGTGCCTTGGGGAATCTTAAGGAGACATTGAATCCTACTTTAGATTTCTTGTAGTATTAAAAAAAAGTCTGAATTATTTTGAAATTGACTAATTAAAATGCTGTTGCTCCAAGTCATCCTTGGTGGCAATGTTTATCTATTCTACCTCTGTTGAATGAGACTTTAAATATATTTCTTAGGAGCCCCTTACCACTGTTTACCACACCAGAGAATACCCTCTTCTCATCTATATGCAAAATTACTAGATTTTTCTGAAAACCTAGAAAAGGAAAATGAACAGTCATTATCAGCATAGGTTTACTAAGAACAGTAGGTGTTCTTAATATGGTGATGGGAATTAATGAGCCTGCTTTCTGGTTCTAATTCTACAGGTAACTACTTTGTGACCTTGAGCATGTCATAATATCCTTAAGAACCTTAGTTTTTACTCAATTGTAAAATTGCAGAGTTAGTGCACATTCGACTTTTTTAGTACTAATATTCTCTGTTTCTTTTATTCTAATTATAAATGAATGAAGGAAAAAACATTTATTAAGGTGTTGTTATATCAAGTCCCAGGTTTTGTGTGAAGCAATAAGGATATATACATACAAAGAAAGGAAAACAAAGTAAAAAACAAACAGATAAATCTGCTTTAAAGGAGCTTAAAGTTTATTGATGGTGACAACATGCAAACAATGTACGAATGAAATACATGTTGAATTGTAGATAATCTTAGAGCTAAACCCTTAGTGGTAACTCCTTCTTGCTCCCCCCCCCCAAGACCAGATACAAATACAAATACAAAAAAAAAAGGTACTATCTACATACCTACACCTATGGGCTCATATTCTAATAGTACTGGTTTAATGATTGTTCCTAGAGAAAGAGATGGAAAGGGGATGAGACATACAAGAATTCAGTAGCATCGTAGGAAAATATTGGCACTCAGAGGTGGCATGACATCTGTCTCCTGTGTATAAAGGACCATCATATGGAAATGAGAGAGATGAGACTTTTACTCTTTTGACCCAACAAGATATAACCAGGAATGAGGACAACATATAGCAAAGAAGGAAATCTGTGCTTACTGTTACGGAAAGCTTCCAATAACTGGAGTTATTTTTAAAAGAATTGGAATGAATGGGCCAGGGTGGTAGAGTAATTTGGTTGTCTGAGGGCTCTGGTTAGTTGTGTTCTAGTTAATTTAAGAGTTCTTTGTACGTTGCGATTTTTGAGCCTCAGAAAAGCATTGTTTAAGCTGTTATAATCTAATTTTCAAGTTTATAGTGTAACTATTTTTGATAAATCACTATCTCAGGAGTTTGATGCATTAATAACATGGGTCTACAGTCTGACTCTGGAAACTCATCACCAGAAATTTAATCAAAAGGTAGTGCTTTTATTTATTTTTTTTGGTCATAGCGACCCACAAGAAAACAAGCATGCAAGACAGCCTCCAGCCTTGTGTGGCCATCTTCCATTCATCTAATAAAGTGATGGAATGATGAAAACCTAATACATGGTAGGTGAGATTTACTTAGATTTCTCTTTTCTTTAAAAAAAACTATTATTATTTTGTTTATATCGTTGTTTCTTCCCAATGACACATCACCACTACCAAAGTTGGTAAGCAGAACACATCTCTATGTTTCCCAAACCTGATCATCTATATCTCATTCCACATCTCTAGTCTCAGACCTCCAGGATGTATACTTAGTGCTGCTTATCTTCAACCCTAATTGATCACTGCATTGATGTGACTTTTGAAATCACTCAGTTATATTTCTTTACATTATGGTGGTAAGCATGTAAATTCTCCTACTTGGTTTAGTCACTTCCTGCTATGAGATTCAGGTCAGAACTCAGCACTGAGAGGAGGAAAGCAGCAGTTGTGGTGAGAGTGGAGGTGAAAAAAAATGGATTGACCAGTGAAGAATGAAGTATGATAAATGAATAGCCAAAGTACAGCCCTGGAACCTACAAAGAAAGTCCACTCAATGTAAGGAGGCCTTTCTCTGTTTTGTAGACATGGTAAACCAAGAAGTCAAAACAAAGGAAGGGAAGGCCTTCATTAGTGTGAGAGAATCTTTCTTTTTTAGAGATTTGCCAAAATGCATAAGGATGAGGTCACTGATATGTATAGCTAAATATATATGTATCTGCCCATATCCTCATTGAAACTTCAACTGCAAATAAATAGAAGAAAATATTTGGTTTATTAGCTACAGCTACAGCTGATTCTTGTACCATTTGATGTATATAGAAGCAAAATTTCCCTTAAGAAATATATTTTGTCATTCATATCAAATAGTTACAAGGCATTATTTCAAGAAGGCCTACTTTGTTGTAAATTTACAGTTGTAGAAAATTATTTTTTTCAGGGAGAATGGACAAACTACCTTTATTAGAACCTGCTATATGCCTAATACTCTGCTAGGCCTTGAGGAAACAAATTCAAAAGTGAGACAGTATCTGCCCTCTATGAGTTTACATTCTAATTGGGAAGAGCCACATAAAGAAAATGGTGGCCCTAGAAGGGAGCTAAAGATTGGAGAGACACCAGGATTTTAAATGGAAACATACAGAAGGTGATTTTCATATGCTATTTCTAGAAACACCGGGAATACATATGAAACTACCATTTTGTGTGTGTGTATGTATACACACACACACATATATATACACATGTGTGTATATTTATACACACACGTATGTATGTGTGTATGTATGCGTGTATTTTAATAGAATTTCCTGGGAAACAAGTTATATAATTTGCCAAAGACTGCACAGCACATACAAGTCAGAAGTCAGACTTGAGCCTCAGTTTCTTGTCTCCTAGAGCAACTCTTCACTCTGCTTCTGAATTTATTTCAAACAATAATGATCTATTTTTCCTCCATTAAGAATCAGATATGGGGAAATAAACTAGCTATTTTCTTGTCCAGAAAACCAAAACGCCTACGATTCAGAGACAGCTGGCACATTCTGATAAACCTCTCAGAAAGTTGGGAATCTCCACTCATTGTCCTACCAGCATTAAACAACATGTATCCTGCCATATTTGTTGAATGACCCAATTCCTGGGGAGACAGCATTCTCTTAGTGGAGAGCAGGTAATTTATTTGCCTTTCAGCACTGACTGGGCATCTGTCTTTTGTCCTTTTGCCATTTAGCACAAATAGATTTTCTTCATCACACAGTGGGCATCCAAACAGGGCAAGTGTTTTGATTGTTCATTGTTAGTTGTAGGACTAGGGGTGGGGATTTTTTTTTCAATCAAGAGCCATTGACTCACAGCAGGAAAAAAATCAGTTTAAGGCCCTTTTTAAAAGTGTACACACACACACACACACACACACACACACACACACACGCCATTTTTTGTTTTTCTTTGGAGATATCAACTTCCCAACCCATTAATTCCTTAATTAAAAATAGGGAACACAGTTTGATTTACTAAGTAGAATAGTTGATTAAAAGAGATGTGTTTCAGAAGTGTAGCCCAGTGGAAGAGACCCTTAGATTGGCATCTGTCTGAGCACCTGGGTTCATCTCTCCCTTCTGTCTCCCTTACTACCTGTATGGCTTTGGGAAATACCCCTCTGCTCTTTGGGATTCCATTCCTTTTGGATTCACTTTCTTCATATGTGAAATAAGGACACAATAGTAGATTTTGGATTTTCCTTTTTTGTTTGGTTTTTGGACCCCTTTGGTAGTGTGATGACGCCTACAGACAGAGCTTAGGTTTGGATTGAGGATTTAGGTGTCAGTGTTTTCATCTAATCTGCATAATGAAAAAAACAAAATGTCTTGGAATTTATTGTATTCACTAGACACAGTTCAGATATAACTTTTAGGTCAGGGCTGAGGTTTTTGTCTTTCTCACATGTGCTTCATTTTATTTCAACATTACAGTTTGTAAAATGGGTTCAAAAAAAAGCTTTCATTCCTGGACTAATTCTAATGATTAGTAAAGTATTTGTAAATAAAAAAAAATGGCACCTGGTTTGACTCAAATCCATTTCACTTCCTGGAAGGAAGGCAGAAGATTTAATGTACATTTTTTGAGTTGGATTCAAAAGAGTCAGGAGCATATATATTCTAGAAAATTTACATGAAATCAAAGTAAGTGAAACCTGTGAACTTCACTGAATCCTGTTGATCTGGGAACCAAAGATTACTGGTTTTGGAGTCAGAGGAACTGGGTTCAAATCTGTGCTGTGATGCTTACTACCTGCATGACCTTGAGCAAGTCAGTTAACTTTCCTATCCTTAGTTTCTTCATCTGTAAAATAAGATAGTTAGACTGTTGGAGCTTTAATATTCTTTAGATCTTGTGATTCCATGATTCTGTCATAGCTGAGTCTCTCTCTTTCAAAATTCTGTATCTGTTTTCATGAAAACTCATGATTAATTGTTCAAGACCATTGGACCTTTGAGATTGTTGTTGGGATAACAACGTTGTACGTCCCTATCTCAGCAGGCTAGACCTGAAAAGGTCAGAGTTTTCCTTAATCTCCTCAAATAATTGTATTTATTCTAACTGTTACAGGGGTGAAAGAGGAAATTTACCATGACTTCATTTAGCATAATCACGTGTGATGTGAGACCCCCTGGTTTGATGATGTCACTTAACAAAAAAAATCAGTCTAACTACATCAAAGGAGAAGACCTGCAGCCCCCAAAACAGGTTTCTTGCCAAGGAGTGTGAGCAAAATCCCAAACAAAATTAACCTTCTGAAGATACTTCCAAACCGATTTCTTCTTGTATGATTTTACAGGTCTCTCTAGGCACCCATTTAGTTTCAACACGAGGTTACTAGGCAACCAAGGATAATGTCAGAAATCCTCTGTTGTTCTCACTCTCAGTTTAAGATATGAAATTTTGCCAGAAATAAGGATTCCAGATATTTGATTGATCTTTTAAATATGTGCTCAATTTAGTTGAGCCAAGTAATAAAAATCAGGCATTATAAAAAAAGTGATTTTGCTTTAATGATTAGGGATGCTGATCCAAGTTAGAAATCTTTGCTTAAGGACTTTAAATACAATAGTAGCTATGGCTTCATGGGGCTAATACAAGTTTTACCATGTTGATAAATATAAGTCACTGTTCTAGGAGTACAAGTGTTATCAGACCGTTGGAGTTGTTTTGTTTTTTTTAAGAAAGATTAGAATGTACTGCTATGATTAGAGTGGTGACAGTGTTTGAGTTAACTTAAAGATTTAGTGAAATTTATGAATTTCCAAGGTGATTGAAGTAGATGAAAAGACAAAATAATTTGGAGAAACAGAAAAGAAAAAATATCAAGGGAAACAGTGACAGGGAAAAAGTATAAAGGAAGGAAACATATATAGACTTCAAACTGTATCATTAAAATGTTAGTCAGCAAAACTGTTTTATTCTGTTAAATAACAAACGAATAGAAAGTGCATCAGTATAATAAACTAGATAAGCAAGAAGCCAGAATGACTGAAGCTGGTGGACCAGTGTTTGCTCAAACCAAGAACAAAAATTAGGAGTGAATGGATGCCCTTTTGGACAAGAACCCCTGGGAAGACTAGAAAGCATTCAGAAGATACTAGATTTTAAACCAGCACCTTCCATTACATACCACAGTACTCTCAGAATAGATAGCCTGAACATAAAATCTTGTGTCATTAAAAACAGGAGAAAGGAAAAAAAAAACATATATCAGTGACTTTTCACAGTTAGGACTGGAGGAAGATTTCTTAACAAATGGCACAATATCATACAATTTTTTAAAAAAGGATCATTATTTCAATTATTTGAAATTAAAAAGCTTTTGTAGAAATCAAAAAGAAAAGTATTTTTATACTAAATATATATGAAATTGATTCAAATTTGTACATTCCCCAGTAGATCAAGGGTCAAGAAACAAACCATGTGCAAAACAATTTCAAACAAGAAATGACCATTTACCACATGTTCCAAATCATTGGCATAAATAGAATGGTAATTAAAACAACACTGAAGTTTTACTTCATTCTCTACAAAATAAAAAGATGGTTAAAATTGGTAAAAATCATTGTTGGGGGAGTGGGAGTTGTAGGATGGCAGACATCCTTTTAATGAAGCTATACTCGATTAAACTATTTTATATATCAAGTTAGAATTATGCAAGAAAATAGATACTGTTGTCCATACCCTTTGAGCCATTGATTTCACTACTGGGTTTATACACCAAGAACTTAAAAGATTTTTAGAAACAAAGGTTCAAAAGATACTAAAGGATTGATAGCAGCATTCTTTGTAGTGTCAAAAAATACAAAGCAAAATGAATGCTCATATATCAGGGACTTGGGGGAAAATGAACAAGAATATAGAAATGCTTGTTTTATTGCATAAAATTAAAAATAAAATTTCCAAAAGTGAATGGAACTCCACTTGATAGAAAGGTGATGGACTTCAGATGCATTTTGGGACGTAAAAATGAATGTAGTAGAATATCATTATGCAGTAAGAAGTAACTAATATGAAGACTTCAGAAGAACTGAGAAGATCCAAATGAACCAATGCAGAATAAAATAAAAGACTGCCACAAGGCAAAGGAAAGGGATCCCAAAGGAAGGCAAACCACATGTGGTTGAAAAAGTGATGCTTATCTCAGAAAACCATGAATGAAACATACCCTTTTTCTTTCTAAAGGCTATCAGGGCAGAACACCATATATATTGTTATATAGGATCATTGTATCCAGCAGCTGGAAGACACAGTGGGTAGAGTACTGTGCCTGGAGTTAACAAGACTTGAGTTCAAGTTTGGCTTCAGACACTCTCTAGTAATTTGCCCCTGGGCAAGTCTCATAACTTTGGTTTGCCTTAATTCACTGGAGAAAGAATAGCAAGTCACTCTGGGATCTTTGTCAAGAAAACCTTATACAGGGGCACAAAGAATAGGACACAATTGAATAAAACAGCAAACAATTTGTACTTAATTGCATCGTGTAGTTATTACTGTTGTTTCAAGAGAAGTTCTAGTTGGGGGAGATGAGAAAGGCCTCTCCCCCTGCTAGAAATGACTGCTATAAAAAAGTGAATAGATAATTTGTGCTAAGAAATAAAAGATAGATAGATAGATAGATAGATAGATAGATAGATAGATAGATAGATAGATAGATAGATAAAGGTGGAAGTTTCAAAGAAGCATGGTGTAATGAAAATCTTCCTAACAATTTCAGCTATTTTATAGTGAAATCTACTGTGTCAGGAGGCAGTGGGCTTCTCCTCACTAATGATCTTTGAAAAAAAATTCAGTGGTTACTCATTGGGTATTTGTTAGAGGAGAGTTCTCAGTTCGGGTAAAGGCAGGCTGCACTAGATGATCTTTGAGGTCCCTTCCAATTCTGTTAGTCAACAAGCATTTATTAGACATCTTCTATGGACCAAGCACAAAGACAGGATCTCAAGATCATATGTGGATTAATGGGGGACACAATATGCAAACAACTATGTAAAACCATATTGTTATTGTTGTTTCCCCCCCATTCTTTAAGGGGACCAAGAACATCAGGAAGGTGATGCTTCATTTTACAAGTGAATTGCATTTAAGTGAGGCAGGGCAGTGCAAAGTCATCAGCCTCACTCCCTCCTCCAGAGTCATCTGAGTCCAGTGGCAAGACATAGGTCAGGATGACTGAAAATGGCCCTGAATGCAGTGGGAGACCTTGGCCTTTTTAAGCTAAGGTCTTTATTAAGTCTGAGTTTGTCTTGGGCAACACCCATTCAGTGATTTAAGGATAGGTAAGAAATGAGACAAAATATAACCTCTTTTACTTATTACTCAAAGAAAAAACAAAAACAAAAACTTCAATCTCAGAGGGGAAGACTCAGTGTTTTGGGGCAGAACAGAAACAATTTCTATTTACACTCACTCTGAGCCAGCAAAACCCGAACAGTGACGAAGTGAGGCTTGGACTGTGACCCTTTATTGGCCAATAAGTGGGAGCCTGAGTGATTTGGGTTTAAGGCATACTCAAGTAGCTCCATTTGAATCCCAATGGGCTTTATCAAAACCTGATTTTGCAGAGCTCTATTTTAAGAAATCAATGTTCCTTTGGGCAGAGCACTCACATATAAGGATATGATTCCTCATATAGATGAGGGAGGGAGAGAGAAAAGGAAGAATGGAAGGAAGGAAGGAAGGAGGAAAAAATATATGGATATAGGACAAACTTGAAAGTCTCAGAGAAGATGCTAGCCATTAAGGGTGATAGGGAAAGGCTTCTAACAGAAGTGATGTGTTAGCTAGAGCTTGAAGGAAGTCAGAAGGTAGCCATGAGGAGGGAAGGGATTACAGGAATGAGAGACAGTGAAGATACTGGATGATGGACAGTTCTGTTTGAGGAAAAGAAATGAGACCAATGTCACTGGATGACAGCAAATGGGAGTAAGTTATAAAAGACTGAAAACTCACAAGTTTAAAGAACTTTTAAAACCAAAGGGGAGAACAAAACCTAACAGCTACACATATGGAGATCTTATTTGCCAAAACGTCCTCTGGTCCCTGTGACCTTATGCTGGTGAAGTATCAACTTCAGTAAGTCCACTGAATGACTGGTGATCCTTCTAGACATTTGGCTGTTTCTGCTGTTGTAAGAGACATGACCCCAGCTGATTGGGAGAAAATGTCATTGTACTTACTTGCTGAGATGGGTCAGTCTTCCAAAGCAGCTGTTTTTGTGTGCCACTGTGGTTTAACTTCCAAATGCCCAGTTCTGCCTTGTATTATTTTATCTATTGTTAGTAAGATGAGACTTCTTAAAGGTGTCTCAAAAGAAAACTGCTATAATGACATTGGCATTGGATTTGGGCTAAGAGAAAGTGAGTTTACATTCCAGCTGTATCATTTTCTCCAACTGTGACCTTGGAATGTAATTTTTTTTAACTCTTCAGGGCTTGAATTCCTTGTAAGTAAAACAAGGGGGTTGGATGTCATGTATTTTAAGAAGGTTCTCTCCCAATCTAATTCCTACCATTCTCTCAGCCTTTGTTTTCTCTTTTGTAAAAATGAGGGTATTCATCTCTTAAGTTCACTTGAATCCTCAATTCTTACAGTCCAGACTATAGAGATCAGTGTTTACAAAGGACTTTGGAATCTGGAAGTAAAATGAATAATTCTGTATTTCCATTTTCTTTCAAAGCTCAGATTATCACCTGACTTGTTTAGGTATTCTCTTCAAACTCACTGGACTTTTGAAAAAACTTCTTCCATTTGCCCTTCAAAAGCATAAAAAATAATATGATTTTCAAAATGCCAAACTGAGAACTAGAAGAAATATAAAAATAGTATATGCAAACTTATTTAAAAGCCATTCAGTTAATGAAATACAGATGCCCTTTGAAATCCATCTAATAACCACAAAATGGCAAATGGTCCTCTTTTCAAAATCTTTAGTACCTTGGAGATGCCCATGACCTTTGGAAAACAATGATACCCACAAGAATTCACTTTCTGGTTTTCTACAGGGCTTTTGGGGAGAAATATCTCAGAAAATACCCGATGCCACTGACATAAATAGGACCCACACTATTCAGCTCCATACTATGCAGCTTGGATGGACAGGTGGTGCAATGAATAAAGCCCCTAACCCAGGTTCAAGGGGACTCGAGTTCTGATGTGACCTCAGATACTAGCTGTGTGAGCCTGGAAAAGTCACCTGACCCTGTGTGCCTCAGTTTCCACATCTGTAAAATAAGCTGGAGAAGAAAATGGCAAACTATTTTATCTTTGCCAAGAAAACTCCAAGTGGCATCACAAAGAATTGCTCACACCGTAAATGACTAAACAGTAGTACTATGCACACCTTTGCTTGAAGCTGTACTGTTTTCTGAGGCCTCTGCATAACAATGTCACCAGATTCCTATAGAACAGGTCAGTCTTTTGGGGAGAGAGAGAGAGTGTAACATTTGGTAAAATGAAGCACTGGTTTCACTTTCTGCCTGTTTCTTCTGCTACTTTGAGTGGATCAGATCCAGTCTCTAGGCTCCATTCCTTCCCTGTAAAATGTCTGCATTGCATTAGATAACCTCTCAGTTCCTTTCCAGCTTTAAATTTTATGATGTCCTGTGAAATACTCTTGCTTGAGTCTTATACTTCTGAGGAATCTTTTTTTAGCTGTTATCTAGCCCAAACTCTCAATTGTTTTTAAGAGAATTCCTTCTCCAGCTTTGGATTGGAAACGCTTGGTGAACAGGAGCTCACTGTTTCCTAAGACTCAATTTCTTTGTCAGACAGTTCTAGTTGTTACAAAATTATTTTTTACCATCTCTATACAGTTTTCTGCTTCTGGGAGATACCCAGAATAAGTCTTTTCTCTCTGTTCCACAAGATGATCTCTCAACCCCATTTCTTCTCTCCTTATAACTTCCAAGTTTTCATTGATTTCTTCCTCTTGCCCAACAGTCTCAAAGGAGGAGATGGACCTTCTTTCCAGTGGAGCTAAACTCTCCATCTAATCACTCAGTCCAATTATATTGTATCTCCTCTACGAACTTTCATTGTCATTCATTTGAGAAGCATTTAGTAAGCACCAACTTCATATTGTGCTCTGTTTTAGTTACTAGAGATGCAAAGGCACAGTCACTGTCATCAAGGAGATTACGTTCTGTTGAGAGAAGACAACATGTACATGTATAAGTACGTTAAAATGTAGGCCAAAGGAAGATTGGATTCGGCTTCTCTGCATAGAAATATGCACGCCCTAAACAAACAAATGAATAAGAGCAGCCTTCCCTCGAAGTTGTAATGACTTTCTCTTCCTCTTCTCTGTCAGATTTGGAGAACTGCTTAGGTAGTCTGTATTGCTGCCTCTGCTTCCTTATCCTTCACCCCTCAGTCCCAAGAAATTCATCTGTCTTAACTCTCACTTTACTGAAATGGCTTTCTCCAAGGCCACTAGCAAGAGTGCTGTTGGAGATAGCTTGCACTCATTCAAAAGAGTTGATTGTTAAAATTTTAATGTGGGTATTTATACCTCAGATATTGACAAATGCTACAAATCAGAGCTTTATTTATTGTTTTATCAATTGCTAGACTTAAGAATGTGATGGAAAAAATACTGCAGATTAAACTTAAAAGTGCATTATGCTTTTTTCCCCACAGAGCTAGTTGTTAAACGTTTACCAGGAAACTTGGTCCTGAGGAACTCACTCTTAATATATCTGTTTATCTCTTTTGTTTTCTCATTTTTCTTGACATTTCTGAAGCATTTGACTCACATACAGTCCATCCTTTTGGATGTTCTCAGGTCCTAAAAAGGAACTTTTTCCTTCTCTTATTTCTCCCACCTGTCCCTTCAAAGCTGAGTCTCCTAAGTGTCTATACTTAGCCATCTTCTCTCTCCTCCCTGAAGTCCCTTTCACCTCTGGACACTCTCAGTGATACTGTATGCCTTGGGGATCTCCCTCCCTCTCACAACTTACATCAGCACCTTTATATAAATTCCTCTTTCTATCTTTGCCTCTTTTCAGTGGTCCAGTCCTTAATTCATAACTCTCTGTTTTGCACCTCACTCAGTATATGAACACGTAATACTCAACAAAGTATCGTAAGATCCCAGATAAAACAATAATAGAGAGGTTTGTTGTCTTCCTACACAGGCATTCAGGACATAACAGAAAATCTCCCAAGACATATCAAAAAGGATGACAATTACTCATTTCTAAATATTCATGTAGGCACAAGTTGCATTTACAGAAGGAGACAAAGAAGCATATTTAAAGATTATGGGAGTAACTAGCTGGCACAGTAGATAGAGCACTGGTCCTGGAGTCAGGAGGACCTGGGTTCAAATCCAGCTTCAGATATCACTTACTAGCTGTGTGACCCTGGGCAAGTCACTTAATTTCAATTGCTTTGCCAATTTTCATATATATATATATGTATGTATATATACATATATATGTATATACATATATACATATATGTGTGTGTATATATACACACACATACACACACATACATATATACACACATAATATACATATGCACACGTACATATTTACATACATACATATATACATACACACACATGTATATATGAATGAATGAGATCTTATATAAGAACCTGAAGGCTGTAAGGGCACAGTTTGTGCTTTCCTCACCATTGTTTATTGAAGACAAATGATGTAGAAAAGGGAAAAAAAATCATTGAAGTAAACGTCTGGCTAAGAAAGTATGTAAGAATGGAATTTGGATTTCTGTTCCATGACTTACAATATAAGGTTCACAGATTCCTGTCCAGAAGCAGAACAAAATTAACAAAGAACAATAAGAATTTATTTGCTAGAGTCTTGTAAATCAGATAGGAAACTGAAAAGTTGTGGGTGATTTTCTAATCCCATCTTCTTGAGCACCCATCAGTGATTTTTCACCCAAGATTATCATTTGAGAATCATTTAGTCAGCCAGCCTTAAGTAGCTTTTCAAATGGAATATTTATTGAAGTGGTTCAGAAAGAATGGCTGGTACAAAATATTCCTCCCTCCACCCTCCTCAGATTGCTTATGACATCCTCTTTGTTAATACATACAGAATCCAGGGGGAAGGGAGCTCAAGTCTAAAAGACGCAGGTGAAGCTCACTAAGACCCTTTCAGAATGCTTCCTTTCCATATCTCCTCAGGCTCATACTGTATCATTGTTCAACAGCTTCCTCTCTGGTCATCATGCCTCTGTTTGACTCTATCTGTTCTTCGTGCTGCTGCACAAATAATCATCCCAATATACCACTCTGATGTTGTTCTGGAGTCATTTCAGTCATGTCCAACTCTCCATGGTCCCATTTGGAGTTTTCTTGGCAAATACACTGGAGTGGTTTGCCATGTCCTTCTTGAGGCAAACAGGATTGAGTGACTTGCCCAGGGTCACACAGCTAGTAAGTGTTTGAGTTTAGAATTGAACTCAGATCCTCCTGACTCCAGGGCTGGTTCTCTACTACTCTGATACTTACATTTTAAAAACAAAAACAAAACTGTGGTTTCTTATTCAAAGTCTATATAATAATGTTTCTAGCCTTATAACATACTTTTGAATGTACCTCTCCCTATCCCCTTATAAATTCTCCATGCTCTGAACAATCTAGTCACTAACTTATCTATTTAATCCAGAAAAATAAAAATCCATAATTTAATATAATTGTGGTTTATTTATATAATTATATAATATATAATAATTAATTTATGTAATTTAACATAGTTATAAATCATAAACCCAAGCTTGCTACTAAGCAGCTAGGTGGCATAGTGGATAGATTAGAGTCAGTAAGACCTAAGTTTTAAATCTGGTCTTAAAGACTTATAGCTACATGACCCTGGGCAAGTCACTGAAACATTATTGTTGTTGTTGTTAATTATTATTTTTATTTCTAAATGTTCACAGATAATTTCTTTAGTAATCTATTCTGCAGCTATGCTTGAAGCTTTTTAAATCTTAGAAATGAATGAGTCATTAAAAGGAAGTATTTTTCAAGTGCATTGAGATTAATTTGATTTCTTTTCACAACTCTGTACTTGTTGTAAAGTACAGAAAGAAGCTGCTTCTACACGTTGAAGTATAATTGGACATGTAATCATGGTATTTCAAGGCCAGGTTTTTAGAGTGGGAGAACTTTTAATCAGTTAAGGTCTATGGTATTCATAATACTGGGATAAATTCTTGAAAATCAACATGTTAGCTACTTTCAAAATTCTTATAAAAATAACCTTTCTTTTTTTCCTAATTTATCTTCCATATAAACATATGGACATTTAAATTCCTACTAAAAGTAATAAAATAAATATAAGAATAGAAATTTTCTTCAAACAGTTGAATATGCAATTTAATATAGAAGGAAAAAAAATTTTTATTTTATTTTATTATCCCATTCCTGATACCAGTAATATTAAATACTATATATTAGCCACCATTCACATATGTGTACGTGTACATTTATGTATACATGTGTATATAGATATGTGTGTTTAAGTGTGTGTATATGTATATATCAAGCTGTGGCTTCCATGGAGAAGGGCAGGCTAATACCCCTGTCTTCTATCAATAGAGGTTAACTCGGTGACCAATCAGCCTAGCTCTTTTTGATCTCCCCTGAATGTTTTCTACATTTGACAACTTGTCAGGTATATAGCTCTTTATTGTCATTTTGAAATCTGCAAAAGAAAAAGTCTGCGTGTGTTCGGTTTGATTTTTAATGATTTCCTGTTTTACAGGAGTAAGCATTAAAGCTATTTACCAGATATGTCAGCTGATTTGGTCTTTTAACTGTAAGCTTGGCCAATGTGTATTATGAAGACTCAGCCTTTGGAGGAGGTGACTTTTCACTTCTTTAGTGGGCCTTATTCCATATTGCTTTTCAAAGTGACTCTCAGTATCGTATTAAGTTGGTGCTAATGAATTTGGACAAGGTTTTAATTCCATTAAACAAAAAAGAAACATGAGTTCATAAACACATGAAAGAATTAGCTTAAAGTACCCAAGGAGAAGCAATTTTGTTGAAGAAGGAACTGGAGTCTTGCTTATTTTCCTTTGAAAGGAATTAAATATAAAAAAGAAAAAATCTGCAAATATAAGCAAGGTTGAAGGACAGGAGAGTCCTATTGTTCGTGCTTCACCAGTGTCCCAGTTATCTGGAGCAACAGATGACTGTAGATGCAAGGCTTGGATAGTGAAAGAATGGCAGCTGCTGTCAGAGACAGCCCTGAAAGCCTAGATTTTGATGCCACCTGTCTGTTTGATGAGATTACTCCATTTGGACAGGGGCTCCTCAGTGCCCTAGTTTTTTATTAACCCACTTACTACCATGTTGCTCACTTGCCCTCTTATTGGACTCACTGCTGTGTCTTGACCTGTATTTGCAATAGCATCTTAAACACTTTGCAAAGAGACTGTTCATTTAGGATGTCAGTACCACAGGAGGGGAGCAGCTTAGGAAGCTGCAGGATTGTTATATTTTTCTACCCTCCAGGATAAAAAGCATGTTGTTTTGACAAGAGCTGAAAGTGGTCCAAGGGAAGATGCCTCAATGAGAAAATAAATAAATAAAGCCAACCCCAGGAAATCTTTTATGAAACAATATGGGTTGACATTATTTCATACTTCCTGGCAGATTGGAGTGTTTGAAGGATAAATATTCACCAGGTGGTCAGAGAGAAAAATATCCTCTTCTATGAGATGCTGGATAATATTTAGATTGGAATCTTTTATTTATTTATTTATTCATTATTCAGAACATACTCAAGCAAATAATGAACAGCATTGAAATTCCTTGCACCTTGGTTTCCACTTCTGTAAAATGAAGAGCCTATACTACATTACATTCAAGCTTCTGTCCAGCTCTAAAGCATATGGCCCTACAAAGATTTTTTTAATGCCAGAAGAGGACTTTTTTTTTTAACATTTCTTTAGGGGTTTTCCTGCTGTCTTTCCACTCCCCCCCCCACTGAATTCAGAAAGGAAAAAAAATGATGATTAGTTCATTTCCTTAAAATGAAGAGAAAGCATTAACTCAAGTTACCCGAATCTACTTCCTTCTTGTATGAATACATTTTATTTTTCAAAAAGCATTTGTCACTAAAACCAGAAATAGTTATTTATGTTTATATTTTGAATCATGCCTATTTAGGTAACTTGAGTTAATGCTTTCTGTTCATTTTAAGGAAACATACTAATTATCACTTTTCTCCAAGCTAAACTTGCCCACTTCCTTTGACTGATCCTTGTATGCTATGGTTTTGAGATTCTTCGCTATCTAGAGTAGCATTTCTTGGATACCCTTCAACTTATTCGTGTGTTTGCCAGAATGTGATGTCTAGAAATGAATCCACACTATAGATGTGGCCTCCTCAGGGCCCAGCATTACAGTCATATCCTCTCTACTTGTAGAAACTCTGCTTCACTTAATGGAGCCTAAAATATCAATAGCTCTAACATGTCCCACTCCTATCTAGCAAGGCTGACCCCAGGTGTCTAAAGAAGCCTCTCTTTAACCAAAGCAAAACTAGAACATGACCATCTGCATTACCACAGGACTTCTCCCCCTCCTTTCATCTCTTCTTCAGGAACTGATCATTAAATCAATGTTACTTTTGCTTCTGTGAAAGCCATGATACTTTCCTGCTCCCTGACTTTACTATCATAGTATGCAGACATTATGATTCTCTTGCCCATCTTCCACTCACTTCTCATTCATTTTCATCCATGTGTCATTCCTCCTATTTCCCTTACACTCTTCCTTATTTTTCCCCATTGTGTTGTTTGAATTGCCTGGTCTACCATTAACAAACCGTCTTTCACTTTGGAAATGGATCTTCATCCAAGAAGCTACTTTGTGTGTGTGTGTGTGTGTGTGTGTGTGTGTTTACATTTAATTTTCTATTTGTGTATTATGTCTCTCCAGTAAAATCAAAGTTTCTTGAGAGCAGGGACCACTTCATTTTTGTCTGTTTTTCTTACAAACCTGCCCAGTTACCTAGTAGAAAGTAGGAGTTTGAAAAATGCTTCGTTTTGCAAATATCCTTATTCCTGACTTCACAGTGAAGATGCTGAATTGCATGTGAGAGATTAGCCAAGGAATCATCATCCTAATTAGCAAAAGTGAGCGAACACAATCACATTTCAAGTTCATCAACTGTCTTCAAATATTTTGGGGTTTGCAGAACCCTTATGCTATTTTGTTTTGCAGTGTTTCTTTTTTTTTTCTCACAGTCAGTGAATGCTGGAGGGAGACAGAATGTGGTCTGTGTTTCTAATTCAGTTATACTTAACCCATCAACATGGAGTCTGATATGAGATGTGTGTAGGCTGGTTTAAAAAACATCACACATGTTCTGTCCTAAAAACAAAATGTTATCAGTTTAGGCTTAAACATATTCACTTTCTGATGAAATCAAACATAGCAAAGGCAGAAGTAACCCAATGGCTCCTATATCTGATGGAATAGTGTATGGTTAACTGGACATTTATCTAGAGCATGGTGTCCAACTCAAGTAGACATGTGAGACGCTAACCCATGGAGAAGGATCCCTGCCGGCCAAATACTGACTTAGAAAACCATATAATAATATATCTGTGTTTCCTTTTATTTTTTAAATTTTGTCAAATATTTCTCAGTTATATTTTAAATAAGTCCTGTGGGCCGTGTCTTTGATGCTTGTGATCTGTAGCGTGCTTTAGCATACCACATTCCTGTGTACGTACTAGCGTCTAGTGTATTATTGCATCTCAGCTTCACCAGAGTAAATAAACAAGAATCAAAGTTGTAGGTTTGTCAGTTTGAACTTGGGGCATGTGTCAAAAAACCTCCAGGTTGGATGGAAGCTAAGAAGCCATTTAATTTAGTCTGTACCTAAATGAACATTTACACTAGGCCACTCTATATCCCTAGCCAGTCCTTTCTACTTTTGCATATCTCAGATTGCTTGGAAGTTTTTTGTTCTTTTTTTTTCCATAGGGGGTAGGACTTAAGTGACTTGTCCAAGGTCACACAGCTAGTAAGAGTTAAGTGTCTGAGGCTGGATTTGAACTCAGATCCTCTTGACTCCAGGGCCAGTGCTTTATTCACTGTGCCACCTAACTGCCCCCAATTTTTCCTTATAAAAAGACAAAATTGATGTTATTGTAATCTACCTCCTCCACTCAGTCCCCACCCTGTAACTTTTTTGTTCTATTTTCTGTAGCCAGGTAGAATTTATCTATTTTTCATTCTCTATGACAACACTTTAGATACAGAAATAAAACCTAAGTCTTCTCTTCTCCAGCCTAAACTTGTTCCTTTAACAAATCTTTATATAGCATAATCGTAAGACTCTTCACCATCCTTATTACCCTTCTTGAATATTCTTGAACTTGTCAATTTTTAGCAAAAAATATGATGTCTAGAACTTTACACCTGTATTTGATGTGACCTGCCTAGAACTGAGTAAAGTAGATTTATTACCCACCCCCCAACCCCCAGCTATTCTGGAAGCTCTTTCCTTTTTAATTCCTCTTAAGTTCTCATTAGGTTTTCATTGTTATCACACTGTTGACTCACACTGCACTTGTATTTTTCAAAGGAACTCCTTTCTAACCAGACTTCCTCTATTGCTTGATTAATCTTGTAATTGTGAACTTGATTGCATAAACCCAAATGTAGGACTTTATATTTCTCCCCATTAAATTTCACAGATTCAGATTTTATGGACTAGACAGCCTCTTGAGGTCCTGCCCAAGATGGTTGTGACAGTAATGCAAAAGTTAGCAAATTGTCTAACAGACAAGTGTATAAAACGTGGTCCTCAGTCATAGTAATTCTACATTTGGGAAGTTGTGAAATGGTTTGCACCTGTGACCCTTACTGGAGAGCAAAACTCACTAAAAACTAGCTGGGTGTTGGAACTCCCAACCTTGTAATAAGAAAGTTCTCCTCCTCTCCCTTTCCCTCCCTTCTCTCTGTTTCTGTCTGTCTGTCTGTCTGTCTCTCTCTCTCTCTCTGGTGGCTTCCCGTGGTTGTGCTGTTGACATGGGACAGCCACCACTTCTTCCTTCATCTCTACTCATTCTCTTTGTGAGTGTACACTATTACTGTACGTGAAAAATCCTATGTTCTGCCCCCAGCCACATCTAAGGGTGATGTTGTATTGATTCCTCCTCCTCTTCTTTGTCTTCCTCCTCCTCCCTTCATTCCTTCCTTCTTTCTTCTCCTTCTCCTTTCTTCTTCATCCTAGGGGATTGTGGTTCTTTGTGGGTAGACAACCCCTTGATGTTATGTATGTCAGTTATTAGGTACCTTATATTAGTGCAAAATATCCACCTCCTCCCCCCCCCCAGGATCTAGAGCTGGAAAGGATCCTAAAGAATTATCTATTCCAGAGTCCTTGCCATTTTCATTTTACAGGTAGAGGACCTGAGACCCAGCATGATTATGTGCCTGGCCCAAAGCTACACAGTAAAAGCAGAGTTAAAATTCAAACCCAGGGCTGCTGACTCCAACTTTAGCTTTTTGTTTTTCCTTATATTCTACTGCCTCCCCCTTGTTTAAATCTTGTTAAATGCTAAAACAATTATTGGGTTTAAAAAATTCTCATTGTATCAAATGACATAATTTTAATTAGTTGTTTCTGGGCTTTTAACTACATATTGATCACTTAGAAATGCACACTCTCTGAATGGACTTTATTCTATAAGGGATCTAAGTTTAATTATATAAAGATCCAGGTGGATTGTTATATAGCCTCAGGGATATGACTAATCTTAATGGTATGGCTGTTTTTATCACAATTTGCAAATGGCATTAATTGACTTTATGATGATATTTTTAATATTACTTGACAGCATAGTTCACTGCAGTGGTTAATGTCTTTGCCCAGTCCTAAATTGTTACTAAATCTGATAAACTCTGATTAGTAGGAATCCAAATGAAATGGGTAATCACTTTCATTCAGCACTTTTCTTTTGAATATAGTTTCTCCCCAACATTATGCAGACTAATCCTAAGATTTTTACGTTCCATATTTCCAGTCTTCCAACTTGGAAATTCTGTGGCTGCATTTGCATGATACCAAAGCTTCAGTCTATTCAGTGACCAAATCAATCAAGATAATAGATTCCTAGAGTTTCAGAGTTGCAAGGGAAGTTATGACATCATTTAGGCAAACTCTCATTTGACAGGTGAGGAAATTTAGACTCAGAGGCCAAGTGACTTGATGAAGATTAGATGGAACAAGCATTGGAAGGATAATTAAAAAATAAGGGAGTAACTTTTGGGTGCAGAGCCAAGATGGCAGAGTAGAAAAAAACTTTCAGCTGAGCTCACCCGACAGTACTCTCCAAAGAGCCTTAAAATAATAACCTCAAATCAAATGTATGGGTCTCAGAGCCAACAAAAGGTCTGTGTGAAATACTCTTCCACTCAAGACAACATGGGAGGTCAGAAGGAGAGACCCGTGACATGAGTAAGGAGGCTGGCCCAGAGACCATGTTGGTGATATACCAGTGATGGGACTAGGTGGTGGTGACAGAAGAAGGCCTTGACAATAGCTTGGTTATTGGGGTGAGAGATTGTGAGGAGCCTAGGAGGACTCTTAGGTTGTGAGTCTGAGAGACTGGAGAGATGGTGGTGTCCTAGTCTATAGTACTAGAGAAGGTGGAGGGTTCCAGAGAAAAACAGTATTTCTTTTGTGACATACTGTGTTTAAGATGTGTACTGGTTTGAGATGTCTGAAAGGCAGCTGGAGGTATGAATTTGGAGATGAGCAGAGAGATTGAGGCAGGAACGTAGACTGGAGAAATTTTGTCAGAGAGATGTAATTAAATCCATGGGAGTTCATGAGATAACCAAGTGAAGTGGTATAATGGGAGAAGAGAAGAGAATTCAGGACAGAAGGGTATGATATGGAAGAAGATCTAAGAAAGGGGAAAGAGAATGAGTGATCATATAGATAGGAGAAGAATCAGGAGAGACCAAAAGAAACCCAAAAGCCTAGGGAGAAGAGAGTATGGAAGAAGAGAGAGTTATCAATAATGTAAAACAGCAGTTCTCAACCTGTGGGTTATGTTCAGCTTGTAACAATGAAAATACATCTTACATGTCAGATAGATTCAGAACAGTAGCAAAATTATAGTTATGAAGTAGCAACAAAAATAATTTTATGTTTGGGGGGTCACCACAACATGAGGAACTGTATTAAAGGGTTGTGGCATTAGGAGGGTTGAGAACCACTGATATAAAAGGTTTCAGAGAGGTCAAGGTGAATGAGACTGAGCAAAAGACATTGGATTGGCAATTAAGAGATCATTAGTGACTTTGGACAGAGTAATTGGTGGAATAAGGTAAGAAGCCAGATTGTAAGAGGTTTTCATTAATTCTGTGATCCTTCATTGTTCGTGGTAAATTGTTGTTTTGTCTTTAAAAAAATAGAGAGTACTTTAATGTTTATTATTTGCTTTTTAAAAAAAATAGTAACGCTGGATGGGAGAATAGTGCATATGACATCATTCTCTTTCATCAGATGTGGCATCTCAAGCTTGGCAAGTCAAAGGACTTGTCCAGATAAGTTTTAGAGACAGAATTCATACCCAGTTTTGGGTTTTTTGTTTGTTTTTTCTGTAAGTTTATAGTGCCTCTCAAATTAAAAGAAAAATTATTTTGCCTAATGAGTAACGTACCCAAATGCTGAAATATATAACAACTTAAAAAAAAAAGTCCGATTAAGTCTAGTAAACTTTAGTTAACTCTGCCTATTTGGTCCCTTCCTTTGATTGGTTGGTTCCTCCCAGAACCTTATTTTAAGGAAAGTACCTACTTCAGGTTTGTCTTCATCTTCATCCACCATTCTTGAATCGCTTAACTTCTTTTCACACCATGCCCCCTTGGAGTTACCTTTCTCTTCTCACACCCATTTTCAGCTTTCTTCATGCATTCTCTTTCCCTGTTAGAATGTTAAGCTCATTGAAAGCAGTATCTCTTTTTCTTCTTGTATTTATATTCTCAGTGATTAACATAATTGCAAGTATATATTTGGTACATCCAACTGAATTGGTGTTGTCATTATGTTTTATAATTCCAAAATGAGTACCTAAACATTGAAATTTCCATTTACCTAAATTTTAAAAAATATGGAAAAGATTTGGGGAGTGATGAGACTTGGAGAAGTTTTTAATTTCTTTTTTTCTTTTCTCTTCTTTCTTTTTCGGATCATAGTAAAAGTTCAGCTTCAGGTTAGTATTTGTAAATTTTGAGGATATTTTTGGGCCTTGGGAGAGTTTATAATAAATTATTTTAGCACTTTAGCACTTAAATTCCCGGAGCAAAATTAAAAGTACTCTACTTGCTTCTTATTGCTAAATAACTTAGGGAGAAATGCATTATAAAAAGATAGCCTTCAATATTTTATCTGCTCCTTTGAAGAAGTGTTTTTATTCATTGTAATAAGAAGCACATATTTACTATGTAAAATGGAACGCATCAGCTATTGTATAATCTATCCTTATCCTAATAGAACAAATTAAAATAAAGCCATTGGTAAGAAATTAAAGTGTATATTAAGTCATATAGATGTACATACATATACATACATATGTTCATACACACACCCATATATTTAGCACCTACCAGACAACTAAGTGATCCTGTGCTATGTGCTGGTGTAACAAAAACAAAATATTCACTACTTTCAAAGACCTTACATTCCATTGGAAGAAGGCGACATATACACAAATACAAGGTAGAACATGAATGAGGAAAGGATAAAATTAGGAAGAATGCTGTCGGGAAATTGGAGAGTCTTATCTTCCTGAGTAGACCACAAACCACTCGACAGGAGGGATTATTTATTATAATTCTTTTTTTCTCTGGTGTCTAATACAATGTTCTATATTTAGTAGGGAGTGTATTAAATAATATTTAAAAAGAGCGAGGATCTGCATTGCATTCCTTCCATTGAAAAGGCATAAGTAATATGTACCTTTACTGAAGCAGGAGGGAGAAAAATCTTTCAGGGTCTCCCAGATTCTCCAGTTAAAGGTATTCCAAAAAAATGAAATGCTTTGAGCCAGTAGAGGAGTGTGTGTGCATTTGTGTGTGTCTGTGTGTGTGTGTCTGTGTGTGCGTATGTGTGTGCATGTTTCCTGAAAACTTCCGTTTTGGAGAAATTATGTGGAGTAACTGAAACAAAGATTCAGGCAGTTGTTTGAAATAGAAAGAGAAGGACCATCCCTTTGGAGTTTTTTTTGCTCAGATCACCTTGGCCGCCATAAGTTTTATAGTTGGTACATATAGTTTTAACTGAGTTTTTACAGAGCAAGTTTTAACTGAGCAAGCAGCTTCAGTGAGCAGGGTAGGTCACACCACTTCCGGGTAATGGGGCAGCAGCAAATTATGCTAGCTTTGGAAGTATGGTTACAATTTTACTGACTTATCATCAGACATAGAATACTACCAACTTCAATAATTCAATAAACAGTTAAGTATCTACTGGGTGCCAGGCTTTGGGCTAAGAGTTGGGGATACAAAGAAGAAAAGAAAGGCTGTCCCCGCCCTCAAGGATCTTACAACCTAATGGAGAAAGACAACACACAACAGGAATCTGGAAAGTGGAGCTGAAACTAGAGCAGACTTAGCCAGGTAGGCTGGGAAATGAGCAGATTAGTATGAGGTTAAGTGAAGGATCAGGCTTCAAGTTTATATCCCTCCCCCAATTAAAACTAACCAAAACAGAGAGACAGAAACATAAGACACACACACACACACACACACACACACACACAGAGGAGAGAAGATGACATACTTTCAGAATTGAAATACCCAAGAAATGTGAATTCATTTATAATCTGAACATCTTATGGACACTGTGCTCAAACTTTCCATCCTAGTCTCTCCATGCATCATTCTGTGCACTGCTTGAATCTTTTTTTTTTTTCTGGGTAGAGGGATATTGTTATCTACTGTATAAAACACTGAACTCTCATCACTGAGGAGTTTTAGATTCTTGTCCTGACTCTTGTGCTGACTAGCAATGTGACCTCACCCTAGCTGGTGTACTTATCAGGGCCTTAGCTTCCACATATTTAAAATAAAGAGATTAAACTAGGTAATCCCTAAGATTCTTTCTATCTTTAAATGAACATTTTGTGAATCTGTAGACCTCAGAAATGGAAAAAAAAAACTTGAGGGAAGAAGCATGCAAGTAAACATAGATTCAGGAACTGAGAAAGTAACAAAAAGTAAAGAAGAGTTTGTTGAATTCAGAGGAGTCTTCAAATTACCTCCCAAGAATCCTCTTCCGGATTGGTACTGGCAGAGCAGAAAGGTATATGAACTGTCTGTTTAGAGTCTCAGATTGCTTGAAGAGTTATGACAAATAGGAACATCAACAAAATTTACCCAAGTAGCCCCTGATTTCCATTTCAGCCATGTCCTCCTTTGTGCAATGATGCCCTCACACCTGTATAACAGCTCTACCTCACCCCCCCCTTTTTTTTTGTCAGAAAACTATAGTCAGGGAAAGACTCAATAAAGGCATTCTCATCGAGGGATTATCTCTCCCATAATTCTTGTATTTTAATGGAAAACAACACTTCAAGCATTGCATGCATTTCAAATGATGGAAAGACAGAATAACATAGTGAATGAATGGTGTTGAACCTGGGGTTAGGAAGACTTGTCACTAAAACTATCTATGTGACTCTTGGTCTGTTATTTAACCCCTCTGAGAATCAGTATGTTCATGTGTAACACAGGGAAAAATAAAACCTCACACCTGCCACATGGTGTTGTTTATGGGGCTTGTGAGATGATTTATGTAAAGTGCAGACTTAAAGCTTAATGTCATTTAGGATAATTGCAGTAAGCAAATGTAAAAAAAAATAAGCAAATCATTGTAGGATACGCTTTTAGGGAAGGGAATCACTGTAATCTTGGTTCCCTAAAAAGCATACCATGTAGGAAGAAGATTACTTATCCATCATTCCTCATCTACCAACCTCAACTTTACAAAAAGATTCTCAAGACAAAAGGCAATTCTGTTTACTTCAAGAGAATGTGGCCTCATCCTTGCAAATACTTGTAAAAACTCTATAGGGTTACAGAATAATGGTGGGAATAATGAGTTGGAAAAGACAATACAGGTCATCTGATCTAATACTCGTTTCACAGATTATGAAACCAGTCCAGAGAAGTGACTTGTCGTGTGTGTGTATGTGCATACACATTTATATAATGTATGTGTTACATATTTCTATGCTTATATGTATATATACAGATATGTCTATTTATCAATGCATACATGTATGTATATACATATGTGTGTATGCATACACAATTATGTGGCATTCTCTTAATGTTGGTAGAAACTGAAGTAGATCCCTATAACAAATTCTCAGGAGGGCGTGGGGAGACTTACTCAGAATCGATAACCATGAATGATTTGTAATTTGGGCCAATAGAAGAAATCTCCAAATCTGTGAAATCACAAATCCAAATGAATTTCTGAGAAATTATTATTGTGCAATAAATAAAAAATTTGGAAAGTACTTTTAGCTTTAAAAAAACAACTGTGTACAAATGCGAGAAATACCAAAGTGTTAAGTTATTGCTCTAGCTTTTCTCTGTTCTGGTTTTATAATCTGGATTTCTGAAGTATCTTTCTCCTCAGTCTGATTAGGTGGTATGTCATATCCATTTCCATGATGATTTTAATTGTGGTTTTGGTCAACTTTTACCTTCACCCAAATAAATATTCCCCATTGTCCTTCCATTTCCATATTCAAGTCTTTTCATACCAGTATAATGCTATGCTTCCTTCCCTTTATTTAGGCATGCTTGTTTTAAAAGAAAATAGTGTTTCTTCTATCTTTGTATTTCAGTTTTGGTTCATAATCTTCTTAATTTCATCAGTGAAACCTTGTACACATGCGATGTCTTCTTGTTTAAAATTGCAAATTATTTTTCTTATAAACCATATATGGGTAAATAGACATTTTAGACCATAAGGATTATTCTTAACTTTGTTCTTATTTTCATCTAAAGATGTGTGTTGCTACTTCTTTCTGTACTGTGCATGTTTTTCTCTATAGCATACAGCTTTCTAGTTTTGTTTGTATGTTCTTCTCAAAATTCAATTTAATCAGATTTCAAAAATCTCTTGCCAAATAAATTCTTCCTGGACTTTATGAATGCACTCCAACCCTTGCCAAGAGCCCATCATTCTTATATCATAGGCCATGGTCCAGGAAGCTAAATAAATCCTGTTTTCTGACACTTTTTATGTAGCCAGCTGTCCACTTTGAATAGCCTTTCTTTCTCTTCCAAGTCACAGTCTTCAATTGGAAAAAGAGATGAAACCACCACGTACAGCCGCATTTCAGCTTTCTGTCAATAACTTCAAATTCTTTAGTGCATCATTCAGAAGGTAGTACATATGAAATGCACAAACAATTATATTGGTTATTAGGAAGAGTGTGGGGGCTGAGGAATGTGGGAAGAGTGAATGATTCATGGCTTGACTCATTATTCAGTTTAACTCCAGCCTTAGCTGGGATTCCAACTTAAGCCATGGCTTTTTCATGCCCAAATTCATAGTTGAGGAAGGTTTTTAATTCAGTTTAAGAGGGAAATACATATACATATATGTGTACGTATACACATATATGTATATATATATACACACACACACATACACATACACACACATATATACATTTGAAATATCCATTTAATTTAGGAAAATGTCAGGTTTTTTTTTGTTGTTTTTGCCCGAGGTACCCAGATGATTCAAGACTCAGTTCAATTCAACATATTGTAATTCTGTGGCTGTCTTTCGCACAAAATGCTATGCTAGGGACGTGGGACTGAAATAGAAAGAACAAAGAGCTCCCTCAAGAAACTTAGATCTTAAGGTAGCATAAGGTCTTTAAATGTATGTGTTTGTATATTGGGGGGAGTGTATATAAAAGGTGGGGGAGGGGTTGAACTCAAACAAATAAGTTTCTTGTCAAACCATATTATACGTTTACAAAAATGGGCCAGATAATCGTGTTAATGAATTTGTGTCTATATGTATGTATCTACACAGATGATTTACAAACCACTTTATATAGATCATCTTACTTGGTCCTCACAATGGCCTTAACAGAGCAGATGCTATTAGTATCACAGAAGAGAAATACGAGGCTAAGATTTGGTGGGCAATTTACTCAGGCTCCCATCGCTAATAATTGTGATAGAGGCAGAATTTGAACTTAGATCTTCTTGACTCTAAGTTCTTTTCTCTTTCCATGATGGCACTTAAGCTTTTCTGGTGACCCTTAAAAAGCCAGCTTTACAGTTTGGCAAGTTTGAGAGAAGAAACACTCCTTTTGCGGTATGACTCCTGTATCCTTATGAGATGGCTGCTGGGAAGGAGGGATTTCTTTCTCGTCTCCCTCACTCATTAACCATGATGTCTTACATGTGTGCTACTTGTGTGTTGCCATTTCCAGAAGGAAAGAGAGAAGGGAGAAAAGAAAAGTAGTGGAAATGAGGAAGGAAGAGAGAGAGAGAGATAACTAGACAGAATGACAGTGATATAGAGAAAGAAGGAAAAGGAAGAAGAACCATGGTGCCTGGGAGCAGAAAGTTCAATGTGGATTTAAGGAAAATAGTGGAGCTAACAATTAGGGGCTAAGTTTCAGAGAGAATCAGACCCAGTGAACCCAGTTAAACAACCTGCCCAGCAGAGGCACTGGGCCAAGGGAAAAGAAAAAGGACCCAGTCTACACACGGATGAGTTACTTAGCTGAGTAGGTAACCCGGAGATGTTTTAGTTCAAGGAGCAAAAGACCATTAACTACCAGGGGAACTAGGAATTAGCATCAAATTTGATTTTTCTTCGCTTAATTTATTCATAAAGAATAAAATGTTAAAGATTTAAGTATTAATGATAATGATAAGTTAAAATGTAGACTTTTTTCAATAATTTCCACTTATCCAAAATCATCCCAAATATTATCTTGATGTTGAAGTACTTAAATCATATTTAGCTTGGTAAAAATTCAACTGAATTGCTATCAGTATTAATCATAGTAGTATATATATGTGTGTCTACGGGTGTACGCATGTACGCATGCATATGTGTGTGTATATATACATATATACATGCACACAATAGTTTCTACATGATACTTAAATGTTGCTGACTTTAATTAGCACATGGTCAACAGCGTATTTAGTTGGCAATATTGTCAATATGTCCCTTGTAGCAATTCATTTAGTGTGTTTACAGTTCCTGTATGATTATCTTAATGAGTAGGATGATGAAAATTATTATTAGGCAGAGATTTAATAGAACAGCCATCAGAGCAATGAGGAAAAAAGGGAAAAAATGGAGTTGATTTATTACCTAAGGTATTTTAAGGATGCTATTGAGTAATTATAATCCTATGCAAAGTGTATATTCAGTCTCATGGTTAGGTTAAGTTCTGTTGCTTTGAGGAAGAATCCAAATACTTTGCAGAATGCCTACTAGCACATGTCTGATGAGTAAGAAATGTTGCTGGGATTTAATCCTTGTTTGATTTAAGATGTATGTATAAGAAACAATTTGATTTTTTAAAAATACCAAGTTAGAAAGTGAAGATGGCTTTAAAAGATGCTGAACTTGTCAGTTTCCATGTAAGGCTGCTAGAATAGAGGACATTCTGATATTTCATTTTTTAATAATGTATGTGATAATCATTAACAATGTTTTGAGTATTTTAAACATATATGCATTTATAATAGCTCGTAATTATGTAGCACTTCAAGCACTTGAGAGAGATAATTAGACAAGTGTTTTGTGTGTGTGTCTGTTTATGTATGTATGTATGTATGTATGTATCTTGTCTGTCTGTCTAGTCTATCCATCCATGTAATCTGTCTGTCTATCTATCTATCTATCTATCTATCTATCTATCTATCTATCTATCTATCTATCTATCTATCTATCTGTCTGTCTATCTATCTGTCTATCTATCTGTCTATCAGCTGAGTGGCACAGTGGATGGAGTGCTGGACCTGGAATCGAAAGAACTCATTTTCCTGAGCTAAAATTTGGCCTCAGACAGTTATTAGCTATGTGACCCTGGGTAAGTCTTTGAACTCTATTTGCCTCAATTTCCTCATCTGTAAAATGATCTGGAGAAGAAAATGTCAAATAACTCCTGTATCTTTACCAAGAAAACCTCAATTGGGGCCACAAAGAGTCGGATACAACTGAAACAACTGAAAGACAGCAAAATATATACATATATAATCTCCTAATCTCATTTTAGAATTTATTTTGGAAATAACTGTTGGATTTAAAAAATATATATATTTAACTCTCTTGTCTCATAGATTCAGGTAACTTTCTTTCATGTTACCTTGAAATATGATGTTCAGTACTTATTTGTAAATTATATACACGTATGAATAATAATTACATACATAGAAAAATACCTATTTGTGTAAACTTAAGAGGATAAGATTAATATGAAATAACATATGGAAAGGTGTGTGATTGGAAGAAACATGGAGCTCTTTCAATAGACCAGATGAGAAATGACGGCAATTGGAATGAGGTTGGTGACCAAGTGGGTTTTCAAGAAGGGACATATGAGAGATGTTGTCGAGAAAGAAACAGAAGAGATTTCACAACTGGTTTTGCAAGTTTGTGAACCTGGGTAACTGAAATGATGCTTTTGTTCTCAGTAATAATAAGGAAATGTAGAAGAGGAATGGGTTGGGGAGAAATATAATTTAATGAAAGCTCTTATTAAAATCACATCTCACATCTATGCCCGCTTATCTTCTCTACCAAAAAGAACAAGAGGAAAGTGGAGTTCTCATTTATTAGTCAACATCCAGGAGCCTAGATCATATGCACCAAAGAGTACCAAAGCCACAAGATGATGTAGGTGATAAGGGGTAGGTTTCCTAGAGTTTGGATGGGGGGAATTTAACAATGGCTCCTGTACAGCTGTTGTGAGCGTCGAAGGGAGAAGTAGCCCAGGAAGCCCATACCCCTTAAAAATACTGGTCCATAAATAGTGCCTGAGAGTGACCATGAGAGCAGAATGGTGTAATCAGAACTCACATGAGATATGGGAAATATCTGAACTTAAATCTTGGCTTAGCCACTTAATCATTGAGAAATTATGGACAAATCACAATATCTCACAGTTTCCCCATCAATACTTGTGATTATAATATCTGCAATAAAATGGTTGGTTCATGTGTAGATAATATGACTTACTATCTATAAAATATTTTGCAAATCTTAAGTCACTACCTATTGAAACCCTAGCTCTTTACTGGTCTAAAGTTTCAAATTCCCTACCACCACCAAAACAGTTGTTGAGCACCACCTATCTCCTTTTCTCTACCGGAAGCCAAATTTGTTCTGATTGGTTTATTTTGTTTTCCTGTCAAGTTGGCTGATTAGATGAAAGCATATACTTTGAAAATTTAAAGGGAAAACATAACGCTTAATTTCACACCAATGGCATAAGTAGATAAATGATTCTCTAAGGTATACGGTGATTAGAGGTTATTTAAATGCTAAGATGGCAAATAATTTCTTGCGTGATTCATTAGATGTTTTCTGTGTGGAGTTGATGTAGTTTGCAACTGCAGATTGTTTCAAAAACTGATTTTGTAAGTGCACATAATATGAGGATTCCCTTAGGCCTAACTTCTAATTAGAGGTATACTTTCTATTTTTTCTATCATTTTTTTTAGAAAATATGTTTATTCACCATATTGTGTAAGTCAGCTCACCTTTTAAGCACGCAAATGTAATAGAATATTTAAAGAAAGATGGCCAATCCATCCAAAAACATTTATTAAGTACCTACTGTGTACCAAACACTGTGGTAGGTACTGATGATACAAATATGAATAATGATACAATCCTTACTCTCAAGGAATCTGCCTTTTAATGAAAGAGATAAGTACATATATAAATATATTCAGAATAAACACAAAAGATGGTGGATGGTTTTCAAAAGTGATTAATTAATTACATAATTAGAACAAAATTTAGAACAAAAATGAGCCACTGGAGGAAGTTGCATCGATAGTTGGATCCCCCAAAGTAAACCATAGACGAGGCTTGTAACGTCCTTCTTGAGGCTTGTAACGTCCTTCTTGACGTTCCTTCGTCTCAAGAGCTAGTGGTGATATTAACACCTGAACTGGAAACAAGCCTTGTTTATATTCATAGAGAAGCACAAGCATCTGCCGAGTCACTGCTGAAGATAAGAGGTTCAGAGAATAAACTCCTGAGCTCAAAAATGGAGACAATTCTAGACTCGGCCACGGCTAACGCTGCACCCTGTGATCTCTTCTGTCTCCTCTAGGGCAGGCACCCACCACAAGACTTATTTTGCTGCTGCCACAGTCAAGGGCAGGTTCTGCCAAGTTCACGTATTTAGTTTTCCCTTCCCTTTGTAGCTCAGTGTGAGGGCAGTCTTCCCTTGAATGGTTAAGGTTACCCGACCCCAGGTGATACAGACTTCCATGACAGTTCCTTGGCTTTCTTCTGACAACTTTTGAGCAGCCCATGCTCACAAAGCTCCCTTTCTTCTTGTAAGATGTGCTTTTTTACCCTTTGGGTCTGCAGACTTCTGTCAGTGTGACCTTAGACCCCAAGGAATGACCTTTCTGCACTGATCTCCCCAGCTGTTAGTCTTCCCGTTCAGCTAATGTAGGTTGTGTGTATTTGGTCTATGTCTCCCATATACGTATAAATGTGTATGTTGTGGCCCCCAACAGAATAGAAATGATGAGAGGCCAGGGACTGTTCTCTCTGGCACCCACCATGGTGAGGGAACATAATAGGTATTTGAATGCTTGTTGATGGATTGTTTTGTTTATAAGGTACACTGAGCATATTTCCTGAGCTCTGTTGACTTCTGCCTGTGAGTTATGTGCAATGCTAATTGCAAGTCCTGTTGCTTTGAATTAAGTAATAAGGTCACATTACTAGGCTAAGTCTTTAGCTTGACTTTTTTTTTTTTTGGTATGGGAGATGGGGTATCATATGTATGACGTCACTTGTGTAGCTAATTGCTGGAGAGGAGCCTGCCTCTATTAAGCAAGTGGGCAACTTTTCTGAAGGTTATAGTCGATAACTTATTGTTTGCCCAACATCACACAGACAGTCTGGGATTTGAGAAGATTGGCTCCCCCTCTACTTCAAAATTCTGTCTTTCCTTGAACCAGTCTTAGTGTCAAATTTGATTGAACCCAAAGGTGCCATTGTAGAATATCATCGTCAGCTTCACGTTCACAATAGTACTACAGAATTGCATAATTACAACGACCAGAGTTGCCTAATCCAACTCGTACCGTACTCTAGCATGTGGTTATTTTTCCTATTCCTTGAGTGTTATGATTAAATGAGATCATGCATTTAAAGCATTTTAAAATACTATATAAATGTTGTGTCTACTGTCGCTGCTGCTGCTGCCACCCCATCCCCTACTACCACAACTATTACTGCTACCACTACTGCTGCTGCTGCTGCTGCTGCTGATGCTGTGCAGAGAATAAGAGGGAGCCGAGACCTGGGTTCAGGGTAAATTTAGGTGTTGATTTATTTATCAAGCACATGACTACCTGGAGTGTAAACTCAAATCAGGCAGTGTTGACTGAAGGTATAAACAATGTTTAAAAAGGCTAAAACCACAATCAGGGAGGGGAGCTAGCATAAGCAAAGATGTACAGAAGCTGGAAACAGCTATTGGTTAGATCTATAGCTCAGGGCTAATTCAGGAATATGGCACAAAGACATAAGGGTGCAACCTTTCTTTATCAAGGGGGTCCCTCCTGGAACAGGGTGGAGGGTATAGGGTGGAAGGTCATTGGGTAAGGGGGAATGGAGGTCACTTCCCCAGAATAGGCCTAGGGGAACATGACGTTCTGGGTGAAGGGTGTGGAGACCCTGATTGGTCAGCAGAACAGAACATGGTAGTCTCTTCATAAGATAAACTTGTACCATAACCCCGGGATTGCTCCTTGTACACAGTGCTGATTCAGGGAGGAGGGGGCTAGGGGACTACATCTTGGGCAATACCCAAGACTATCCCTTAAGCTGTTTGAAGCTATTACAGGGTACAGAATAAAGACAAAAACAAAAATAAAAAAGGGCTTAATGGTGGGCCATTAATCAGCTGGTGTATTGTGACCTGTGTTTTGGGTTTGGGTACAAAACTGTTACTACTACTACTACTACTACTACTACTACTACTACTACTACTACTACTACCACCACTGCCACCACCACCACCACCACCACTACTACCACCACCACTACTACTACTACTACTATTGTTGTACCCAAACCCAAATCCCAGGTCACTGCACACACCTGATTTGTGGCCCACCATTAACCAACCCCCTTTTGTATTCCTGTCTTTGTCTCTGTCTCTCTGTCTCTATCCTATATCCTGTCATAGCTTGGAACTGCTTAAAGGCATGCCTGGGCACTGCTCGGGTTGAAGTTCCCTATTAGCATTCTATATATATTTCTTTCCTTGAATCATTATGAGTGTATAAAGTGCAGCTCAGGGTTATGGTGTAATATAGAGACCCCCCCCCCCGTCCTGTGCTGCTGACCAAGGAGGGTCCCCACACCCTTTGCCCAGAACGTGACCCTGGCTTTTCTGAGACTTTCCAGTTCTCCCTTACCCCATGACCTGCCACACTGTTCTGGAAAGAGCTGACTACCCCTACTCTTCTGAGGGACATCTGAGTCACAGGAAGACTGCGCCCCTGTACCCTCACACCATATTCCAAAATTAGCCCTGAACTATAGATCCAACCAGTGGTGTTCATTTCTTTTGTATGCCATGGCTTCTGTTAGCTCCCCTCTCTGATTGTGGTTTTGTGGTTTTGGCCTATATAATGAAGTCTGTAAAGCCCAAAGACCACTGCCTGATTTGAGTATACTCTCCAGGTAGTTGCAGGCTTGATCAATAAATCCACACTTAAATTTATCTTAAACCCAGGTCTCGACTTGCTCTTTTTCTCTGCACGACATTACTCTTCCTCCTCCTCCTCCTCCTCCTCCTTCTACTACTACTACCATCACCACCACCACCACTGCTGCCGCTGACATCCCAGCTATTTCAAATATAATTCTGCTAAAGTTTTAGGGTAGAGGAAGTGTTCCAATCAGAGGCTGGAGGTTCTTGAAGATTTAAGACTCAGTCCCATCTTCAATTGCCCAACATTTATGTAACCCTAACCTTATCCCAGAATGAATGTTGTTCCAGATATCATTAAGTATCAAAGGGAAGAGTAGACCTTCAATATGTATGAATATTCTAGTATAATTGTGTAAATTCAAAGGAGACAAAGCCAGTAGAAATCTAAAGAGAGTAAAGAAAAATCCCTGCTGCCCAAACCCATTAGCATGCATACAAAACAGTAACTAGACTTCTAGTTACTTGAGGGAGGCAGGCAGACAGAAAGAGTGGGGGAGGGTAGAAGTAAGTATGTGAATAAGTATAAAGTTGTTTTAAATTGCATATATAAAACTATATGGGAAAACAAGAATTCTGAAACCCACCCCCTACCCCCACCCCCACACACCTAGGGCTTGAACTCTTAAAATCTCTTTCTCTTTTTCTGTCTCTCTTCATTTCCTTTTTTTGGCTTTCTTTCTTATTCACTTTCCCTCCCTCCTCTCTCAATGTCAATGCCTCTCTGTACAGTCTTGATACTTTAAAATATTTACTCTTTGGTGTAACTCTTGAGAACATGAAAATAAAATCCCTTTCCCTAATGATTTTCCTTATTGTACTTACCTAACATTGATTTTTCCCTCCTTTATATTTGTCAAACAGAATAAACCAATAGGGTTCCCTTTTGTTTCTTTCCCAAAGCCATGCACCTGCACCATTGATCATGCCAACAAGAGCTCACACAACTTTGGAATGAAAACCAATATGGCGGGTGTGAAAGCAGAGCAGACAGCTTAGGAGATGGATTCTAAATGATACAGCTGCCTACTGATCTGCAGCTACGCAGAGTTTTGCAGTTTCACAGCTGGTTAGTGAACCCTGGACAGGACCTAGCTTTGTCTTGATGACCTAAGTGGAGACATGGTGTGTGGTCTTTGAGTGTTATTGCTGAAGAAAAGACAGCTAGTCAGAGCTATGCAGGGAGGAGAAACCATGGCTGTTTGGAGTAAGAATAATATTAGCATCAATAACCATTCAGTTTGATTCAGGGCATATTCTTCTTTGGCTTTTAGGCAAATCTAAGCCTGTGTTTGACCGTTCTCCTTTATTCAGGGAGCTCAGATGTGACCGTGGAAAGATCCAAGGTCTGCTATTGATTTGCTTTTTGTGACCTTGAACATTGCTAGGTCTGTGTTCTCTCATCTGTAAAATTAAGGATTTGAATGAAATGATTAATTAAAGTAATTTTTAGCTCTTGATACAGTGAATTTGAATGGTCTTATGACTTACTAGTCATATGATCCCAGGCAAGTCAACTAACCACTGTGGGCTTTACTTGTGGTTCAGTTGTTTTTAGTTCTGTCCGACTTTTAATGAGCCTGTTTGGGTTTTTTTTTTTTTTTGGCAAAGACACTGAAGTGATTGGCCATTTCCTTCTCCAGCTCATTTTACAGACTAGGAAACTGAGGTAAACAGGGTTAAGTGACCTGCCTAGGGTCACACAGCTACTAATTGTCTGTTGTCAGATTTGAAGTCAGGTCCTCTTGATTCCAGGCCCAGTGTTCTAGTCACTGCATCACCTAGCCGCCCTGGGGCTTTACTTACCCTCTCTCTCTAATAATGAGGGAGTCAGAATAGACTCCTTCCATTGCTGAGTACTATGAATATGATTTTTTAAAACAGAAAACTAATTAAAGAATAAACAAGCATTTATTAAGCACTTATCGTATGCTAGACATCATGGTAGAATCTAGAGAAGGAAAGACTGAGAATTCCTTTCTCATAAAACTCATACTCTCTTGGGTAGAGTGTGTGAGAGTGTGTGTGTGTGGTGTGAATGTATCTCCGTATTTATCTATCTGTATAGATTTCGCCATAGATACCAATAGAGATTGTACCAGTGATTTCGTGGGTGCAATGAGTGCCTTGTGAGAAACTTCCTCTATCAATGCGGGTTGGCAGTAATTTATAATCTTAGCAAGTTGTCTGAGACATTGAGAGAATAAGTAACCTGGCCAGGTGGTAACATATCTAGTATTTGTCAGAGGTGGGAGCTAAAGCCACATCTTACTGGCTCCTAAGCTAGTTCTCTGTCTGTGACATGACACTGCTCTTCATGTGAGGATATGCAGAAGAAACAAAAATATTTTGAGAGAGAGGGTGTATCAATTGTAGGAATTTGGAAAGGCTCCCTGTAAAAGGTGATGGTTGGGCTGTGTGTGGAGAGAGGACATTCTTTGAGGCAGAGGTGAACATGGCTACATTGCAAACATGCAGGGAGACTAATTCAAAGGCATGGAGATGGGAGATAAGAGTGTTCCATGTGCAGAAGATGGAGAAAGCCAGAGAGAAACCCCTTCATTTGGCTTTTAATGCCCTGGCTCTAACCTGTCTTTCCAGCCTAATTAGACTCTTCCTCCTCATGCGCTCTATGATCCTGCAAAACTGGCCTTCTCTCTGTGTCACGCAACACTCCATCTCCTGTTTCTGTGACTTTGTACTAGCTAGACTCCATCCCTTCCTCATTTGTGCTTCACAAAGCCCCTCTTTAATGTGAAACTCAAACTACCTTGAGTAATAACATGTTAATAAAAATATTTCATATTAATTTGCCTTTGCATGCATTATATTTATACTGTACATTTTTATTGTATTTATGTTCTTCTTTTAGAATATAAGTTCCTTGTGGGTAGAGGCTACTTCATTCTTGCTGCTTGAACCCCCATCTCCAAGCACAGTGCCCATCACATAGTATATACATAACAAATACTTGCTGTAGGATTGATATAATAGACTAAGGGGGCCTAATGAATGCTCTCCAAGTGGATATTGAAGCAATTGTTCAAACACTTTACATGGGCATGTGTTACTCGGAGATCAGCCCAGAGAGTGCATCAGACTAAAGAATGGAATGCTCATTTTTAACAAGGGCTTCAGGATTGCTACAGGCCTGGAAGTATATTTGTAAACAAGTAATAACCCCAGATGCTCATTTACAACATTTTTGAAAATGCACAGTGTGGAAAACAGTGTGAATTATACATTGGCCTTTACAATTCAGTCTGGTATGTTTCTATAGACCTGTGTAGTAATCAATTGATTTCTCTGTGCCTTTTGATAATGCTAATTACACATTGTTGGTTTCTCTCTTAGCTTAGGGTATGTAGGAACCAACAACGGCTAAATTGTTCTCTGAATGATAGACATACATGGTCCTACCTATTTTAATTGCTACAGTGATGGGATAGTAATCTCAACTAAACCTCTTGAAATATTATTATTACCTTTCCTGGACAATGAAATAACTCTAGAAACCAATCTGTGACCTGCCTGCACATTCAACTATATGTGTGTGTGTGTGTGTGTGTGTGTGTGTGTGTGTGTGTGTGTGTGTGTGTGTGTGTGTGTGTGTGTATATATATATATATAGTTGAATGTGTACGATAATCTAAAAACCTCTCTTTCTTTGCACATTTGGCAGCTTTGGGACAAAGGAAACACAGTTTTAATTTTCACCTGCCAAAATGGCTAATGTCAGTCTTCTTGTATTCAGTTAACAACTCACTGGGTAAATTTATTTCACTGGAGAAATGTCACTATAAGCTGGCAGTTAATTTCTACAATAAAGCATGAGTGAATAACAAAAATCCTTGACTCTATTGCCATTTTGCTTTTCTCTGAATGTTCTAGCTCTGTAGAAGGTAGAATATTGAGCTCTTTCTGAAGTGTAGCTCATAGGATCATAGGAGTAGAGCTGAAATAAGACTACAGAGGTCATCTGGCTCAATATTTTTAGCTCAGTTAAACTGAAGCCCAGAGGACAAAGTGACTTGCCCTAAGTTACATAAATTATAAGTGACAGAAAGGGGATTTGAACCCAGCTGGTCCTTGAACTAGGAAGACCTGGGTCCAAGTCCCACTTCAGACACATTGGCTCTGTGTCCCTCGATAGCTCTAGGTCAGTGGTTCTCAACCTTCCTAATGCTGCGACGCTTTAATACAGTTCTTCATGTTGTGGTGACCCCCCCCAACCATAAAATTATTTTCATTGCTACTTCATAACTGTAATTTTGCTACTGTTATGAATCATGAAGTAAATATCTGGTGTGGGATGTATTTTCATTGTTACAAATTGAAGATAACCCACAGGTTTGAGAACCACTGCTCTAGGTAATTCTAAGTTTCAGAGAAGGTTCCTCCTTGCATTGGTAAGATAGAGTTTCCTGACCTGAAAGTTCCTTATACAAAGAAGTAGGAGGTCAGGTTTCTCTCCCTATCACTTTGATTCTAAATCTGGCCCAGCTGGCAGTAAGAATGTATTGATTTGTATATATCTGATTAATATAGTCCTGTCTAATTAAAAATTACAATGGGCATCTCTCTAACTTGATGAATTGCTTGTGAATCTTCAGCCAGGTCTAAAACCAGGGACAGTTTAAACTTTGTCATCTTTGAAGTAAGGCTTATAACATCCATTATTTACAATCTCTATTGCAGTTGTTTAAGATCTTGAGTCATAAGCATGGATTTCCACTCATTCTGTCTTGAGCAGGAAGAATGAATTGATAAATTCTATTCTCCATCTATAATGTCCTCTACTGTATTGGCTCAAGAAGGGTACACAGGCAATAATATTTTCTTTCTCCCCAGAGGAAGGTCTAAATGTTTTCATTTTTGAGGTGTAATTCCCTATTATGGCACCTTATTGTGCCTAATCTCTGTCATTGAAGGGCAGTTTTAATTAATTTTGTTGTAGTCAGATAACATATTTTGAAGTTAACCAAAGGATTACAGTGGTATAATATTCTTTACCAATATTGTATGTTATCAGATTCAAGTCCATGAGTTCACATTTTCTTGATGTATGCAAACACCCCAAATATATTTTTAGCACTGAAACCGAAGGACTGACATTTTGATTAAAATGACAAATAGATGTTACATCGTTTTCATTGGATAAAAAAACTCAAAGCAACTATCCTCCAGGTACACCATAAAAATCCTGCTCCCAAACCCCATAACCCCTACTCTTAAACTTGCATCTCTTGTTATAGAGAAGACATATCACCAACTTTTATTACTTTCCATTCTTTTAAATAATACCTCTCCAGCTAGAATGTCCATTGGGGAGATCTGCAGTTATTAAGAGAGATAGATTGACGCAAACATCACCAAATAGTCTTTTTTCTCCTTTTAAATCCCAAAGCAGTTCTTGTCATGCACCAGAGAACCTGGTACTTCAGGGCTGTAATGCCATTGATTTGCTACTCTTGAGACCTGTCCTATATTTTTGACATTAATAAGTTTGTATCATTTCCATATTACTCTATCTTTAAAAGAAGAATCATTAATGAATGGAAAGTTAGGCCTACTACAGGATCTCTGGGACAGCAACCTCATAAACACCAGCCCTATTGATGTTGCAAGGAGTCTTTGGGTAGCAGACTTGCATTTGTGTGTGTATTGTCTGCGTATTGTATTTGACTACTAATTTAAATGTGCATGATTTCTTCCCTACCCATATACCCAATAGTCCCTTTATTACAGCTCTTTCTGATTACCCACTGGGTAGACATGTACAAGAGAGTCATTAGTGACTCCAGCTTCCAGGTTGGCTACAAAGAGATGTCCTGTATCCACAAACCAGGTAGTACTTCCCTGCTTGCTATGGTTTTTGGCAATGCTCTTTTTTCCACCAGTTACTACCATTATTACAAAAAATTTCATATATCTGTGAAGTCTGCAGTGCATAAATTTGAATTAAATTCTACTTACAGTTCATTCACTCTCTTTCCAACGCTCCATATTACCCCTGGAGGGAGATTCATGTAATGAATTTGTCTGAATACTGCCCTTGGCTCCTCAAAAGTAACTGCAGGGGAAAAAATGAAATAAAAATTGAAGAGATATAAGGGAGATATCTGACCTATATTTTGGCCATAGTGATTTTTGGAATTCTCTCCAAAATATTACTAGTCATTATGGATTTTAAGAATATTTTTAAACCTTTACTTAAGGTATTGGAAAGAAAGTTTTGGAGAAGGGATGAGAATCACTTTTTTTTTGGCTTCTCCGGGAGAAAACCTACCACTTCACTGTCACAGCTGTTTAATTATATAAAATTCCAGTATGTCTAAACAAAATTTGATTCTAGGAGATAGATGCAGAGTAGCAGTACAGTGGAAGTTTGCCCACATGCCAGAGGCCATGACTGACTACCACACTCATATATATATATATTACCCTGACAACTTGTATTTCTGATAAGAACATATTTATTGAGTCTAACAAAGCATCCTCTCGATTAAAATATTTGAATGAACCATGTGTCTCCAAATTCTATCACAGTTTTATGTTATTTATTATATTGATGATAGAATTAGTTGATCCTGCAGGGAAAGTAGTTTTTGATTTCATGCAATTCTTAAAGATGATAATCTATTTGCACAAAACTAAATGGAATTTTATCACTCAGACATTCAGTTTGGTTTAAGACTAGGATGTTCAACTTAGCTACTCTGTGTCTCACCTCAAGGAATATTTAACATGTCTTTATTACCTGCAGAAAGTCATGTTCTTGGAGGATTGACATACAGCTTCAGACATTCCTTTGATAATTTTCACTGAGATCCTTTTTTTTCCTTTATCATTTCCTAGGCTTTGATAGAAATCTCCTCTCTGACTATGGATTTATATACTACCTTTTTACTATTCAGTAGAAGAAATAGTTATTAAATGATGTTCTATAAGTAGAGATACAAGTTTAAATTACTAAAGTGGTGGAAATATTTAATTAGAGTTGTTTTAACTATAAAGTTATGGCATTCCATTTTTAGAGACCATTACAAAGTAAAAAAATCCTTTTTTCTTAAAGAATATTAAAACTTTTCTTTATATTGTTATTTCTTTTATATTTCTGTAGATTTCCTTTAGTATACCTTCAATACATGATAATATATGTTAATTATTTTAATATGAATTTTGTGTATATAAAGGTTAATAAGTCCCAAAGCATTAATATTTTTTCTTTTATTTTTATCTAAATAACAAGAAGATGAGAAACACTAAGCAATAGAAGAAAATGTCAGTGCTTTTATTTGAAGGATATTTAATGAGTGAATTGACTTGAACATTTTAAAGGCAGTGTATAAAATTTTTTTCAATGTTTCTTAAAAAATGTAGGCAGATTTCTTATGGTAGTGATATTATAATGCAATAATGTTAACAGAGCATGGTATGTTTCAGGAATTTTAAAATTAGATATTAGTCCCTTTTTATCTCATTCAAAATCATGGCCTCATTACTTCTTGCAAGAACTTTTTCAGGTATATCTTGTTTCAGGTATATGTATGACTATCATGTATACATACATGTCACGTATGACAAAGAGGGGCAAATTAGATGGTCATTCAGGGAAAGGTTTGGTTTTTGTTTATTTTCCTTACTATGCCAGAGTTGTCCTTGGACAAGCAAAGTTTGACAGTTGTTATTGATTTATCATGTGGAATTAGAGAGGTGGTGTCTTGTAAAATATCATCAAAGAAATTATGCAAATGAACAAAAAAAGTAAAACGTAAGATTACTCATGAGGAAGAAGTGCCTTCAAGAGCCAATGTAGAGTGAGGGAAGACCCCAGCATGTTAGTTTTCCCACCCCTTTTACCATGAGAAGACTAGGCTATTTTGGGTTCTACATTGTCATGTGGTTTGTCCTTTATTCTTGAAAAGGACTCTGGCATCAGGGAGATGATGACATGACTTGCAATTGCATTTGATTTGAGGAAGGACAATACAGAATCACCAGCTTCACTTTCTCCTCTGGAGTCATCTTGGTCCACTGGCCAGATATTGATCAGGACAACCAGAGATGGCCCACAATGCAGAGGGAGACCTTGACCTTTTTAAGCTAACATCTTTTTAAGGCCTCACTTGGAGTGGGGCAATGCCAATTCAGACCTCTTTAAAAAGTGAGTCAAGGGATGGCCCCTTCAGTTAAAAAAATAAAAATAAAAAATCAAACTGGGACAGGAAGACCCTCAGGGTTCCTGTCCAAAAGAGAAACAGTTCCTACTAAAATTCCCTTTGAGCCAGGAGGGCCCAAAATATCACTGTTAAATGGTACTTGGGCAGGGACCTGTTGTCCAATCAATGTGATCTAGAGTAAATTGGGTGTGAGGGTTTATTTGGGGTTTACTAGAGTTCTTTCTCAAAGAGATCTACATAGTTAGAAAGCAGACAAATGTACATTGATGAAATCATGGATTCATTTGGGTATTTTAGTTTTATCATATACATTTAACATATACATTTTATTTATTATGTGCATTTAATCAATTTTGACAGAGAAGAAATACCTATAGAGTGTTAATTTAAATATAGATAGTTCAATAAGAAGAACACTGAACCCAGAACTGAATGGGAAATGGAAAGAAAAACTTCCATGGGTCTTCTTATCCATCCAAGGGCACAAAATCAAAGTGTAGGCAAATGATTAGTGCAGGAACTGTGGAATGGGGTGAGCCAGGATCACAGACTCATTGCTGAGTTCCAAGCGGGGAGCAGCTCTGTGGTGAGTCTTAGAGTTAATCCCTGACTCAGCCCTGGACCTGAGCCAGCAACAGAGGGCTACGGATTGGGGCATTCAGAGTTCTTAACTAGACTAGGCCAGAAAAGTTTAGAGACACATTTCTTAGGCCCAGTGGGACCCAGATCCAGAACTCATAGCTCTTAGGTAGGCCTGCAACATAAGGACTCCCAGGTGATCACGAATACAGCCTCAGTCAAACCAGAAGGGGCAGAAGCAGAGATTCAGAGTTCCCAGGGCAGGGCTCTTAGTGAAGATCTTAGTGCCCTTCTATCACACAGTAGCAACCTTTTGGTAAAATGTAAAGATCTGTGAATATTTATTTCAAAGATCTCCCACAAGGGCAATTTATACTCCTTATTAAAATCCTGCCATGCTTCTCCACTGTGATCTTTGTTTCTTATTACAGTAAATCCCTTTGAGTAGAGTTTGGCTTAGGTCATTGATAGCCATACATGAATAGATAGAAAGTATTTGTGCAATTTCATGCTATCAGGATGGGTTTAATTTCTTTTACATACTTAGTAGATTGATGCATAAATCAGAAACCAGACTTTAGGAGCCCTGTACAATATATTTTTACACGTTTGCTATGTAGCAATACATTTCTGTCAATCACAACTTAATTTCCAGTCTAATGAACACTGAATTGCTATTTTAAAATGAATATACTATCTTTTATTTCCTTTAAATGAAGTCACCTTTTTAATACATGCCACTATTATCTAAGAACTCACTTAAAAAACAACAACAACAAACTCCCATCTCTCTGTGGTAGTTGTTGTGCAGCTGTGGGGACTGCATATTAATCTTAGGCATTTAATTTTGAATGCAGTTTTATTGAACCCTGAGCTCTGTTGTGGTGGAGACATTGATGGAGAAATTTCCAAAAGTTATTAGGTATCCTCTTTCCTCTATTCTGGCTCCAGAGGGTAAAACATGTGAATCAAGTTATGTGCCAAATGCTTGCTTACAAATGGGCTCCAAGATGCCAGTGATTTGCAAATGCCTTCCTTCACTCCTTTAAAAAAATACACACTTTCCTTGTTCACTCTGAGCAATTTGTTTTAAAGTAATTCTCCGACTAAATGAGTCTCATGTAAGCAGGACAGGCTCCGATTGATTTCTTTTTCCACATTTTAAAAATAAAATCCAAGTCTAATATAGTTTAACTTCGACCATTTAGGAACAAAGTGTGTATTTTGAATTGTGTTAAATAAACCGAATGTACCATTTCACTGTGTCTTCCCTTAAAAGAGAAAATTTATCCTTTTCCCTGAAATTATTTAAAAATCTGATTGCAAAGTCCTTTAAATAGTGCTAAAATTCAGAAGGTATAATAAGGAGCCAGTACATTTAGTGTTTTAAAAAGCTTTTATTATTGTGTTCTGTTTCTTATATCACTAAAGTTTTCCCAAGCATCCATCCCCCCTCTCCCTCCTAGAGAAGTATCCCATATGTCAAATAGTATTTAATAAAGAAGGGTTGAAAAAGCACATTGGAAAAGTCTGAAACACGCATAGTGCATAACATATGTAAACCTCCCACTCCAGAAAGGGGTTTGTTTGGAGCATCTTCTCACTGGAGTCCTTGTTCATCTTTAAAAGCTTGTCACTTTTACTTTTGATTTTTTGGTATGTAATTTTTCCATTTACCTTGTTGTTTTCACTATGTATGCTGTTCTGTTGGCTTAGCTTAGAATTACTTACTTCTGCATCACTTCATATGGATCTTTCCATGCCTCTGTTTTCATCATGGAAGTCATTTCTTATAACATAGTAATATTCCTTTACATTCATGTACCATAATTATTTTAGCCATTCCAAATTTGATGTGCATTTACTTTGTTTCCAGTTCTTAGCAACCATAAAAAGTGCTGCTATAAATATTTTGGATTTTCTGGGGACTTTTTTTCTTTCCAATTGTTTCCTTGGCATATAAGCTCAGTAATGGAGTCTCTAGTTCCAAGAGACTGTATGTTTAGATACTTTATTTTAATAATTCCAAATTGTTTTCCAATGTGATTGTACCATTTTAAAATTCCACCAACAATGTATTAGTATACTTAGCTTTCTACAACCCCTACAACATTGACCTTGACCATTAACATTTCTTACCATTTTTTTTTCCAATTTTCAGGGAGTGATGTGAAACCTCAGAGTTGTTTTGGTTTGTATTCCTCTTACTGGCAATTTGGAGCATTTCTCATGTATTTATGCATTAACTATTGAATATTAAGTGGTAGCTAATAGAATTGTATTTCTTTATATTCTTTATACAGTGTTCTATCATTTTTTTAAAGATTTTTTTTTAGTTGGTGGATCATTTTTTAAGATCCAAAAATATAGGGCACCCTACATGACAGTAGTTGTACTATAAGTATCCATTAAACCTCACAACTGAGTACCCAAAAAAATCAGCTTTGCAAGTATAAGATGGAGGTGGCCTAGTTCAACACCAGTGTTCCCATGTTTTGAAAGGGATCTGAGGGATTTAGTGAACTTCACACGCAATAGAAGCCAACAGTATAATCATGATAGTCAACAACACTAATGGGATCTTAGACTGGATTGAAAATCATAACTTCTAGAAATAATCCACTGTAATCCACCCTATTGAACTTCATGTAGAGCAGTGGTTCTCAACGGGGGTCGAACAACCCTTTCACAAGAGTCACAGAGGTCGCCTAAGACCATCAGAAAACATATTTCCGATGGTCTTAGGAACCAAAACACCACTCCTCTATCCATCTCCAGACGGGTCCATCCACATGCAGATACGTCCACATACAAATATTAAAGGGTTGAGGCATTAGGAAGGTTGAGAACCACTGATCTAGAGTATTTTGTTGGTTCTGGGTACCACCATTTAAGAAATCCATTGATTATTTAGTTCTGGAGTTCATCTAGCATGGTGAAGGACCTTGAGTTCATTTCATATGAGTATCAGTTAAAGGAAGTGGACGTGTTTAGCTGATCAAGAGAAGATTCAGAGACCATCAGTGAGGGTATGATAGTGATCTTCAGGACTTCCATGTGCAAAAGGGATCAGACATATTCACCCTGGTCCCATAGGGTATAACCACTAATAATTTATGGAAGATAAAGAGAAGCAAACTTAATCCTGGTATCAGGAAGAGCTTCCTGACAATTAGAACTTCTCTGAAAAATGGTTTGCTTGAAGATGCATTGGGTTTTTCTTCTTTGGCAAGCTTTAGGCAGAGGCTACACACTCTCCATTATCTAATTGAATCTATCTTCTACTGACCCCAATATTTTAGTGACGATTCCTTTTTCTGTATGGGTTGAATTTGATGGCGTCTGAGGTACCTTTCAGCTTTCAAATTCTGTGTGATTCTGTGACTCAATCAATGAATTAACAAATATTCATCTAGCATCTCCTAATAGAATGCTGGATTTTTCAAGAAGACTGAAAAGCTCAAATATGGCATTAAGTAGGTTCCCACCACCCTCAGGGAATTTACAGTTTATTGAAGAGAAATAGCCGGCATAAATAACTAAAATGAAAAATAATTTGTGAAAAGTAGGAAACACGTGCCTTGCAACATCGAACAGGATAATGGGTTACAAATCGTTTCTGTATCTAGAGGATGAGAGAAGAATAGTGTAGTGGAAAGAGCAAAGTACTAGACTTGTAATTAGAAGGCTTTAGTTTGCATCTTTCTTTATCTCTTTCTACTCAGTGACTTCCCCTCCCTAGGTCTCAGTTTAATTATCTATATGTATGAAAGTGTTTTTTTTTCCTATCCTACAACCTGTGATCCAATGTTCCCTTTCATTTTTAACATTCTTTGTCAAGTCAAATTATGTAGGATAGCTTTGGAAGAGATGGCAAAACCAGTTCAATCCTCTATCCATTCATCCAAATGCTACATTTTGGCCAATATATATTTTCTCAAATGTATGTTGTTTTTTTTTTTCTAATGAGATTTCTAGCTAATCTTTATTGAGTAGAATTGAATCTCACTGAGGAGACCTTGTTCTGTTTTGTTTCCCCATGTTATCAACTTGATCTATTTTGCAATAGGAAAATTTTGAATAACTTTTCCATTTATAAAGAATATCTCATTTGCCCTTTCCACATATGTGATATAAGAATAGTGTATACCATTGGTGGGCATATATTTCCCTAATTTGTGTCATATTTGAGAGACGTGGTAGAAAGGGGTTTTAGACTTGTAGTCATGAGACTTGGGGTCAAATCATAGCATGACTATTCCAGCTCTGTGACTATGTCACAGACCATCTTCAGTTTTCTCATCTGCAAGATGGCCATGATAATATACATAGAACTTGTCTCACAAAGGAAAGCATGTAGTAAACTCTGAAGTTCTATATAAATGTGAGCTATAATTAGACTGATTGTCATACTAAAATTGAACAAAATTATGCCTGTGGGCACTTTGATTAAGGAATCTTAAAATACACAAGAGAATTACCTTGTTGGAGGAGACTTTTAATGTTATGTCTTGCTCTAAAGAGTCAAAAAAACTTAAAATTGAATAAATAATAAATGGAGAAAGATGTGATGTTCCCCATGTGTATGTCAATAGTGTGGCCGTGAACATAAGCTCAGTTTCAGAAATATATCTGTAAAAATCTGTCTGTTCTGTTCTGCTTTTTTCACTAAGAATAACATCATTTCTCTTATAAACATTTTAAAGAGACAAGAAAGTAGGCACATGGGTCAATAATTACTGATGTGTTCTTGACCACTTTTTTGGTGTTGATATTGGCTATGTTTTCCATTTGTTTGGATTTTTTTTTCTTTTGGAAAATCAGGATTTTTAAAAATCATTCCATCTAGCTTCATTTCCTTCCATATAAATTAGATCAAATCCAACCTCTTATCCCAACTTCACTCCTTAAGTAACATTTTCACTTTTTAATAAAGAACCACATGTACTGAGATGAGAGAGTTCAAGTGCAGTAGTTCCATTGTCTCACAAATATGGTGCTCCCATTCGTAGTGAGTAGAGATTGCTACGGAAGTGGTAGGAAATAAATTCCATTTACTGTCTGTTTTCCTCCTTCCTGGTTTATCTGTAAATGTTCTTGGAGTGATCAAGGTTGTAGTTGGCTCTCATGAGTAGCTTTCCATGATGTTATTTTTTTTCCCTTTCAATGCTGTATTTTTGTTTTTCTGTCATTCTTTAATGTTCAATCATCTTGTATCTTCCCCAATAACACTAATACAAACTTGTTGGTTTCCATGAATCTCAGTTTTACAGGAAAATCAAGGGTTTGTTCTCTGGGGTTGTTATAGGGCTTCTTTTGACCTCCTCGTTGGGGCAAGTGTTTACTATAACTTAAACTTCTTCGCAAAATGGTAGTGCTCAGAATCCATGCCTTTATTTTTTTCTACCTCCCATGTGTGGAATCTTTTATTCATATAGTCTGCATGTAATACCTTTTCATTTTTCATCATTTATTTTAATTATCATTTGTCTTTGCTATTAACCAATTTTATCGTTTCTTTTAATTACCATTTGCCTTTGCTATAAACTAATTTATTATCCAACTGGACATAGACAGCTGGTTCTGATGTAGTTCCCGCATCAATAATTAGTCACAAGTACAGTGGTATAGTGAGAGAGGCACTGACTTTGGAGTCGAAGAAGCTAGGTTCAAATCCCATCTTTGTTGCTCAACATATGTGTAATCTTGGACAAGTTACTTAACATCTGTCACCCTCATTTCTCATCTATAAAATGAGCAGTTGGCTTGAGTGGTCTGTGATTTCTCTTCCAGGTTTAGAACTATGATCTCATGGACATATTTTTCACTTTCTGTCCCAGTTTCTACCTTTGCGTTCAAGTCACCAAATATGTTAGGTTATTTGTAGAATTTCTCTATTTTTTTTTCTCTTCACCAAATTAAGAAAGCATTTGCTAAGCATATTTAAGGTAGTATGCTAGGTGCTGATCATACAAAGGGAAAAAAGCCAGAAAAAGGGAGTGGGTCCCCTGTCATATCTATCTATCTATCTTGTCTGTCTGTCTGTCTATCTGTCTGTCTGTCTGTCTGTCTGCCTGCCTGCCTATCTGTCTATCTTATATGTCTGTCTGTCTATCTATCTATCTATCTATCTATCAAGTCTCAATAAAAATCCCATCTTCTACAAAGAACCTAATCCCTCTTAATGCTATAGGCTCTCCTCCATTGCTTATCTTTATTTATTTTGTTTGCTAGATGCTCTCCTGCTTTCCCAGTCACCAGTGGAATGAAATAAGGCTTTGTGCTTGCTCCCATGCTTTTTAGTGTGGTGTTTTCAGCCATGTTGTCAAATGCTTTCAGTGAGGATGAGCATGGCATCATGGTTAGCCACTGAGCCAAGACCGAAGCGGATGGAGTGTTGGTGCATGATTTTCTGTTTGCAGATGATTGTGCACTCAGTGCAGCCTCTGAAGCTGAGATACAAGGAAGGATTTATCTTGTTTGCAAATATCTGTTTCTCTATTGTCTCCCCCATTAGATCCTGAGCTCCTGGAGACAGAGAATGTTGTTTGTTTTTCCATTTTTGAATTCCCCGTGTTTAGCAAGGTATTGGCATGTAGTAGGTGTATAATAAATGCTGATTGACTGGGGGATTATAATACATTATTCATCCTTTTAAGATTAGATGCAACAGCAGAGATAACCATATTCAGTAATCCACTGTTTATCGTTGTTGGTGAAAACAGAAGTCAGGGAGGTACCTCTGTCAAAACAGCTATCCAGTGAAAAGTACCAATGGAAGAGATATTCCCTAGTGACAGTCAAGTCCTGCACAGGCTTTTGTTCATGGATGGTGTTCTGATGCTTACATCAAAGTCTGGAGTATAGATGCTGGGGAAAAAACTATAGCTCTGTCCTTGGTGGTTTTGTGTCTCACCTTTTTTTTTTAATCTCTGAAAGGTGAGACAAGAGATGTCCCATGTTGCCTCTGGGGACATAAAGAAACCAATTTATCAATTCCTTCATTTGCAAGAGCCCTTCAAACCACCCTTGCATTTAGCTACCAGGTTCTTTGTATCAATATCAGGGTGACTCAGTTCATCTAATAGTATACCAGCTTATTGGTTGTGATAAAAATATTATTTTTAGTAATAATAGTGTATTAAAATTTCAGCGTGTGTTTATGCATGTGATTGAAAAGCAGATCTACATCAAACAAGACATTACACACCATTAAATACATTTTAAAAATAATTTTAATTATAACTATTTTAAGTCAGTAATCATTGAAAACACATTAGGAATTGTGGTGATAACAGTATCATACTGGTGAACTGGAGTAAAGCCATTTAAATTTGCAGAGTAAATAATAAAAATCAAAGATGGCCAGTCCAACTACAACAAAATGCAAAGGAGAAAATGGTTTCTAAATATTCAATAGATAATTCCAGCTCATTTTAGAAGACAGTGCAATGCAAACCCAGACACATCTAGCTAATTAATTACTCACAAGCAGAAAAGAGTAAATAATTATTGAACTAATTTTGAAAGTGGACATAATTAGCACAATTAATCTTTAATAATGAATTATTTAATTCAATAAGTGTCACAGGGAAAATGAGCATCACAGTCATTTTTACATTTATAAACCATCATAATACTGTCAAGTAAAATATATGAAGCTAAGAATATGTGGGAAAAAAACTGTTTTGATTCAATTAATATTGGGAAGATACATTTACTTCTACAGAGTAGGATAATGAACTTAAAGAAAACCAATTCAGTAATTATCTCAGTTCTCGCATTTCTATTAGAAATAAACCTATTAGCTTTCTTCCCCATAAGCTGTAATTCATTGGCACTTTAATTGAGAAAGCTTAGATAGGAGAATGGAGTTAGTGAGGGGAGAATATGCAAAGCACTATTTTGATACCAACTCTTAAAGAGCATTTTCATCTCTATCTCCATAACATGAAGATGTCCAAATGAACAATTTAAAACGTCATGGAACTTTGAATGTTGAGTCTTCTGGTGTCTAACACTCTGATCCCTGTGAACATCTTTACATAAATAAACAAGCATTTTTTATTGTTGTTGTTATTGTCCTAGGCATTTTATAGATTAAACATCTGAGTGAGGGAAGGAATGTTTCATTTGTTGGCAGAGTATTTTCATACTATGGAGACATTGCCATCAGTTTCAAGAGATGTAAAGGAAAAAGGGAGAAGGGAGATCCAGCCTTTTTCCTCTTTTACTCCAATGGCTACAGAATCATTTCTTTGCCTAATGTGTGAATTTTAGAAGTTGCTTAATACATATTCTTTTCCCACTGAACTTCAACATTGCAAAACACAAAATAAGTATGTATAAAATTCATGTTTCTTGTCTCATTCAGTATCTTACTCCAAGTAGAAGACGGCATTCTGGCTTGAATTTTGAATTTACAGGTGATTTGAGATGTGACAGCCTGAATGGGGTTGTTTGATGAAAACCAGTGGGATCAAATGGCACTTTGATTTCCATTGGAAGGGGAAGAATGTAGATGAAGAGTCAATGTACATTAGAGGAACATATTTTTCCACTTGATTTGCTATTGCTTTGAAAATCCCAAGCTTGGTAGCACAGTTTAGCTTCGAGCACTAAAATTAAATTGTTAGAGTTTCTGCAGCTTTTTTTAAGGCTCAAAGAAACTCTAAATGTTGTACTTTAGAAAGTGATGGGAGGCAACTAAAAAGTCTACATTCCTTTACAGTTTATCTGTATCAAGTGTTGACAACCCATGTATTTTCATGTATTCAAAGAAAAAAAACAGGCTTGGTTTCTTCAGTTTATTTTGCTCCTTTTCATAGTATCATAAATTTAGAGTTTGAAGAGACCTCTCTAGCTAGTCTTTATCTCTCATTTTATAAATGAAGAAACTGAAACCCAAAAAACTTATGCGATTGTTCAAGGTCATGCAGAGAGTAAATGCAAGTACAGGGATTTCCACTCAGGTTCCTTTCCCCTGTGCCATGTTACTTTTATCTTCCTCCATCTCCTTCTCTTCTTCTTTCTCTTTGACTTCTTCCTCTCCTTCTTTTTCCTCCTCTTTCTGTCCTTTCTTCTCTTTGACCTCTTCTTTCTCCTTTTCTTCCTCCTCCTCTTCTTCTTCCTCTCCCTCTTTTTCCTCCTCTTTCTGTCCTTTCTTCTCTTTGACCTCTTCTTTCTCCTTTTCTTCCTCCTCTTCTTCTTCTTCCTCTCCCTCTTTTTCCTCCTCTTTCTGTCCTTTCTTCTCTTTGACCTCCTCTTTCTCCTTTTCTTCCTCCTCCTCTTCTTCCTCTTCTTTGTTTTCCTTTTCCTCTTCCCTCGCTTAGTAAATTCAATACTTTTCCTTCAACTTGTGATAGTAGTTTTTAATTGATCGAGACAAAAATGATCTGAAGACCTGGGCCTGAAGAAATGATTCTGTTTGTCAGAGTATTTTATCTGGGATCATTTGCATGCAAAAATGTAACATCTTTTCTCGTCCCGGCTACCCCTTGAGTTGCTCTCACACATTTTTCTTTTCTGTTTTATTGTGAAAATCCTAGAAAAAGTATGCATTCACTCCCCTCTCCTCATCACACACTCGCATCTCAGACCCTTGAGGTCTGGTTTCTGTCCCTACCCTTCTTCAAGCTCAGTAGCCTTTTATGTCAGCAGGGTAAGCAAATCAGGGCTGACAACAGGAAATATGCAGCATGCTGGCCGTCTGATGTGGGATGGACAATAACCAGGCTGGATCCAGTAAACTCATAGATACTGCCTGCAGGATTCTGCCCCATTGACAGGGCAGAAGGAGAACAAAGCTCTGGGGAAAATGTGTTTCCTGCTCCCAGTGGATTTCTAGACTAGTAGAGAAATAAGGCACAAAGAAAAATGATGGTAACAGGGTGAGTTCATCAAAGATTTCCACAGCAAAGTGTCAGGTGAGATCCTCCTAGAGACGGATCCTTCCAGTATGGCGCTTGGCACTCGGCTAGGTTCTGGCAATGATGACAACAAATGGCCACATTAATGATGGGATTTACGTAGTGCTTAAGCTTTGCAAAGTGCTTTACAGATATTTCCTCATTTTATCCTCACAATACCCTTGAAAGGCGGGTACTATTATTATCTTCATTTTCTAGATGGAAGAATTGAGTAAGCTGGAGGATAGATGACTTGCCTAGGGTCTCACTGCTAGTACATGTCTGAGACTGGCCAGACGTTTGGCATTATTTCCTTCCCTCCCTCACTTACTCACTCATTTGTCAGAATTCTATAGACAAACTCAAAAGAGCCTCTGCCCTCATGGAGCAGACGTGAATCTCTATGTCATTTGAATTTTTGTATGTCATAAAATCCTATCTCAAAATGATATGTCCTCAGTGTGATAAGCTTTTAGGATATGGAGGAATTCAGTGAGCAGAAGTATTTGCTTGTAGGTCCAATTAAGTTCTTTGAGGGGAGGAACTTAACTAACCCATCAGTACTTTTTGTAAGCATTTGTTATATGTCAGGCACTGTACTAGTCACTAGAGATAAACACACAAAAAATGAACCTATATTTAATGGTGGGACAAGAAGTACACATATATACATATATAAGTACACATATATACATATATATGCATACATGTATATATTGCCATATGTACACAAATATACAAAAATATAGCTATAGACACACATGTACGTGCACACATACATGTATATGCATACATACACACATACACACATGCACTGTGTTGGAAGTAGAACTCGTGGTTGGGAACCGGGAGAAGGTGCTGTCATTCATGGAGCCCTTTGGCTTAGGGTCTTGGATTCTTTCCACAATTGTAGAAAAGTTCTCATGAATTTTTCACATCTTGGCCAGTTTTTTCTTGATAAGCTCCCCTGAACTTGGCCAGGCTTATCAGCAGATGACAACTATTCCATCTCTTGTCAAGACCACAAACTCAAGGCCTTTATGGCTTGGTGGTATCTGTCACAAAATTTTATTCCATTGATCTAACCTTCAAGAATTTGGGGTCACCTGCTTATCACAATGAGGTCTATGGATGACAGTTTAGTGGAGGAACTGGAACAAACTCATGAGATTTGTAGCAAAAATATTCATATTTCTACCCATACTATAAAAGCCGTGACATTCCTTCCAAGAAATGACAGTGATTATATCCAGACATAATTCTATTATAAAAATTATCCTAGTCTTCACTCATCAGAGTCCAACTATTATTTTTAGTTTTATTGATTTTTTTACATTCAACCTGTTTTCTGTGCTAATGTTGATTGGAAAGATGGAGTTTAGTCCTAAAGAAAAAAAAAAAGCACTTATCTTTGTTCCTCTACAATTCTATTTATAGTTGTCTTCAGCTATGACTCCAGGCAACAAACCTTTAGAGTGGAAACAATTACACATTTTTAATAGAGGTGAATAATTCAATTTAATTCAACAAGCATTTATTAAGAACCCAGTATCATCACCAAGCTTATTTCAGAATATGTCAGAAATACTGTAATCCTCAAGGCCCTTGCTGCCTTCCAATGGCTATTATAAATGAAAGGGACTTTGGAAACATCAAGTCCAGTTTTCATTTAAAGATGAAGAAAGCAGGTGATGAACCTATTAATCCCTTTCCTTTATATATCTATGCAATATTTGCCATAGGTGGGAATTGGACAGAGGGATTAGAAGAGAAGGAAAATTATTTTAAGGATGCAACTGGGTATCTTCCTCCATAGCACTGAAGCATGCTATAGTAGAAAATGCAGGAGACTTGGCAACAAGAGGACCTGAGTTCAAATCCCTTCACTGTCCCTTACAGTTTCTTTGTCCCTAAAATGAGGGGAATGAACTAGGGCCTCTAAGGCCCCTTCCAACTCTAAATCTATGACTCCATGATCCTAACATGGGAAGAACAATACATCTTTTATCTCCCCCCACAGTGTTGTTGTGGAGAGAATTCTTTATAAGCTTCAGTGTATTCTCAAAAAACTGCTGAGGCCCAGGAACATGAGATGGGGTGAAGCAGACTGAGAATTATGAAAAATTAATGCTACCATAGAAATACAACATTCAATGTTCAGAATGTCCATCTCAGGAAACTAAGGTCACATACACACATAATGTCATTCATGGGATAATATATGAAATACAGCACACACATATAGCACAGACACACATATATGTAAACATGTGTGTGTATATACATATATATATATAAGCAGCAAAGTTTTGATTTTGGGGAGTCTCTGGAAGCACACAAATCAGGTAACCTAAAATAACAGGATCCTTTTCCATCATAACCAGAGGCAAAAATAGTCAAAGTGAAACTAATTTTGAGGCCCTTGTTTTCTTCAGGAAGACAATAATCTTAAAAATGAACCAAAATTTCACATATCCCGAAAGGGAGGAAAATATTGAGTTGACTACATAGTTTCATTATTTGTAAAAGCAAGAGGTTCAGATTAGGTTCTCTCTAAGAGCTTTACAGCTGCAAAATTTCTAAGTCCACATTTGGAGAAACTATGAAAACTAAGAGTCATGGATTCCAGTATTAGTTCTACCTGCCTCCCCACCCTCCTACTTTACCCCACAAAAAAGAAAATAATCTCTTAGAACAATATAGTGGGCAAGAACCCTGGCTTTGGAGTCAAAGCACTTGTGTAACATTTAGTGTCAAGGGACCCTAGTTTCTTCATATGTAAAATGAGGCAGTTAGACTCAGTGGGTAGGGAACCTGTGGCCCTCTAAGTCCTCAAGTTTGGCCCTTTGACTGAATCCAAACTTCACTGAACAAATCCCCTGAATTAAAAAAAAAGAGCTTTGTTCTGTAAAACTTGGACTTGGTCAAAAGGCTGTACCCAAAGATATGTGTTCTGGAAGCTGTGGCTTCACCACCCCTGGATTACTTATAAGACTCCCTTCCTTAGAAGGCTCTAGGTTTATTATCTTATGAATGATGTAAGTCCTTATAGTCAATCTCTATATTCTGTGTTTGAATGCCTGCAACTCTCTGAACTATCTATATCTATATCTCTACACCTGTATTTATGTACATATATGTATACATACATATACACAGATGTATGTATATATCTGTGCATATATGTACATATCTGTATACACATATATCTGTGAGTTCTTGAGAAGCTTTGATGAATTTGCCTGTGATTTTTTTTTTAAATAGCACACAACTATTGCAGTTACTTAGCAGACATTTTTATAATGCATCTGGGACCAGATGTGGTATTTTGTTACACCTTGGCTCTTCATTTCAGTTTATAGTAATTAATCTCTCTTTCATTGGAGAGGCAAATGAATTGCCTTTCCAAAACATTATAAATCCTTTGTTAAATTCTTTATGTCATGATGTTTAGTGCTAAAATTCCTTGCTACTGGGATGAAATTTATCCGCAGATACCACTGGAAAATAAATGCTGCATTTGGGTGCCAGAAGAGATCATCCTAGATGCTACTTTTAGATGTTTATTTTATCTAGAGTTAGGTCAGAGGTTCTTAACCTGGGATACATGAACTTTTTAATATGTGTGTGTGTATGTATGTATGTATCTGTCTATCTATCTATTTATTCTAATATCTATTTTTCAGTATAATCAGTTTCCTTTTAAATCCTATGAATTTCATTTTATGTCTTTCAAAACATCATTTTGAGAAGGGGTCCATAGGCTTTATTGGATTGGGTGCCAAAGGGTTGTAAGGCACAGAAAGGATTCAGAACTCCCAACCAAGGTAATGGGCCTAACCTGTGCTAACTTTGCAGGATTCTTCAAAACCCTTGAGAGTTAAACATTTATAACAGAAACACCCAGAGATCAAAAGATCACAGATCTGGAAGGGACCTGGGAGATCATCTAGTCTCACTTCCTCATTTTACAGACAGGGAAACTGAGTCCTAGAGACATTACATGACTTGTTAGAGATTATACACACTGGAGTCTAAGTATAATTTTTTGGTTTTATGGGATAACAGTCAAATTAACTGCAGTTTCATAAGAAAGTTTTTTTTTTATTTTGTCACCTATTTAATGAGAAATTTAAAAGGAGTTTTCATGACACAATGAAATTGTGGACCAGCAGAAAGGGCATTGACTTTGGAATCAGAGGGCCTTTGTATCAGGTTCAACAAGAGCCGAACAAGAATGCTTTTAGTGCTCAACCAGCCTTTCCTTGAGGACCTCTAGTAAGATGGAGCATGTTACTTCCCAAGGCAGTCCATCCCTCCTTTGGATTACTCTGATTATTAGGAAGTATTTTACTGCTATAAAGTCTACATATATCTCTTTGCAGTGTCCACCTTGTTCCGCCCTCTAGGGCTGAGCAGAACAAATATGATTAATAATAATAATTATAGTAATGATAACTCCCATTTATACAGTGCTAGGTTATCTTTTTTGAGCTTTATAGTGACTCTGTGAGGTAGGTGCTATTTTACCCCCATTTTATAGATAGGAAAAGCCAAAACTGTGAGAGAGGTTAATTGATTTACTCAAGGTCACAGAGGTAGTAACTGGGACAGAATTTGAACCCAGGAATTCCTGGTACCAAGCCCCATTCTCTATTCACTTAAGCTCCTAGCTCCCTTTTCAATATGATGAACTTTCAAATCTTTATCTCAGTTGTGATATCCCTACTGAATCTCTCCTCTAATAGCTAAACATTCCCATCTCCTTCAAACAGTCCTCATCTAACAAGATCTTGAGACCCTTCACTTGCTTATCTGCCCTTCTCTGAATAGTCTTGAGTTTTATCAGTAGCCATCTGAAAGTATGGTGCCCACAACTGAACACAGTACTCCAAATGTGGTATGACCAGAATGACTGGAGCCTTAATTTTGTCTTTATTCTGAAAGATGCAATATTCTGGGAAAACCACAGAGAAAACATCCAATAAATCAATAAGATTAAATAAATGTCACTTCATAAAAGTAGATTTAAAACCCTATTTTGTAGCTGCTCTCAGGGCAGGAGTTTTCATAGTACCCCATACCATATGTCATATATCAACATAATGGAACCCACTACATCAAAATTCCATTGTTGGTTAATTAAAGAAATATTTCCAAAGGCTTTGGACTGACTTTAATATCAGTTTTAAACAGTGGAGACTTAGAGTAAGAAGAGATATTAGCAATCATCAAGGCTAACACTAGGTAGCTAAGTGTCACAGTGGATAGAGCACTGGCCTTGGAGTCAGGAAGACTAATCTTCCTGAGTTCAGATCTGACCTCTGACATTTATAAGCTGTGTGACCCTGGGCAAGTCACCTAACCCTGTTTACCTCAGTTTCCTCATCTATAAAATGAACTGGAGAAGGAAATGTCAAGTCACTCCAATATCTCTGCTACGAAAACCTCAAATGGTGACACAAAGAGTTACACAAGTCTGAACAATACAAAGCCAAAGAAATTCCAGTATCTTCATGTGTGTGTGTTTGTGTGTATACATATATTTATTTTTCATCAGTGCCTTTTTTGTTTATATCACAAAGATTTCAACTCTCATCTTCAGATTGTACCTTTACTTAAGACAAAGACAAATAATGGAGCCTAAACACCTAATGAAGGAACCAGACCTAATTACAGATGTAATATTATATCCTAGCAGTCTCCCCAGATTTCTGGTTAGCATCGTAAGGAATGCAGTAACTGGCAGAATTAAAAAGAAAAAAATTCAGAAACTGACACTCTCAATCTCTCATTCTGAAGATGATAGAGTTGAAAAGGACTTTGGAGATTTATAATCTAACTCTTTTATTTTACAGATAAGAAACTGAGGCACTAAAGGCAAGGGGATTTGTGTAAATTCACACATGGGTTCAATCTTCAAACCCAGATCCTCCGACTCAGAATCCAGCAGTTGGTTGGTTTGTTTTCTCACAACATCCCACTGCCTCTCCCAGAGTGAAAGAATTACTGTGCCATCTGCCAAAGGGCTGTTTGTGTCATTCTCTACTGTAAACTCAATACTATAACCCACCAATTGTATTATCTACCCCCAGAGTCGGAGAGTGATACAGAGATGACATTTTGGTAGTTGGAATAAAGTGGATGGAAAAGCATTTACTAAGTGCCTCCTTATGTGTCAAGTACTGTGATAAATGCTGAGACTACAAATAGAAAAATGAGGTTGTATCTGTGTTTAAGGAGCTTGTTTTCTATTTGGGGGGAGATAACACATATTGGAATATCTCTCAGCAGGCCAGATGCCAAGGCCCTGGGGTCCTTAAGGTACATGATGAGGAAGGGAAAATCCTGGTGAATATGACTGTGGAAGGTCCATTGAGGAAGGTGTTGTTTGGTACTAAGTAGCCATCTCTAGAGGGAAGACTTTAGGGTAGAGCCATTGGGGAATGGGATAAAGTTTTTTTTATATATATTTACTCTGTGTGTGTGTGTGTGTGTGTGTGTGTGTGTGTGTAACAAAAAGAAAACCCCAGAAGGTGGAAACAGTCATTTTATCTTTCTTTTTCTGGAGCTCATCTCTTAGTGTTATTCTTATTAATTTGTTTCCATTGTGTCTGACCCTCTGTAACCTCATTTAGGGTTTTCTTGGCAAAGATACTTGAGTGGTGTGCCATTTTCTTCTCCAGCTCATTCTACAGATGAGGAAATTGAGGCAGACAAGGGTAAGCGGCTTGTCCAAGGTCACACAACTAGTAAGTGTCTGAGGTTGGGTTTGAATTCAGGTCCTCTTGACCCCTGGGCCAGCACTCTTATCAACTGCCCCACTTAGCCCTCCCTACATCTCTTAATAGCATCTATTAATGATTGATTGAAAGGCACAATGACTTGGTAGAGAGAGAGCAAGCTTTGGAGCCAGGAAGGTCTGGGTTTAAGTCCCATCTTTGATACATGGTCCTTGGGTGGTTCCAGGTACAAGTTTCCTCTTCTAGTAGGTTCTTGTACCAGTGGAAGCAGAGATACAGTCCCTGTCTCTTTCCTGTAAAGAACATCTGTTTATAAGTTCTTTTAATACCTTGAATCTTTTGTTCAACTGAAATATCTTTATTTAAAATTATGTGTTGCTGATTTAAGTGATAAAGGAAAGGGAAATTTATTCAAATAAATGTCTTTGATCAGTTAGCAACCCCTTTTAAAAGGCGACTGTTCAACTGCCAATCAGGGTATAAGAAGAAACTGCTTATCATGGGGGAGATTAAAGCTTCCTTTGCTCTCATAATTACTACGTTTTGCTTTGAGGAGATACTTCAAGTGTTGGTTCAATGACCTGTGTCATCTCCCCATCTCCCAGTGACATGGAGCTTTATTCAAACCTCTGAGTAATGATTTGGAGAGAGAGAGAGAGAGAGAGAGAGAGAGAGAGAGAGAGAGAGAGAGAGAGAGAGAGAGAGAGCCAGATAGATGTTGAACTGTCAGACTTTTAAGCCAGAAATTGTCATTTGAGGTAGTCAAAGGCTGCCAAATAGAAGTGGAAGTTGCATTGCTTGGGTCATTCCTTGTAGATCTGCTGCCCTTAAGTGATTCTACCCCCTCTTATGGTTAGGGAAAGATCGAACTGCTGGATCAGCTTTGAAATGAATTGAGGAAACTGGTGAAAAATGAGCCAGAGATAAAATGAAGTTATATGGCTGAAGCATCCTAGGATCATGGTCTTTCTACAGATCCTGTGGAAAAAGACAAAAGAAAAAGCAAAGCCCCATATAATAATGGGGGGAACTAATACATTTAAACACTTGAGTGGTTTGGGAAACAATGAGAAAATCATAGCTGTAAATACATAGAGATTATTAACTACTTTTTTTTTAGATGCGGCTATAATTACTTCCCTTAGTTAAATGTATGCTGAATTCTCTCTCTCCGTCTCCTCTTTCTCCCTCTCCTCCTTCTCCCTCTCCCTTTTTTCCTCTCCCCTTCTCCTTCCTCCCCTCTTCCTTTTACTTTTTCTTCTTTGTCTCTCTCTCCATTTCTCTCCCTCCCTCTCTCTTCCCCTTCCCTACCCTCTTCTGTCTCTGTCTCTGTCTCTGTCTCTCTCCCCCTCCCTCCCCCTTCTTCTTTTCCTCCCTCCTCCTTCTCTCTCCTTTTCTCTGTATCTGTACAGCTTCCTATATGGAAGGTCCTTCTCCCTATGCACAGTCTCACCTTTTCTATATCTTGCAATCCTAGGGAATTACCTGGTTTGCTGAGATGTTACATTATGTTTTCAGGGTTGCACTGTGTGACAGAGGTGACACCTGAAGCCAATTCTTCCAGTCTTCTAGGACAGTTTCATATTCATGACAATACAGTATATGGGAGTTAAGATCTTCCTTAATTTCTCTAATTTTTCACTTCTGTGGCAACTTATTATTCCTGTGCCTCCAACATATTCAAGTGTGATGTTTTCATTCTTTCTCATATCAAATTTGTTTGATGTTCTTTAGAGCTATGTCTTTTTGGATTGTCTTTGATGAGATCGTCACTGGTCTTGGTATACTTCTGATACTTGGATGGATCTATGATTTCATTTCTTTGCTTCCTTCAGTAACACAGATCACAAAGGCTCCCTTCTATGGATGGGCATGATGGTTAGATTCGGGTCACCCTTGTTCCTTGGTTCTTGCACTCCCCATTGCATAGAGGAGTCATCTATAGTATCACAATGCTGCCTAGTAACACTCCTCATGCATTTTTCCATTGTCCTTGGAACTACTTAGATTTTTAAATTCTTCTGCAGTTGTGCTGTATCATGATTCTAAGTCATACCTGGGAGTAAGTGGTATTAAAGAAATGAGTCATTGGGTAAATGCTTGTTCAATTGAAGTGAGAATACTTCAAGTGTCTGGGCAGAACTAATAGAATCGTAAGATTTATAGCTGCACAACCTACAGTCCTGGGAGGCCATCTAGTCCATCCCCATCTTTTCACAAATAGAAAAACTGAGGTTAAGAGAGGAAAAGGGCTAGTGATCCCACACAATTTAAGGAGAAGGGACTTATGGATCCCCTCCAAGCCCTCATGACTCAGCCAGAGGAACCCTCCCAGCATCCCATGATCAGATAGCCAAGGTATTGCTGATGTTGAAATTTTTCTTGAGCTGTGGAGGGCATCATTGGGATTCATCAAGTGTTGCCTGTGACCTTCACTCTAGTACATATTCACCTCATGTGCATTGTAAGTTAGCCAGGCTATTGTCCACCAGAAAAGGGTTTTCTGAAAACAGAAGCAGTATTTATTCTTTACTTTGGAAATCAATCATTTTAGTAACATTTGCTTGACAAAAATTGATCCATGTAGTTTTACAAAATAGATTTCTTCTTTCCCATTTAGTTTACCTAGTACATATTAATCCCAGCTGCTGATGGAGTGTTTGATAACAAAGAATCACAGTCCCAAACTTTTAGTCTCTGGTTCTGAGAATGAATAGGAAGGTGTTATTTCATTGCCACTTACCTCCCTGACCCCGACTGGTGTTGTATTTAACCTCATAAGCTTACTTTAATATATGACTGCCAAGAAGATAGAAACATATGAATAAGTAGCTTAAAATATCTCTGGGTGTCCTTGATATGAAATATTTTCTTCCTTCCCCACAACTCTGGAAATAGTGTTTTTTTTACCTTTCCTGGTTATCGAAAGTGGAGTCCAAAATCTAGATCTTTGGGTTTTCAGTCTTCTGGTTCATAAGAAAATGATACTTTGCCATCATTACTATCTTAAAACAAAACAAAACAAGAACAAATAAAATTACAATACATATCGATTCTTGCCCAAATCTTCCTGCTTGTTTTCAAGCACCAAGCACAAACTAAAATGCAATGGGGATTTTCCTTATACCGATGGCTTTCTTTCACCTGGAGAAAGGTTTGTGGACTTTTCATGTAGTGAAAATGTTCATGTATCCCGCCCCCTTACTCTACTTCCCCCCTTCTGTTTTCATCTTTTTGCTTTATAATTGAAACTTCTCTAATAGGTGAATGGGGAAAGGTAGGGACATGCAGTTACCTCACTTCCTTTATTTTGAAGCTGGATTGTGAAAAATTTAGAAGCTAATGTCTAAGTAAGTAAAGTTAATGTGCATGATGGATAGCAGGACTCTGGGTTCCCATTTTTCCCCTACCCTAACCACACATCTCACCTTCCTAATTATGCCTTTGTTTTCTCAGAAGACTTTAACCTTCACCAGACATCAAAGGGCACTGGGGAAGTTGAGGAAAGGAAGTATGTCCAGGACCTAGCGCATGACAGGAAGCAGCACGTTGGGTGATCCCAGTGGAATCAGTTTCCAGCACCCCTTGGGAAGGAGAGGTTGACCTCTCTCTTACATCAAGGATGATCAATGGGGAAGACTGAGAGAAAAGTCATATATTGAGAAGATTTCTTAGGATATCACTGGGTGCCATTCACAAGCTAATTGTGTATTGGTGAATTGGGAGATTATCTGAATATTTGAAGAAATCTGATTCTCTGCCTTACCTAGGTCTGTTCACTTTGGAACCAGTACCATTTTACTGATTAAAGGGGCAACTATCTATATTTTGTATTTATTTATATAAAATATAAGTGTATATGCTATGTTCCCCAGCAGAATATATGCTCCTTGAGGACAGCATTGTTTTGTTTTTGCCTTAACATTCCCATTAGCTAGCATAAAGCCTGGCACATAGTAGGTACTTAGTAAATACACATTGAATTAAATTAGGGGGGAAATGAAACGGTGAGAACACTTGGCTGAGATTTCAGTGACTGGGGTTCCAGTCCTTGCCCTGTAATTTGACTAGGTATTTGACCTTGAATGAGTAGATTTTTGCTCTGTTCATTTCCTTATCTATTAAATCAAGGAAAGAGACAAGATGATCTCTATGATTTACTTTTATAAAATCTAATAGGATTGTAGATTCATAAATTTAGAGGTGAAAGGAACCTTGGAGGTCATTGAATACAATTCCCTCATTTTATAAATGAAGAATATTAGGTAAGAGCCTTGTCCAGGATCACACAGCTAATGAGGATCTGAGGAGAGACTCGAATCTAGGTCTTCCTGATCCCAAGTCTAGGATTTTACCCCCCCACCCCCGTACCATGTAGCTCTTTGTTGTTTTTCTGATATATATTTGGAGAGAGCCAAGGGAAAAAAATGCCCTTGGATCAAATAAAATGGAAGGAGAATTCAGTTTTAAACTATAAATTTGTAAATAAGCATGCTTTAGATGCCAAGACCATGAATGCATTTAGTACTGACATATCATCACTATTTCCAGTGCATTTCAAAATCATTTGGAACTAAGTTTTTGGAGAGTTCAAATGAAGTGTGACTACATGCAGAGAGTCATTGAAATCATCTTCCCTCCTACTGAAGAATGACTTTGACTTTAACATAACAGCATGCTAAAATTAACAAGCCTGCCTTTATGTGCTTTGTTCTTCCATCTCGGCGACCTGAGAGCATGTCACTCTTTTTCAGTACACTTCTAGAGGAGATAATACCAAAGTGTAGGTGGGAGAATGTCCTGTTATGTGCCCGTTATGAGAAGGGACCACTGTGTACTCCAGTGCTGGGCAGAAAGCAGAAATTTGTTTTGCATGGAAATGTCTGTGAAATGAAAGGAAGTGGCCACAGGATGTTCTGCTTTTGATAGAGAAGAAGAAAGAAAAAGAGATTCTCCCCACACCCCCACCCTCACCCCCAGTCCTGTTGGATGTTAACGGGGAAAGTATTTGTCAGTCGAATAATGTGGCTCATTTATATTGTGCCTAGTCTTCTGGAGAGCTCCAAACTTTGGAAGCACTCTCATTAATCCTAAAAGCTCATTATGGGCTAGTCATTTGGCAGCCTTTGGTCTCTGTCATTTTACAGATCTGGGAGGCCTCAACTCAGGTGTTAGAGTACCCGTGCTTTGCAAAGTGGTCAGAATATCATCTGGGGTTAACTGTAATTTGTCCGTCTTGACCAAGCCTTTTAAAAGCACAGACTTTATGGGTGGAAGTATTTTAGGAAAGTAAATGTGTTTTGACTGGTTTTTCCTCCTTTGAAATACACTTTGCAAAAAATTCCTAAGCTATCAAAGGAAAATCTTGTTTGGTAAAGCAGTATTATTTATTATAGTTATTTACTATATTTTAATCATTTTGGTGGAAAGTCTTATTTGACTGATTATCATTTCACCCTCAAAACCAGTTCTTCCTTGTGACTTCCGTAATTCTTTTAAATGGTATATCCTCTCACCCAAGGGGACGCTGAGTTATTGTGACTTTTTCTTTCTCCTCCATCCCCAGATAATCAGTTGTTCCAGTCTTCTGAGTTTTTCATTGAAAATGACTCTTACATCTTTGCTTCTCTTTAATTTCTCCTGGTGCCACCAGGGTTGAGACCCTGACTTACCCTAAGCTTGAATTATTGCCAGCACCCCGTGGCTCTTTTCTTTCCCCTCTCATATTCCCTCATCATTCTTGCCGGATAAATCCTCCTAAGAAACTCCTGTTGTCTTCCTCTCTCAGACACCTTCGTTGCTACCTTCCGAATAAAGTCTAAACTGTCAAAAAATAAGGCCATTTAAAATTGAGTCCTGGTAACATTTCTGAACAGCTCCATTTTCCTTATCTCTAGCTGTTCTCTGTTTGCCATAGTACAGAGCCAACTAGACCACTCTCCTTTCACTGTTTGTGACATTATTCTTCCCTGCCTTCATAATCTCATGCATCATATTCCCTCCACTTGAAACACACTCCTCTCTTCTCAACCTCTTGAAATTTTATCCATTTTACCAGCCCCAGTTCAAATGTCATCTTGTCCAGGAAGACTTCCAAGATACCTTTAGCCTGAAGTGATCCTTCCCTCCTCTGAAGTCTTATAGTTGCTTCTTTTTACCTCTGCTATGACACTTATGCCATATTACCTTGTATTTTTTCATGGGTAAATTTGATTTTGACAGGGTAGATATCCTCAACAAAATTCAAAAACAGATTTCATATAGAGTAAATGTCCGCAAAATGGTTATACGAAAAAGCACAAAAGGGCAGTTGAAGCTTGGGAGTAGAGAGGCGTGTGGTGGGTGAAAATGGGCATCAATACATGAGCTCCCAAGAATTATGTCAGAGAAGTGTAGATGTGAGGACATCACGAAAAAGCTGTGTGCTCAGAAAAGGGGGTGGGCAGGTTATATGGTGAGCACCAGCAATAACCAATGGGCAGCCTATCACCTTCCTCTTATGAACATAATGTCAGGAGTATAAGAACAATTGCTTTTTGAGTGAATTCCTCTTAAAGAGATTTAAGGGTGACATGGAGAAGACATGCAAAAGGAGGGGTGTGTGGAAGGTTTGTGATTTGCATCATTGTGATCATCAAATGTGTTTTGTATGTGACATAGAAGTTTTGCATATTTTCCTTGAACGTGTGAATCAAACTCTAATGATTATGGGGTTTTCTTGGTACATTTCATTATTCTATGATCATTACATGTACTTTGGCCCTACAAAACGTCTTTTGTGATATTTTTCTTGAAAAAGATGTAAATATTCTCATATAACTATATAATAATTCTCTTAGGAAATCCACATGTACACATATAACATACATGTGTTGACTACATATGTGAACTATATATGTGCATGTGTATGTTTCTTAATAGAATGACTTTACTTTTGAAGTATGTGTGTTTTGCTAAAATAAGCAAAGGTGACATTAAAGTCTGTGTCTATGTTACCATGGTAGAATTGGACAAGATTGGGCATATTCTGTCAGTTTAATTCAACACACTCATGTGTCCCTGTGAAATATTATCTATCTCAGCGAGCCATAGAGAATTAGAATGACCAGAGTTTGGTCACATCCAGTTATAGTAGATTGAATGAACTGGACAAAATATTTCTCTTATTTTTTTTAAAAAGTATATTTATTTTTAGTTTTCAGCATTCATTTCCACAAGATTTTGAGTTACAGATTTTCTCCCCATCTTTCCCCTACCATCACCCCAATATAGTGAGCCTACAGAAGACCCCTTCCCCCCATCTGTTCTCTCTTATATCTTCCCCTATTCCCCCAGTTTTCTAGTAGGGCAAAATGGATTTCTATACCCCAGTGCCTGTATATCTTATTTCCCAGCTGCATGTTTATACATTTATTTATCTGTTTGTTTGCTTGTTTTTTCATTCATTCATTCGTTTATTTATTTATTTAATATTTGTTTTTAAAACTCTTATTTCCAGATTCTTTCCTTCTTCCCTCCTCACCCACCCCCACCGGGAAGACAAGCAATTCAATATAGGTTGTTCATGTGTAGTTACGTGAAACATTTCCATAATACTTATATTGTAAAAGATTTAACTATATTTCCTTCCATTCTTCCCCACCCCCTATGTATTCTTTTTTCTTCTTTGACCCTGTCCCTTTTCAAAGACTTTTGCTTCTAACTACCCACTCCCCCAATCTGCCCTCCCTTCTATCATCCCCTCTCTTTTCACATTCCCCCCTACTTTCCTGTAGGGTAAAATACCCAACTGAGTGTATATGTTATTCCCTCCTTAAGCCAAATCCAGTGAGAGTAAGGTTGACTTATTTCCTTTCACCTTCCTGCTCTTCCCCTCCATTGTAAAGTTTTCACTTGCCTCTTTTATGTGAGATAATTTACCCTATTCTATATCTCCCTTTCTCCTTCTCCCATTATATTCCTCTCTCATCTTTTAATTTTATTTTTAGATATCATTCCTTCATATTCAACTGATCCTATGCCCTCTGTCTAGGTATACATGTACACATACACAGCCATATATATGTATATGTATACACACATATATGTTTATAATTTATTTCTTATTTCCCAGTTGCATGCTTTTACATGCATATACATACACACACACACACACATATATTTAACATTTGTTTTTAAAGCTTTGATTTCCAGATTCTTTCCCTTCTTCCCTCCTCACCCACCCCCACTGGGAAGACAAAATTCAATATAGGTTGTACGTGTGTAGTTATGCAAAACATTTCCATACTAGTTATATTGTGAAAGACTAACTATATTTCCCTCCATCCTGTCCCACTCCCAACCTATTCTATTTTCTACTTTGACCCTGTCCCTTTTCTAAAGTGTTTTCTACTAACTACCCTCTCCCCCAATTTGCCCTCCCTTCTATTAGCCCCCCTCTCATCCCCTTCCCCCATACTTTCCTGTGGGGTAAGATACCCAGTTGATTGTGTATGTTATTCCTTCCTTAAGCCAAATCCAGTGTAAGGCTGACCCACTCTCTTTCACCTTCCTGCTGATCCCCTCCATTGTAACAGTTTTCTGTTGCCTCTTCTGTGTGAGATAATTTACCCTATTCTATCTCTCCCTTTCTCCTCCCAATAAATTCCTCTCTCACCTCTTAATTTTATTTTTTAGATGTTATCCCTTCATATTCAACTGATCCTGTGCCCTCTGTCTATGTATACATGCACAAACATATACACACACTCACATATATATTTATATACACATATACCCTCCTATGCATACATGCATACATACATACATATTCCCTTCAACCATCCTCATAGTGACAAAAGTCTTATGAGTCACAATGATCATTTTTAAATGTAGGAATGTAAATAGTTCAACTTTAATAAATCCCTTCCGATTTTCTTTTCCTGTTTACCTTCTCATGCTTCTCTTGCTTCTTGCATTTGAAAGTCAAATTTTCTGTTCGGCTTTTTGTTTTGCTTTTTTTTAAATCAAGAATGCTTGGAAATCCTCTGTTTCATTGAATGACCATATTTTTCCCTGGAGGGGAACATACTCAGTTTTGCTGGGTAGGTGATTCTTGGTTTTGATCCTAGCTCCTTTGACCTCTGGAATATCATATGCCAGGCCCTTCCATCCCTTAATACACAATATTATCCTGATTGTGTTTCCACAATATTCTCATTGTTTCTTACTCACTCTTTGTAATATTTTCTCCTTGACTTCGGAACTCTGGAATTTGGTTATAATATTCCTAGGAGTTTTTGAGATATTTTTCAAGAGGTGATTGGTGAATTGTTTTGGTTTCTATTTTGCCCTCTGGTTCTAGAATATCAGGGCAATTTTCCTTGAGAATTTCTTGAAGCATGATTTCTAGCCTCTTTTTTTGGTCATGGTTTTCAGGTGGTCCAGTAATTTTTAAATTATCTCTCCTGGATCTATTTTCCAGGTCAGTGGTTTTTCCTAATATTTCACATTGCCTTCTATTTTTTTTCATTTATTTGGATCTGTTTTATAGTATCTTGATTTTTCATAAAGTCATTAGCTTCCATTTGCTCCAATCTAATTTTGAAGAAATTATTCCCTTCAGTCAGATTTTGGAATTCCTTCTCTATCTGGGCAATTCCACTTTTTAAGGCATTCTTCTCATTGGCCTTTTCGGCCTCTTCTGCCATTTGAGTTAGTCTATTTTTTAAGGTGTTATTTCTTTCAGTATTTTGGGGGGTCTCCTTTAGCAGGCTATTGACTCGCTTTTCATAATTTTCTTGCATCATTCTCATTTCTCTTCCCAATTTTTCCTCCACTTCTCTTAACTTGATTTTCAGAATCCTTCTTGAGCTCCTCCATGTCCTGTAATCAATTCATATTTCTCTTGGAAGTTTTTGATTCAGGGATTTTGACTTTGTTTTTTTTTCTTCTAGTTCCATGTTTTGATCCTTTTTGTCTCCAAAAAAGGTTTCTATAGTCTGATTTTGCTTCCTCATCTTGCCAGGTAATTACTTCACTTTTGAGCTCTTTATCATGGTAGAACTCTGCTTCCAGAGTGGAGAGAGCTGTACCCCAAATCACTGGGGTTTTCACAAATATTGTTAGAGTCACCAGAAACTTTAGCCTACTGACTTTATTCACCCCAGGGCCACTGCCCAAGACTGTGACCCAAATCTAAGTAGGCCGTAGGACAGCAGCTGCATCCAACGCACCTCCTCAGCTCTTGCCCCCAGTGCAGGGGCCGGACCACACTCTTCTCCACCCAATTCCAGCAGAGTTCCCTGCTGACCTTTTTACTTTCTTTTTGGCATTTATGGGTTGAGAAGTCTGGAAACTGGAACAGCTGCTGGTTATTCATTCTCCTGAATTCTGCTCCAAATGGTGTGTGCCTCTGGTTGGGGCAGCCCCATGTCTGGCCCCGCGGCTCATGCATGACTGTGCTCGGCTCTCGTCCTGGTGTGATAGACCCTTCCTGTCGGCCTGCCAGGCTGACCTTAGCAGATTTGTTTCTCTCTGTCACTTTGTGGGTTCTGTAGTTCTAAAATTTATTTGGAGTCATATTTCACAAATATTGGAGGTGGTTGGAGCGGGAGCTGAAGCAAGTTCCTTCTTTTTCTCCACTATCTTGGCTCTGCCCCCAAGATCCTTCTTTAAAAAGATCTGATTGGGTTTTTTGTTTGTTTCAATTTTACAAGCAACCTGTTAATTTTTTTCAAGCTAATATCTCATTTAACGTGTGACCACCAGTACTGCCCCAGTTGTGTCCTATTTTGATCTTCTGCTTGAGTTTTAAAATTTCTGTTAATTGTACATCCATTTACATACATATATGTATTATAAATATTTTATATCAACATATATGTATATATTTGTTCTGATGCAAAGCTGTGAACATTTTCCATCACCACAAAGCATTTTTGTCCAGGCATAGCCAAGAATGCCACTTTGTGCACCTTTTGTTTGCTGAAAAGAGATAAAAGCTGGATTCAATTGAGGAAACTGGAGATGTTTGGGCCTAAATATGAACAGTTATCTATCCCTATGGAAGAGGGTTTAGAATTATTCTGACTGGCCACAGAGGGTAGAACTGGAGCAATGAGTGGGAATTTGAAAGGGATACAAATGGACTTAAGGCCAAGAAATACTTTGTTGCATTCAATGAGGGCTGTCCCCAAGTTGAAACAGACTGTCAAGCTAGGTAGTGAGGTCTGCTTCCCTGAATTTCGTCTCCCTGGAAAGGCTGAACTGCTCTTTAGTGGGTATATTTTCAGAGAGTCTCCATGGGTTCTGAAATTCCTTCTGGCTTTTACTGTAGGTTTTGTCATCGTGGAAAAAAAAAAAGAGCCTATGATTAAATACAGGACTTTGCAAAGTATATTAGTACCTTATTAGTATGTGGGATAGGCTTCATATTTAAATTAAAATTTACCTAGGGGAAGATACTGAATTATTGTTGAATTGAGTAAATGAATTAAAAATATAAATAATCTAATTGGTTCTCAATACTTGCATTTAAAAAATTCAAATGCTGGTGTGCTTAGAATTTAGACTTAGTCAGCCGTATGGAAAATTAAGAAATAATATTAACAATAGTCCAGATTTATATATGCCCTTAAGATTTGCACAGAGCTTTCCTCACTACAACTATATGAGGTACAAAGACATCCCTTTGAAGTAGGTAGAGTGTTTCTTGTCATTTTAAATTTTTAATTGGGATTATAAACCTAGCATATTATAGAGAGAGCTAATAAATAATCAGCTAAGTATGGAATAGCTTTCTAAATAAATCCTCAGGTTTTAATTATTTATATTTTGATTAAAAAGGAAAGTAGTGCTGGAACAGGCATTTTTAGAAAGTAAGAACAAAACAATCCCTTGGCCCTGTGTCTTTTTCTTTATTCTCCTTTGTACTTATAAAGATAAAATGCCTTTTATGTAATAGTAATAGCATTAAGAATAACTGGCATTTCTGTACGGATTTCAGGTTTACAATATATTTTCCTCATGTTAACTTTGTTGTTAGCTGTTATAAATAGTTTTGCTCACACTTTACAGAAGGAACTGAGGGCAAGAGAAATTAAGGGACTTGCTGAGATCCCCCAGGAAGAACATAACATGACTCAAATTCTCCTCAGAACCAATGCTCTTCCTACCGTACCCCATTAACACGGGTTCTGACTCATTGTAGGCCTTCAGGAAAAGGCCAGAGGACCATGTCCTGAGTGTGTGGTAGGAGGATTGCTTGTCTTTGATTGTGGGTATATGGTAGGAATTGTTAAGGCAACCAGACGGCGCAGTACATGGAGTGCTAGGCCTAGAATCAGGAAAACTCATCTTCCTGAGTTCAGATCTGGCCTCAGACACCCACTAGCTGTGTGACCCTGGGCAGGTCACTCTACCCTGTTTGCCTCAGTTTCCCCATCTGTAAAATGATCAAGGGAAGGAAATGGCAAACCGCTCCAGTATCTTTGGCAAGGAAACCCCAAATGGGGCAATGAAGAGTCGGACGTGACTGAAAGACCAACTGAACAACACCAAAGGAATTATTAAGTGTTGGATTAGATGGCCTTGGAGATTCTTTAATTCTCTGAATTATATTCACAGCAAGTATTAGGTCCAAATAGAATCAAGCACTGTTCTTAGTCCTTTATTGCTATTGCTATTATTAACTACTACAAAATACGTTTTTGCTGAATTTATGTAGGTGTTAATTCCATTAGTAAATATTTAGAATCAAAGGACTATGGAGACCAAGGACTTTATTTAGGTCACAGTATTATTTTACAGGTGAGGAAACTTAGACCCAGACAGATCCAGTGACTTATCAGAGATGATACAGAGCTTATCAATGATCATGTAGGAACCGGAACCCATCTCCTATACAAAGGTCCATCAGCAATTCCATCTTGTCTGTGGAGTGGCTGAGTGATGGCAGAGAGTTATTGTTTATCCTGTGTAGGGGGTTGCAATGCTTTGCTAATTATACCTCATTTTTTTTTGTAGTGTCATCTCATTCAGAAGGCCTCCAGAGTTATGTCAGCATTCCCGTCATACTTAGAGAAAAATGCCTGTCTGGGGGTAGAGTTAGGCATAAATTCAGTTCAGTTCAACAACTGGGCCTCCCTGTCCCTACCTGAGAAATACCAAATTGCTAGGAATGCTAATCATGTTTTTAATTAAATATAATTTAATATGCCTTTACCTAGAAATAATTTTAATTAAATTAACAGCTGCATAGTTCTACATCAGAAATGATGAATCCAAGTTTGTTTTTCCTGCTTTTAAAAAATGCCCAACACTCATTTTCCAAAACAAGAAACTTTGCAAATCATTTCCAATACTCATAGCCTTCAGATTTAAAATGAGACTCTTATCAATAAAAAACATGTGAAGGAATTTGAATTGCTTATAACTGTATTACATTTAGCTTGCAGGTGGCCAATCATCCCAATTTTTCAAGCCAGGAATATTTTCAAAGAAATAAAATATAAAAGAGTTGTGTTTGTGTCTAGCCCACAGCTTATTATTCTTATGATATAGTTTATGGTTTCAACATTTTCGTGTTATTAGAATGCTTCAGGGAAGGGAGCAGTCCCGGAAAAGTAGTGATAGTTACAAAGGAAATGGAAATGCTTGTGTTTAATGTGCACTGACTCTACTGGAAGCATCCACGTATCCCTTTGAAATGAACTAAAAGTAGCATGTGCTGAATCTGAATACAGACATCTTTGGACAGCTTTACTAACCTGAATTTGCAATTTCTTTAAAAAAGAAAGGAAAAAGAAAAAAAAAGAATGAAGCCAACTGAATATAAACAAATCTGGTAAAGAATGGGTATTTTTAGAAATATCTCAAGGTAGTATATATTTGATAAGTAATCAGCTTTGGTCAACAATTTCAAAATAATTGGATTGGATCGAAGCAGTTCTGTTGGTGCTTTGGTTAAAACAGAAGGGACCTAAATTTTAAGGGTCTCATAGTGAATGTCAGTTTACTTTCATGCAGTCAGTAGTTATATATATCAGATTTCAAATAATTTAGTTTTATAATTGAGTCCTAAATGTTCCCTACAGCTTGAATGATAAGCACCTGGCAATAATGAGAGTTATGATTTCGTTGTTAAGAGACCTAGATTGGAAAGGACTCTGGCTTGGAATGAAGAAAAGCTGGGTTCACATCTAACCTTGGCGTTTACTGCTTGTGTGATCTTTGGCAGATTCTTAAACAATAATGACCACCAAAGGGATAATAATAAAATAACTTTCACGGTGTTTGCTATGTGCAAGGCACATAGTGTTCACCTTGGAGGCAGCTAGGTGGCTCAGTGGATAGAGCTCTGGGGCTGGAATCGGGAAGAACTGAGTTCAAATACAGCTTGGACATTTACTAGCTATATATGACCCTGAGCCATCTGAAAGTCACTTATCCCCCTAGAGAAGGAAATGGCAAATCCCTCCAGTATTTTTGTCAAGAAAACCCCAAGGAGAGTTGGGGTGCTGTGATCCATGGGGTGAGACAGCTGAGTGACTGGACAGTAACATTGTGTGAGGCAGATATTAAGCACTTCACAGTTATTTTATCATTCGATCTTCACAGCAACTTTAGGAGGTAGGTGTTATTATTATCCCAATTTTACAAACAAAGAAATTGAGGAAAACAGGTTGTGTGACTTGCCCAGGGTCACTGACACAGCTGATAGGTGTTGGAGGCTAGATTTGAACTCAGATCTTCCTAACTCTAGGACCACTAATCTATCCATTGTACCACTTACCTGCCTCCTAAACCTCCATGAGCCTCAGGTTCCTTTTCTAGAGTTTGTAGGACATGGCCCCTGAGGACCCTTCCAGCTATAGGTTTAGGACCTCATGATGGGCTTCTGGGGCCACATGGCACTCACTGCCTGATGCCTATCTTTCTGGTGGAGAGCCTTCCCAGAGTGAATGTCCTTAGTCTTTGGATGATGGAAGAGCCCATCATTTCCAGGACCAGGCTGAAAGCCTTCTCACTTATGGAGCTGTAGGAGCTTGTGGTCTGTGGGCATAGCCTTCAACAAAGTCACCTCTCTAGGCTACAGTTTAGATACTTTGTTAATCTTAAAATGAACTGGAGGGTGAGATCTACCCAGCAAGCACCATCTCTTTGTTCAAAATAACAATGCCTATAAAGCCCTGTACCTTCCTAATCCCATTTAGAGCCTCTCAACCACCAGCAAGTTAAGTACTGCAGGTGTGCTAATTCTATTGCATAGATGGGAAGATACTATTTGGGGCATGCTTCAGGGGCCAATGCTTTTCCCTTCTGAGCCTTTGTTTACTAGTCTGTATAAAGGGAAGGCATTTAATGAAATTCTGTTTCAGTTCTAAATGTATGATAGTAAGAGATTCATTTCATATCTTATTTTATGGTTGAGATTTGGACCCTGGTCTTTGGGATTCCAAAGCCCGTGATAAGTATTTCTATATATTCTATTATGATGTTTGTCTCTATTGAAAGTAAACTCCTTGGGAGCAGGGGCTGTTTCATTTTTACTTTTTTATTCCCCAAACATTTGTTAGCACCTGTTGTTCGGTTGTGTCTCACTCTGGCCCCATGGAACGTAGCATGTCAATGCTTGTCCATAGGGTTTTCTTGGCAGAGAGACTGGAGGAGCTTTGCCATTTCCTTCTCCACTGGATTCAGGCTAACAGAGGTTAAGTGGCTTTTTCAGGGTCACACAGCTAGTGAGTGTCTGAGGCCAGATAGGACCTCAGGTTCCAGCCTCCAGCACTCTCTTCTCTCTGCCCTACCTTGCTTATTGATTGATTGATTATACTAAGCTGCCTCCCTAGCAATTCGGGTATGATTGTTCTCACTCCGAGGGCATGGTTTCAACAGTCAGCTTGGCATTGGCCAAATAAACCAGTTCAAAGGTAAGAGCTCCTCTAGGAAAATTCCAGTATTCCACATAAGAGACCACTGGAACTAGAAAATTCCAATATTTGTTCATCTTCCAATATATGTACATTTGTGGTTTGATATAGAAACAAAAGTTTTATAATGATTTTATGATTTAAGAAAAATGTCATAATTATATGCTAAGAAGAAAACAAAAACCTGTCTACAGAGGTCACATGAAATGGCTTTGGGGTAGTGATCTGAATAATTAAAAGGACAAACACTGCCAGTGGAGAGAGCTTTAGAGCTTGGAGCAGAGCTGGTTGAGGAAATGTCTCCTTTCTTCCCACCCCAAACCCAATAGCCTTACTTGTATTTGTTTGACAAACACCTGTGTTTTCACATAGAAAAATTCCTCGAGAAAAGGGATTTGTTTTAGTTTTACTTTGGTCTCCTGATCCCCAGTACCTAGGACGTACCTGCGTGCATACACATAGGGTCTTGGAGTACACAGAGATACTAGGTACTTAATGGATGCTTGTTGATTCACTTTGACTACTTCTATAGGCATTTTGGACTTGCTGAGGCATGTTCTAAATTTGTGGAGAGAGAGGTGGGGCAGGGAGAGAGACAGAGACAGAGAGACAGAGACAGAGAGAGAGAGACAGAGAGAGAGAGCGCTATGTTTTTTTTTGTCCAGAAGCACTTGTCCACCTCACTTCTCACCCTGCACTCCCAAACCACAATGCTTCATTGTGGTTACCATCCCCAGGCCTTTATGTGTCTTTTTCTTCCTTTAGTGGAAAATGAGCTTCGTGAGGGCAGGAGCTGTTTTAAATACTGTTTGTATTTGTGAACCAAACGCTTAGTATAGCAAAACATGCATAGAAAATAAATATTAAATACTCCGTCTAATGTCTGTCTGCCACTATCATGTATCTTTCCATCCATCCATCCATCCATCCATCCATCCATCCATCTATCTATCTCTCTATCTATCTATCTATATCTATCTGCCTGCCTGCCTTTCTACCTCTATCATCTATCCATCTATATATCTAGCTCATTATCTCTATTTTATTGATTTTATCTATATGGAAGGTCATAGCAAAAGGAGCCAGAGCATTCAGTAATTGATTGATGGATGTGTTCAAAATCAGTTGTCAACTTTCTTTATGCAGATGGGAAAAAATTCTCAATAATATGCTTTGTTTTTTTTACTATGGGAGTGGGAAGAGATAGGCACAAATTAGGTGGCACAAATGTAATGTTAGTTGGGTGGTGCAGTGGATAGAGTGCCAGGCCTGGAGTCAGAAAGACCTGAGTTCAAATGTGACCTCAGATAAGTGCTAACTGTGATCCTGAACAAGTCACTTAACCCTGTTTGCCTCAGTTTCCTCATCTGGAAAATGAGCCGGAAAAGGAAATGGCAAACCACATTAGCATCTTTGCCAAGAAAACACCAAAAAGGGTGACAAAAACTCAGACACAACTGACGATGACTTTTTTTTTTTAAATCATCTAGGGAGATGCCTCAACTTTCCCTCTCCCTTCATGTGTCTAGATAGTAAACTTATTTTTTTATCTGTTAGTAACGTTGGGGGCAGCTAGGTAGCACAATGAAAAGAGCACCGGCCCTAGAGTCAGAAGAACCCGAGTTCAAAACGCGGCCTCAGACACTTGGCACACTTAGTCGCTGTGTAACCTTAGGCAACTCACCACCAAATGCATTGCCTTTTCCCCCTCAGAAAAAAAAAAAAAGAAACGTTAACATGATTTTTCCCTTTCCCTTGCCATAGGCGGTGGCCAGTGGAGTTATAATAAGCTAAGTAAGCAAGTGGAGTTGACAAGATGCTTTGGCTCCGTGTCTTCCCCTTATTTCTGTGTTTAATTAACTTGTCCTCAGCAGGGGGTCCGTGAGCTGCGGCAGCATCCGGATAGGTCAGTGAGGTTTTTGCCCAACACAATCAGTCTGCTACATTCTATTCCGCTGACTGAAGAAGGAAACAGGACTGACAGTTTTTACAGTACATTAAACAGGCATGAGGATCAAGTGAATTCCACTAAGATGGGATGCGCTCGCTTAAGAGATTTAGAATTAATCATAAAATGTGATGCTGTCACGGAGTTGGAAGAAATTACTTTCCCCCCACCTCCAAGACACGAGCTCCGGACTGATAATGTAACTTATTTTAAAAATTACCCCCGAGAGGTGAGGGACGAGATGAAGATCTATGGTATCTCTTTGAATAGACTTGACCAAAAGTTTAGATTACACTGGGATCATGAGAGGGGTCTGTGGAATTTATACAGTAATTGTAACTACTTTATTCCAAAAGCAAACTAGCAAAGAAATATCACTGACATGTAGAGGGAGGGACAGGATATCTTCAGGTGAGGTCTGGGTGGAGCAGACACTTTCCAGCAATCAATTAACAAGCTTTTACCAAGTCCCTAAGGCGATAGAGGTTCATAGAATCATAGGTTTAAAACGACACGGGGCTTTTGATATCATATAATCCTTCATTTTATATCTAGGGAAACTGAGGCAGAGAGCTTTGTGCCCAGAGTCACAAAGGTCACTAAAGAACAGAGTACTTACTAGCAGTGTGACCCTGGATAAGTCATTTAACCCCAATTGCCTCCCCCCCCCAAACAAAAGAACAGAGTAACATCTTGAGACTATTTTCTTTGACCCTAAATTCTAGTGTCCTTTCTAAGGCAACAGCGTAAACCAGTTTCCGTCACAGATTTTGGTTTTTCATAGATTTAAAATATATAAAATATACCTAACATGAAATCCACCTTAATTAATCATTCCTCTAGGCGCATCAGCTACCGTCACTGATATCCTTTGGGCTTCAAAATATCTGGTTTTTGCCTCCCCCCCCCCCATGCCGGTTCACCAAGCTATAATTCCCAGGTTTCTGTGACGATCAGGTTCATTAACTTTAGCAAATATTTATTGAATCCATAACGGTCGAAGCTCCGTGTCTAGGGTTAAATGATTTTAACATTTTATAAAACCTCTAATGTGATTTGGTCAATGCTTTAGTCTGCACTTGTGAGCTCCACATTGAAGGAATTCTAGAATAGAAACCCTCCACAATACAAGATGACAAATTCCCTACATCTTAGAGCAGTGGTTCTCAAACTGGGGGTCCGGGGGTCGCCTAAGACCGTTGGAAAACACATATTTCCAATGGTCTTTGGAACCGAGAAACTGTTCCTATATCAGTCTCTAGGCAAGTACGCCTACATCTGAGTATTCAAGGGTCACGGCATTACGAAGGTTGAGAACCACTGCCTTAGAGAGTTCTCTGAGGCACCAAGAGGCTAAATAACTCTCCTGTTTTCCCAACACTCAGTAAGTGTTTGAGATGGAACTTGAGCCCAGGACTTTTGGCCTCTGAGACTGACCCTCTCTCTGCTTCATCATACTCTATATAGAGAGATATATCTGCTACTCAGATGACTTGGGTTTCTGATGTTTCTTCTGGAGACAGCTAGATGGGGCAGATGATAGGTTACTTGACCAAACATCAGGAAGACCTGAGTTCAAATTCAGCCTGAGACACATAATAGCTGTGTGACCTTGGGCAAGTCACTTAACTGCCCTTTGCTTAAGTCTCCTCCTGTGTAAAATGATGATAATAATAGGATCTATCTGCCAGGGTTGTTGTGAGGATCATGTGAGGGCATATTTATAAAGCAGTGGATATATGGTATGCACCATTCCCTTCCTCATTCCTTATTTAAATATCAAAATTTCCCTGACTACTTGGCCTTTGGCATACTTTGGTCACTGCTCCTTCCTTCCTTCCTTCCTTCCTTCCTTCCTTCCTTCCTTCCTTCCTTCCTTCCTTCCATCTTTCTTTTTTCTTTCTTCCTTCCTTCCTTCCTTTCTTTTTTCTTTCTTTCTTTCTTTCTTTTTTCTTTCTTTCTTTCTTTCTTTCTCTTTCTTTCTTTCATTCTTCCTCCCTTTTCTCCTCCCTTTCCTTTTCTCTTTCTTCCTTTCTTTAATTCTTCCTTCTTTTTCCTCTCTTTTCTTCTTCCTCCCTCCTTCCCTGCCTCCCTCCCTCCTTCTTCCCTTTCTTCCTTTCTTGCTTCCCTCCTTCCTTCCTTCCCTCCTTCCTTCCCTCTCTCCCTCCTTCCTTCCTTCCTTCTTCTTCTCTTTCTTCCTCTTTTTTCTTTTTTTAAAATTACTTATCAAGTTCAGTTTAGAGGTAGAAGAGATCTGTGACATCAGTTAAACCTTTAGAGTTAAGGAAATTGAGTATAAAATTTCTTATATTTCTCACCAGAGTAAACAAGTAGTAAGTAGCAGTTAGGATTTAACTTTCTGCTTGGTTTCCGCCCGACTCTGACCTCAAGTGTTACTAATCTGCTTTAGACCTCAGCCTTCTTCTGGACCACCACTGATCACTTCTCTAGATCCAGGCTTCCTTTATCCTGATCTTGTGTTCCTAGTCTTTCTGTTGGCCAAAGTCTACTTTTTGCGACCCCTTCCAGCTTATATTTTGGGTACAGATCCATGCAGAAGTCACGGAAGGATATTGGAGTGCCTGAGGTTTATAGAATTACTGAAGCTCAAGAAATGAAAAACACTTCAGATGATGAATAGTCCAAACTGTGCCTGTACAAGAATCCCATCTATAATACTCCTGAGAATTGAGCATCCATCCCTTTGGGGAAGACTCTTTATCATCCATTCGTTCACACACTGTATCAAAAGCCGTATATGTCAAAATTGGCTAGTTACAGTTGTTAGGAAGTTCCCCTTAAATCAGTGAGCATTACTTATCAATTTAAAGTATGATAAGTATATTAGCAGATTGTACTATACTGTATATTACTTTAAAAAAAGGTTATTGATATCACTAGAATTTGTTTTTTAAATCATTGGTGTCTGAGCTCAATAGGTAGCTTGGTAGCACAGTGGATAGAAGAAAATGTCTGGAGTCAGGGAGACTCATCTTCCTCCATTTGAATCTGGCCTCAAATACTTACTAGCTGTGTGACCCTGGACAAGTCACTTTACCCTGCTTGCCTCAGTTTCCTCATCTGTAAAATAAGCTGGAGAAAGAAATGGCAAACCACTGTAGCATCTTTGCCAAGAACACCCCATCTTTGTGATAAGATAGAACAACAACAAAAAGACTGAAATTTGAGCTCTATGGTTATCTGAATTTCATGTGAGAAAATCCCTTAATCTATGCCTTTGTCGTATTTTGCCCATGCTTAAAACTGGGACTGCTAGTTCATCAAGGTGCTTAAATATATAAGTGAATAAAAACAGGGGAAGTATGTTAAGATTTTATATACAAGTCCCATATAATGGAGGGCAATGGAATTTTTCCCTGAGCTAATCTTATTTAATAAAATGCACTTTTCTCCTTACTTTTCACTATAATTTAATCTTAGTGTTCTGTAAAGTCCTGCTTTTAGTGTCTGTTCTCAGCAGTGAACTGTTTGTCAAATTTCCATTAAGCTTAAGGTGAAAAATTAATGAGCCACTCACTTCAGATATTTCAAAACTAATGCTAGTCTATTAGTAATGCCGGGGAAAGTCAAAGCTGGGGATATGTACAATTAGAGGGTAGGGATCACCATATTTAACTTTTGAAAATTTATTATTTCACATCATTAGCAGGGCATTCTAGAGCATCAAGGGAGTACATTTAATGGCCTTTTATCAACAGAGAAGTTGATCTAAAAGATCATTTTTATTTATTGAAGTTTGTATTTGATCTAGTTCAAAATATAGTATTTTAAAGCAATATGAGTATTAGTAACACTTTACGAAGTGTTAACGGCCAAATAGGTGCTGCTGATGGGTGAGCCTTGTATATGAAGGATAATCAATGGACTGCTTTGGTATTCCACTGGTATCTTTCTGATGTAGGGAGAAATCAGCTAAAACAGTATGCCTATATTGTGGAAAGAATGGTCAGCTATATAAATGTGTGTATGCATCTATCCATCTGTCTACCTATCGATCTATCTATCTAATGTATGTATACACACATATGTGCATGTGCATATATAATGTACATATATAGGTGTGTGTGCGTGTATATATGTATGTATCAGACAGGTATATATACTTGACCTTTTTCCATTTTCTCCATCATCATTCTGTAGAAAATGAAAGTTACACAATGATTCAGAGCATTATCTAGGTAGAAATGTCAGGGTTGAGTTTTAAAATAGTTTTATCTGGAAGTGTCAACCTTAATAAAACTACAAATTATAGCAATTAACAAGTATTCACTAAGCACCTCTTTCAAGGGCTCTTTTTTGAGGCTGGGTCTTTCTCACCTGGGTTGGCAGTGCAGTGGCCACTCACACAACTGATCCATTCATGATCTGATCAGTTTTATTCACTTCAGCTCAGGACTCTTCAGTTCAAATGATCCATCAGCCTCAACCTCTTACATAGCAAGGGTTATAGCACTGGCCGTCATGACTGGCCATAAGGCTTTGAATATGTATTATATAGTTGGTTTTTTTTCATATGTCACATCATTGGCATTTGATTCTCATATTGTTAATACTCTTATTTTTGGTTAATACCCATGACACAAAGTCTAGTTGTCAGAAGTTTGAAATGTCGATCTGAGAGAAAAAGGAAATGTCTCCAAACTTGCAAGGAGGCCCAGGGACCAGTCTCCCCTCATAGAATGGGGATGTATCGCCATGTACTAGCAGATTCCCATAAGAATGCTACTGCGAACAGCTTTTCAGGTTGTCATTACACAGTAATAGTGAACGTTCTGTTTATTCTATTACAAATCAAGACAAACATTCACAATATTTCACAATATAATATTCACAACATTATGTCTTATCACAGAAAGTCACAATATAGTGTCCATAACAGCTTAACATTAGAATGGCCACACTATTTGAATAAGGAAGAAAAGAATAATCATCTGGTTTCCCTAAGGGGGAAACCCTCCTCACTTAATCAGTCAGTGAATTCACAATATATCAATCTTCCACTCATGGGGCAACCACTAACTTAATGAGTCACTCATCTAGATTCACAATTACTAAATATCATTAATAACTAGTACAGTCATTAGAAAACCACACAAAACCTCCACCCCTTAGTTTCCAGCAAACCTCAATTTCCTCCAAGGAGAGGCCTTTCCTTTATCTTGAGTCTGGGTGGTCTCTCTGATTCCCTGGATCCTCTTCCATGGTCCCAGCTCCCTCCTGAATCCACCAAACACTCACCTAGATTCAGAAGCAGACAGCTGCCAGGTTCTCATCCAATCCTCAGAGGTAGACAGCTCCCAGGTCCTTGTCCAATCCTCAGGGCAATCCCTGGCACACACTGAAGTTCACAAGGTCTAGCACATCTCAAACTCTTCACCACTTCTCTTGCCTGGAACTCAAGGATCAGCCAGGCTATGAACAAACAAAGTCTTTTCCTGATTGCGCTACTTGAGTCCTCCAGCAGTTCAGCTGGTCCTAGGACCCAGAAGGAATATCGGCTTTCTG
>CM053600.1:180003394-180033711 GCA_028646575.1 Pseudocheirus occidentalis | reverse complement strand
TGTCTCTCTCTCTCTCTCTCTCTTTCTCTCTCTCTCTTTGTCTCTCTCTCTCTCTCTCTCAACAAAACTCCAGCTCACTTCTTCAGTCTAGCAGCCTAGATCCCAGATGCTGAGACAATCCTGCTTCCTCCAACAGGAAAATTCCAATTCTGTCTCTCTGTCTCTAGAATTCTTGCTTATATATACACACACTGGCCTCCTGTCTCATCCAGTCCCCTTCTTCCAAGTCAACAGGGGAGTTTATGCCGTCTCAATAGTGGACAGGGCTCACACCTTCTATACTTAGCCCTAAGTTACTAAGTGCTAAATATCTGCTAAACTGATTGCTGTTATACGAGAAAAGCCAGATTTGAGCTTTGGTTCTCATGCGTAATGGTTGGTTGAATTTATGTAAAAGTCCAATATGATAGGACCATAGATCTCATAAAGCTGGACCTCAGACACCATCTTTTTACAAACAAAAAAAACTGAGGCCTAGCTAGGTTAAATCACTTGCCCAAGATTAAACAGGTATTAAAAGTAGAAGAATTTGGATTACCTAAGCTCTCTGAGTCATTATTTCTTTATCACAGAAATCAACAGAGTAATGATTGTATTACCTTCCTCCTAGAGTTGCTGCAGAGAAAGCCTATAATATATATATGTATATATATATATATATAATTTAAGCTTCTTCGGATCAGGCTTATTTTATTTTATTTTTAGCTTTTGTATTTCTAGTGTCTGATACACAGTAAGTGCTTATTAAATTGAATTAAATTGAAATGTGTTATTCTGTTACCTTGAAATATTTTAATAAGTGCTTAATAAATAAATGCTCATCGAATTGAATTGAGCTCTTTTTATTCTCCTGTAAAGTATGGACCCATTAAAGCTTATAGTACAAATGATTCTCACCCTGACTAAGGAGAGAAATAGGTAGAATTCTTTTTTCATTGGAGTGATTCTTCCTATTTCTTAGAGAGGGCTTTATTTTTTCTTCAGTAAACTTTAAAACTTAGACACTTAGCATTTTCTCCAGCCTTGTAGTTTTCAAGTGATAAATTAGGAGAACACTTTTATACCTTCTTTTCTCATCTGTATATAGCCTGCCTTCTGATGCCTAGATCATAGTCATGTGAAACACCTCACCCCTTGTAAATGTGAAATTAAGTTGCTCAAAAATTTTAGTAATTTTTATCCCCTAGTAAAAGTGCTGGGAAAATATTCTCCCATTCTGGAAGAAGCAATGGGCTGCTTGATGCTACATTTCTGAACACACACACACACACACACACACACACACACACGTAAATTTGTACATACATACACATGTATGTTATAAATATAGGAGAGAAGTGGGATGTATGCATATATGTACATATATTTGTACACATATAGACACTTATAAATCACATGTGTCTATGAATACGTGAGCATATATATAATCTCTTTTGACTCAGGATACGTGCAGAATCCTACCAAGGTTTTTGGTTCCTTTCATCCATAAACATATTTAGGCCTTCTTTTGTCTCTGGAGCAGAAATATTCCTGATTTCTTCTTTGTACCTCCCAGCACACGGATCCTTTTGAAATAAAGTTCCTCCCTTCTCTCCACCCCCACCCTCCACCAATGTCTCCAAGCTTTGTAATCTTGGTAGGACCCAATAGATAAGGGAACTGAGTCCTAGCAGCTGAGTTAGAGATGAGGAGCTGCTGTCCCCCTTTCTCTAGCCTGATGATTTGAGGGAGGAACATCATGTCACAGCTGATCTGTGCTTCATTGCCCTGAGACAGGGATTCCCTGTGCAGGACCTTTCTGGAACTTTTTGTGTTGTTCCCTTCCTAAGCATCAACTCCTATCTTTCCTAATACAGACGGAAGTTCCAGAGAAAGCCGATCGGACCTCACACGCTTGCTGGTGCAGCCCATCTCTGCATCTCTTGTTGCCAGCCTTTTTGCTTTGCCCATGGAGAGAGATCAGACTGATACCTGCAGGCCTCTGCAGCTCCCACGTGATGGTAAGCCACCCTTGTCTGTCTCTGCCTCCTGAGGGTCAGAGCGCTCAAGATCACTCTGACTTACCCAAGGTCACACAGCTAGTAGGTGTTTGAGGACAGATTTGCACCCAGGAAGATGAATCTTCCTGATTCCTGGTACTCTAACCACTGTGCTGCCTAGCTGCCATATTCATATGTATATCTATGCATATATAATATATACTCTATATACATGCATTTATATGTAGATATATACTGTTCCTCTCCCCCCACCCCCATAGAAAGTAAGTTCGTGGAAAGAATTGTTTCCTTTTTTTGTATTGGTGTCCCCAGAATCTAGCCCAATACTTGGTCAGTAGTAGTTACTTAATGAACATTCCCTGATTGACTGAGGTGATCTGTTGTGTTATTCTATAAAGGACACATCTGGGGAAACGGCGTAGACAAACACCTGATACCTGCCCCAGCTGACAAGGCAGCCCAGATCTGAGGACCATGAGCTGCCCCCCAAACCCCCAGCTCTGCAGTTTAACCAGCATGGAGGCATTTATGGAAATCTCCTTGGTTTTGTGGGTCCAGATTCCAGCTTTAGTGGCCCCTCTTCTTTCAGGAATCAGTGGGTAGCAGGGAGTTAGGAAGCTGAGGCGTGGAGTCTTTTAGTCGACAGCATTAAAGCCTAATTCCTTCAATTGACTAAAAAATCCCTCTGTCTTTTCTGCATCATCACCCGGGAGATGCTGCTTGAGCCGCAGTGCACTTTGTCAGGCCTTGTTGGCTGAGGAAGCCTAGAAGCGAAGCAGCCCCACTTCCTGTAATAGTATTAGAGCCAGGGCTCAGGGCTTGTTTCTGCCTCAAGTATCAGCCTTTGAGTTCTAAAAAGCAACTTTAAAAACACACACACACTGCATATTGTTCTGTTTGTTGTAAAATGAAGCATGTTTTTCTATCCCGACCTGGGGGTGCTTCTACCTACATGTTGCATCTGAACCCTGCGCTCTCTGGAAGGCAAGGAAGGCATTAAAGAGAATGCTTGGAAGAGACCTGTGAGACAGGGATGGATTTGGGATAGCTCCCTGCTCAAGCTCAGACCTTGCAAAGTCATACAGATTATTACCCTCACAAACTCATGATTGATTTGAGCAAAGCCCCAAAACACAAATTGTCTGTAAGGCTAGCACCCAAGTGGGCATGGGGGGGGGACCTTGGGAGTAGAGTAGGATGAAAGACCATTTCCCCATTGTTTTTGCATGCTGGTCTGACTCCACTGAGGGAAGAGGAGACAATGTGACCCCAAGTTCTGTTGTTAAAAAATACTGGCAGTTTCCACCCTGCATATTCTCTGAGTAGAGAACTTTGTCTCTTTTCCTATTGGTATTTTCAAGGATGTACAGTAATCCCTCTCAGGCAAAATCAGAAATTTTTGCCTTTAAGGCTCTTGTGGCTCGATCATTTCATCTGGGTGGGGAATATCTGGTGGGACAATGGAAAAAAGTTGGAGCCTCAGGGAAGCTGATTTCAAATCTTGGTTCTACGAGTTACTAGCTCAAAGATTTGGGCCAAGTTATGTTTTGGTGTCAGTTTCCTCATCCTTACAGTAATAGGGTTGGACCAGATGACCTCAGAGGTTCCTATGGGCTCTAAATCCATATCCTGGAAGTGAGCCCTACTATACTATGGACCTAGAAATAGTGACATGACAATTCCACTGGTCCTAACAAGAACACTTCTGAAGGATTGTCTTTAGTTTTCAAACTCACACTTTGAGGACGGGGGTGGAATTCAGAGAAGGGTAACCACAATATTCCAGTGATCGTATAGGTGTAGACAGCAATTCTAAGGTATTCATGGTCAGGGAGAAAAGATGTATGGGCAGTCACAGGGGTGTTGAGGAGATCTGTAGAAGAGTTATTTAAGGTTCCAGAAGCAGTGGTACTGTTGTTGTGACTACTGAGGTGAGAACAAAAGATATAAAGAGACTGGGGGTGCGGCTGGGTGGGATAGCAAACAGTGAGAGCTGTACAGAAGTGGAATAAGTAGCCTTGAGTAGTAGTGGCTTCTTCTCCTTAGAAAGCTTTAAGGAGGATGTGGCTGACCACTTAGTGGATATGTTACAGTAGAGACTGATGGAATTCCTATATGGTATCCTCAGAAGGAGGCCCCTTCCAACTCTAAAATGCTTTAACTCTGCTGTTTAGATAACTGAGCTAGTGATTTGGGTTATTAAATTGAAGGCAGGGCAGCCAGATAGACTACCAGGCCTGGAGTCAGGAAGAGTCCAGTTCAAATTCAGGCTCAGATGCTTACTAGCTTTGTGACTCATGGCAAGTCACTTGACCCTGTTTGCCTCAGTTTCCTTCTCTGTATAATGAGCAGGAGGGAGAAAAATGGTAAACTACTCTAGAATCTTTGCCAAGAAAATCCCAAACAGGGTCACAAAGAGTTTGATGCGACTAAAAGAATTTTTAAAAATTTGGGGCAATTTAAAATTCACCTACCATACAATTTTTTGGAAACATTTAAAAAAAATTTTAGAAGTGATTCATTTCATAATGGGCTTTTTTTGGAGAATGAATTTAAAGTTTTTTTTAGTTTTTTCTAAATATGATATATAAATAAAGATATATATCTATGTGTGTACATACACAAACACATCATCATCATCATCTTGCCGATAAAGATCTGAGTAGTCACACCTATGGTTTTTCCTTCATAAGTAAACATTCCTTCATAGTAACATAAGACTTTGAGACTTCGACTATAAGGAAAGCTGAGCACTGCAGAATTGCCACTTTCACATTATAGTGCTGAAGAAGACTTTTGAAAGTTTCTCAGACAGCAAGTAGATCAAATCAGTCAATGCTTAAAGAATTGTTTTCACATTATTCATTGGAAGGACAAATACTAAAGCTAAAAGTGGAATACTTTGGTCACATAATGAAAAGATAGGATGCATTGAAAAGACCCTGATGGGCAAGACTGAAGGGAAGAGCTGAAGATGCAGAAGGTGAGATGGGTAGTGTCATGGAAGACACGAACATGGGCTCGTACAGACTTTGGGAGAAAGGGGAAGACAGACGGGGCCCGGCATGTCAAAGTCCATGGAGCCCCAAAGAGTTGTGTGTGACTGGATGACCGAGCAACAACAACTAGACACACACATGTATAAAAACTTACATGTATATTTATGCATATATACCTGTGTGTGTGTATGTATGTGTGTGTGTGTGTGTGTGTGTGTGTAAACTTGGAGAAGAAACATAGAAAAATGGTTTACTTATAAGCTTACAAATATTCAAGCCAAAGGTAGTAGTTTTTTCATGGTGTATTTTTATGTTTGTGTACAATTATGTTTTACATAATTTTATATTCTACTATTTTAAAAGTATAATAAAATTTTATTTAAAAAACTAATTTTATGAATTATACTTTAAAATGAAACTTTCACTACAAAATGTAGATTGTGTAGAGTACAGGGACCCCAAAAATCCCCTACCCAAGAAAAATAAAAAATCAGAGGCATCTTGAGGAAGGAACAGGGAGTTTTTTGTTTTTCTCTTCCCCTGCAGGAAGAGGACAGTCCTCTCCATGGCAGGGACAAGGAGAGGGGGCGTGTTACAAAAGACAGAACAAAAATTTATACCCTAAGTTGGTCAAGCCCCCTCCCCCTGGCTGTCCCTTCTCCAACTGCATAGGAGGTGGGCGCTCAGTCTTAGTGCAAAATCTAACCCAATGGTGGATAACAAAAAAGCCTGCCACTGTCTCTTATTGGCAGTGAAGTGGGACAGGAAGCTAAGGTATCATCCATAGCCTTATCTGGTAAGGGCCAAAACAAGGAAGTAGAAAAGGTCACAAGCAAGGGTGGAGGTCAAAAACTCCTGAAAGGGGTCTAATGCTAATGATAACAAGGGAAGGGGCGGTCCTAGGTTGTATAAACCCAAGACTCAGGTCTTTCTAGTCTTACAGAATCTCTCTGCTTTCCAAATAATTTCTCTCCTTTCTAGTTCTGAGGAGTCTTCACAGAGGGTGCAGAAAATGTACCCCACTCAAGATGAAATTGTCATCTTTAACTAGTGGGATACAGTTTTCAGTGCTCCAGTCTACTCTGGGAATCTAGAAAGCCCTGCAAATAAATGGACTGCCTGTAATATTAATGGGATTTAAGATGTTCCCCACCCATTAATAGGCCTCAGGTGGAACCCATTAAGAGAAGTTTGCTTAGGGGAACCTTCCTTGTAGGAAAGCTTTCACACCTTTTGCAAATTTCTAATTAGGCACTGAGTCATGGGTTGTGATGCCCTCTGGCTCTAAAAAGGCTATATATACTCCAAGGTTAGCATTTTGCTTTGGGGTTCACTCATCAGAAGAATGTTTTTGTGATTTGACCAGATGAGACTCTGGGTAGCCATTACAGAGCCCCCCAGCTTTGAAAAACCCAGATGTTAGTGCACCTCACTTTGGTAACTATATGTATTGCCTTGGTCAGACAGTTGGACCTGTTTGTTGATCTGTGGCAATTTCGCAGACAGAAGCCCTGTCTGTTGGTCTTTATTTCTCTGCTTGTGTTTTCTCTATTTTCTTTGTTTGGATTTTCTCTGAAATTAAAGGTGCAGATTTTTCCCCTGAACTAATGAATGTAATTTACAAAAAGTGTTGACCCCTCAAACAGCCCTCTTTCCTGATAAAGAAGCTCTAAGAACCTGTGCTAGCAGCCGTCCTATGTGTGTCAGTGTGGCTGCTGCTACACTACCCATCCTACTCATTTAAAGCTTTGTATTCTAAATCAGTTATCTAAATCTGGGTGGCACAGTGGATTACTTGGTGAGCCCGAAGTCATGAAAATGTGAGTTGTTTCTCCTTAGATATGTACTAGCTATGTGGCCCTGGGCAAGTCCCGAAAACTTTGGCTCAGTTTCCTAGATGATAAATTGGTTATAATATTAGGCCCTACTTTCACAGAATTGATCTGAAGATCAAATGAGGCATAGTAGGTATTTAATAAATATTTATCCCATTTCCCCAGAGGAAACAAAAAACAAAGACCTTTATGAAACTGATTGGAAGTGAAGAAAGCGGGGGAGGGGCAACAATTATGTGGATAGTTAAGACAGAATTAGAAGAAAAAAAGAGCAAGAAATAAAGGAATGATAATGGTGGATAGGGCAGGAATATATTGTCTGGATTGAGTCAGTTTCCTGTATATGGACTCTGCTGTATTTGCCTGAGCACATATATCCTCAGTGTTCTCCAGTTTTCTCAATTGATTGATTTGTTATCAGTCTATGTCTATGAAGTTCAATTAAGATGTGTGTGTAACACACACACACACACACACACACACACACACACCACTCTTTTGCCACAGTAGTCTGTCTCAGCCTTGGATGGAGAACCTTATCTATAATGACAAAAAAAGTGACCATTTTTAATCCAGTAATGACTATCTGGGAGTAGAAACTAGAAATGAATCAAATTAAAGTTCTGAGTGCAAAAGATTAGTCCCTCCTGAGGGAGAGAAGGTCAAATTTTCTGTTGCTGAAACCTCCTGTTATTTTTTATCATCTATGACAAGTTATTGTACCAGTCATTTTACGTGTATCTTACATAAAAGGATATCCAGATGCAGCTTCTTTCTTTGCTTTTTGTTCACCCTTCAGAAAACTCTTAAGCATGAATTAGATTTCCAGCTATGTAACGCAAGAATAAATTATATCCTTGACCTATTTGAAGGTACTCTGACTTACAGTTCTGTCAGCTTCATTGGTCTACTGTTGCTGCTTAAAAAAAAAAAATCTGCGTCTTTTAGCATTACTTGGGCTCAGCTTTTGAAACATCAAATGGATAAATGATTACACATAAATTGACAGGGAGTGATGAGCATAAAATTAATAGGAAAGAAACATTTCAGGAAATATTTAAATTGCCATTAACCAGAAATATCAGTGCAGAAGAGGATTGGGGCTTTTTTTGATAAATGATATGAGACTCAAACACTCTACACCTAGACAGTCCATTGAGCTTTAAGACAGATTGATGTGGTCTTTTGAAATCTGAAAAAAATAAACGTAATTTGGGAACATCTTCACATCTTCCTCTCCACCATTTGTAATTATGAAATACTCTATCCCAATAGAAGCTCCATTCCTTTCAGCCCTCCATGTGCTTCATTCCTCCAAATTTAGTCTCCATCCTCATCCTCAACCTCTGCGCATTCAGTCCTTCCATGCCTTCCCAGGCAATCACTCTTACTCAGACCTTATTTTCTTCCTAATGCAAATTTGGCCCTATAATTAACCAGTTTAGCCCAACATGGTGTTCTCCCTCCTCTTGAGCCTCCCTAAACCATCTCCGTTTTCCTCTTCCGTTTGTAGGCTGTTGAACTCCGCTGATGGGACTCACACAACCACATCTGTGCTGACTGGCTTCATGCCACATTTATCTTTAGTCATTTCACCTGGTCCCTTACTCACTCTGTGCAATAATACTCGCATTCTCCCCTGAATGGCTGTCACACTCTTCATAGTAGCTATTCTAAACTTTCTCTTCTGTCCTCAAGGTATTTATAACATTTCTTCCTCCTCATCCCTACCTTTCTCTCTCTCTCTTTCTCCTCTCCTCTCCTCTCCCATCCGATCTGTTTCTCCTGCTTTGATTCCCTTTTCATTGTAATGAGAAAGTTCCAGTTGCCTTTCTCCTCATTTACACCTTTGATCAAAGAGCTAGATAACTACATTGGCCCACTGGGTTTTCAGTCTCCCAGTCTGACATTTTTATTTCACAGACTCGGAGGATTGGAACTCTAGAGCTGGAAGGGACTTTAGAAATCACCCTATCAACCCATCTTGCATTGACGCATAAGGAAACTGAGATTAAGTGACTTATCCAAGGTTACTCAGGTAGTAAGCAGAGGAGCCAGTTTCAGGTTCAGTGAAGTCATTTTCAGCACTCAGATTCCCATACTCTTTCCATAGCTTTGTGTAGTTGTTTAGACCTGTTTTCTGTAATTCTGGCTATGTCACCTACCCTGTCTCTGTTGAAGGAGAGGTTACTTCCAATATACTCGCCATTCCTGGTCTTCTGGACAGAGTTCTTTCATTGTTATTTTTAGTGCCATCCTAATAGTGATATCTTATTCATAGAAGGATCTGTGTTTTCACTGGGGTGGTTTCAAGCTCCTTCTACTTGAGGAATGCTATGATGAATCTATTGCTGTAGTAGACGGCTTTCACAAGCTGCAGTAGCAAAAAAGAGAAATCATCACTCTGAAGTGACTCCTGCAATGAGCTTCCCTAAGCTTAGCCAGCCTAGGGCTCAGAAGACAGCTCAGCCTCTGTTGGTGAGGTTGGCCTGGCAGCCTCTGGTCAGCTGAAGCTGTGCTAATGTCCCTGCTGAAACCCTGGAGTCACCTCCGGGATATGGGGCAGCTTTGGAAGGTTTGGCAGTGGCAGTTCATTTTTAAATTGTTCCTGAGGAGGGGTGGTTGGTTTTGTTGTTGGTGGTGGTGGTGGGTTTTTTTTTATTTTTAAAAGTGTTCTCCCTATCTCTGAGGAAGTATGATGTTTATAATTAAAAGTGATTAGAGACAGAAGAAAGAGTCTATATCTTGGAGCTAAGAAAACCTGGGTTGAAATGTGGTTCTAATCCTCATTAGCTGTGAACAAAGCCAAGTCATGAAGCATCTCCGAGCCTCCGTCTCTTCATCAGAAAACTGTAAACAATAATAATACCTATTTATAGGGTTTCTGTTAAAGATGAGATGATGAATGTGAAGCAATTTGTGTTATAACCTGAAAGCACTATTATCAGTGTTAGCTTTTATTCTTTCTTACTGTAGTCGATAGAATCTGGTCTCACCTCCTGCCTCGAACCTCTGTTAGCTGTATGTCCATGACCAATTCACAAAGCCTCAGTTTTCTCACATGTACAGTGGGGATGATATATGTAGTATCTACTTCACATAGTTGGGAGGCTCAAATGAGACTATCTTTAAAATACACTGTGTGCTAATTGTCATAAAAGAGAAAGAAATAGAAATGGCATTATTTTCTTTGCAACAAAATTCCCCAGTGTATTATTTAGGAGTCAGAAATGTTCAATGCAGACTTTAAATTACCTTTTAAAAGCATATTCTCTTTTTAATATCTTAATGTATTTATCTTTATAATGTGTTATTAATTGCTTGCTTATTTCTCTGTAGCTGAATTTGAGCACTTTTCATTCTTTCCCATTTAAAGATACATACAAGGAAGTGTTAAAACCATTAACACAATATACTGTACTGCATTAAGGATTCCAGGGTATTTTTCTTAAAGGGAATGTCTTCAGTTAAATGAGATTTCTTCCCTTAAACCTTTGCTGTTGTCATACTTCAGAAACAGCAGCTATAGAACACAGCTCATGAAACATTTCTTTTCATGGCTTTTGGAAAGATCAAGACAGAGAAAGTTCTCAGGACAGTTGAGCCGGGAAGTTCCCTCAGAGGGAGCATATTGGGAAGTGAGATTTATGTTGTCACATGTCTTTAAAAGAAATTAGGTTTTACTTTTTTGTGTACCTGATCGAAGAAACCTCTGGGTATTTCTGTCACTTAAAATTGAAAACCTTCATTTGAGACATTTTAAATGGAAGCCTTGTACTTCTGTTGGGACTCATCAGATACAAAGGGCTGTCACTTCCAAATACATTTCTGTTATTTGATATCACCCTGAGCTTAGGAGGTCAAAATTGATCAAGCAACTTGGTTGAACTTGTTCAATTGAATTCTTTTCTGATTTTAAGAATTTCCAAGAAGTCGCAGGATGGAATAGAATTTGAAGGCATGAATTTGAATCCTGGGTCTGCTATTAATTAACTACCTGAATGAATGAAACCATCCAGCTCCATAATTCATTTCCTCATCTCTAAAATCAAATGAAAGAAGCCGTTGTACGCGTCTCCCTGAGCTGATTGGGAGAGCCAAATGAGACAATACATGGAGAGTGCTTTGCCAACTTCAAAGTGCACTATAAATGACCATTATTGTTATAAGATCTCAATCCATAGATAGCTTATGGGGAAGGAGGCAAAGTGCAGTGACTTCAATTTTGTTTTGTTTGTTTTTCCAGTTTATCAAATATTTATTACCAGAATAGAATGGAACTGAATGGGAAAAGCATGTTTTAAGTATTTGCTATGTGCCAAACACTGTGCTAGCATGGGGATATAAGTATAATGTTAAAAAAATAAAAACAAGGCAAGCTGAGACCTCATGTTCTTATTGGGGAGAGATATGTATTCAAGGATACAGTGACAGGGCGGATAGAAAGGCCTGCTGTTTATTACTACATTTGTATACAAGTCCAGTGATAAAGGCCAGGACTCCTTTGTATATAACCATAATTCAGTTGGTAAAGCACAGGGGTCCAAAAACCATGATGGAAGGACCAATTTCAAAGACTGGTGGGCCCTAGGGAGCAATAGTAGGGCATATAGTAAGGCCCAGTTGATCCCCATCTTGCCAGAAGAATGTCAGCTGATGACTCCTCACTCTGCTAATATAGGACATAATATTTACATATGTATATGCAGATGTGTATGCTTATAAATGTAAACATATGTGTGTATAATCAGAATATATACAAAATGGTTTTGCAGAGCATACACCAAGGTCTTAGCATCTTTGAGGGGATCAGGAAGGGCTTTCTGTAGAAGGAAATATTTCATTTGAGTTTTGAGGAAAACTAAGAATTATTTAGAGGTGGGGAGCTGGGTAGCTGAAATTGCTGGTTTTCTTTCTTCTCAAATACTAAAGTGACTTCCTGTTCACCTGAGTCCAATTCAAGGAGGACCAGAGCATCTGGAGAAGGGAGAACTTCCAAAGAGCTTAGTGTGAACTAACATATAAGAAGCAGAATTGGAAACAAAACAAGATGGGCTCCTGAGCTGTATGGCGGCCCACCTCCTTTTTTCCCCCTGTGGCTGAAGTAAGGGAGCAGAAATTGACGCCTGATTTCCTACCTTTTGAGTTTGACATCCCCTCAGCCCACACAAGTACAAGAGTTCTCTGAAAAAGAATAGATTTTGGAGGCTGGAAATCATGTTTCACATCCAAAACTGTCATTAAAGCTTTCCACACTCAAAACTGCATAACATTTGACAAACACAGGTTTGGGAGATAATACCTTGAATGAATATGCCATGCTTATAAATATAGTTTTAGTATTTTTAACTGCTTTTGAAAGTTTCCTGGCTTTTTCCTTTTATCTGGGGTCTCCCCAGGGTGAGGATAAAAAGGCTACTAAATATACAATATGAATCAGAAAGAGAGGGCGAGATTCCTGAGGAGCTAAGATCTGGCAAAGGCCATGAGCTAAAGCTTGTTCATGTTACCCAGACAGGAGCCTCTCACAGAAGAGCTGCTCAGACCCCCATGTACAGCCCATTTACCCTTTTTGTTTTTGCATTTTATATACAATCTAACGAGTATCTTTATCTTTAATTTATTTATTTTTATAATAATATTATAACACAATATTGTAATAATATAATATTATTAATTTGTTTAAATTTAAATCTTTATTTCTCATTCTGTATCAGATTAGATACCAGAAATTGGTTTGGCAGAGAAGGAAGTACTTTTAGGTAACAGCAACAAGTGACTGACTTCTGCTAGCCTTGTTGCATTATAAATAACAAAAATGTATAATACACTTTTATTAATACATTTTGTTTTCACATTATACTCCATTTCTAGAGATCACTCTTTTCTCTTCTTCCCAGTGGTCTCTCCTAAATACAAACAACAACAACAAAAAACAATAGTTAAATAAAACTCTGAATGAGCAATGATGACTGATAATAGTCTAATACTAGTCTACAAAAGTGGCCAATCACCTCTCTACTGAAACGAAGGAAGTGCATTCTAACATTAGTCATATGGAACCTAGACTGATTAATCATTATGCATTGTATTTGACTTGAGTTCTCTAATTTTTTATTTTTTGTTTTTTGGAGGGGGGAAGGCAGGACAGTTGGTGTTAAGTAACTTGCCCAATGTCACACAGCTAGTAAATCTTATGTTTCTGAGGCCGAATTTGAACTCAAGTCGTCCTGACTCCAGGGCCAGTGCCCTATTCACTGTGCCACCTCGCCACCCCGAGTTCTCTAATTATTACTGTGATACATATATATATGTTCTGTTTAAGAAAATGATGTTAAAGTAAGTGGTTAGTTACCTGAAAAATTAAATTATGTGGCATGCCACCTTCTTTGCTGAACTTTGTTAGAGATATTATTGCACATTCATGTTTTGAGTAAAGAAAAGCATTTAAATAGAGAAAATTGAAGCAAAGTTAGGAAAATGACAGAAAATTTACCCTTTCGATACACCTTCCTTTATAGAAGTCAGAATCGTCACGATGAAAGTTCAGACGGTCACCGAATACAAGACACTTACAAACATTGTTGGCTATCTCAAAGGAGCTTCATTTCCTGGTGAGTAGAACTAAGCAATGATGAACTGAAAATCTTACAGAGCAGCATGGAATGATTGTAAATCCTACATATTCTATAATTTAATAACTCAACTTGTAAATTATTAGAATCAGATGACTTTAAAATTTAATATTTCCTTTTTCTGTTTGTTTGTTCTGTGGAGTGATGGCTCTTTACCTTGATAATTTTAATGAGTTTGTCATTATATGCTTAAAAGACATTGGTTTTAATAATAGCTATGGAAGACTCTCCACTGAGTTCTACACTGATGGGCGTTTGAACCATTTAGCAGAGTTCATGCTTCTTGAGGGTAAATCATGACTGTCATTTTTAATCTTCATAATGTCCTTCACCCATCACAAAGTCCTGCATATAGTAGATGCTTAATAAATATTTAAATGAATGTTTGAAAATGCACACATTAAGAATAAAAAAGTAAGAACAGAGTAATCACAAAACAAAATGGCAAAAGAAATATAAAAAGTCATATTTTACAGGGTTGGCATGAAGCTCAAATATTTTAATGTTGCCTGCTTTGCAAAGTTCTATGCTTAAGTGCCAGAAATTAATGTAATAAAAGATGTAAAGAATAATTCTTTTACAACACATTGTGAGGCAGAAACATTTATAGCTATTTTGGTACACTTTCTGTATGGTGTAGTTGACAATTTATTTTGAATATTTCTGTTGTCTATTCTGTGTTGGTTAGATTGGGATCTTATTCAGATTAACAGGGAAGAATAACTGTCCTCATTTGAAACCAATACAGTTGGTTCCCAGGTTCCTAATCTAGAAGAATGAAAACTTCTGAGTTTTACGCAATCGGGTGGTATCATTCTAAGAGATCTGTTAAGCTCATAGGTAATAATGGGCTTTCTGAAATTTACTTACAGTTAAGAAACTTGAACACTCCTTGAACTTCTGTCCTTAATGAATCAACGGTCTTAAACATAAGAAACAAATGGTCCTTGTCATTTTAACTATTGAATTTGAAACATTTCAATAAAATGATTTTCCATCAAAAGAATCTCTAGCTGAAGCATTAGGAGGATTTATTATCTTTCTGGTATTTGTCAGTTACGAAAGTTATCCTCATTTGGGAGAAGAAAAAAAAAGTTGTTTTCTAATCAAGTCCAATATTTTTTTAGAAAATCAAAATAAAACTGATATAAATCAGCATTACAATCAGTACTCTGCAGGGCATAAAACTTCAATTGTTTCTTCGATAGAATACTAACATGACCAGTATCTGTACCCGGGTGTCCTAGTAACATCCTGATGCCGTGACTTTGAACATAAAAGCAAGTCACAAAGTTGTATTACAATACTTTTTGATATATAGCTTACCAAAAGTAAGCACAATCTTAAGTCATAAATTTAGAGCACATATGGAAGATAAAATAAAACATTAAACCCTTCAGTGCCATTTACCAGTCCAAAGTTTATAGCTGTAGACTTGAACCTCATAGAAAGTTGACCAAGGAAAATCCATTTGTTAGTGTAACATCAGTGCCCATCTCCATACATGACAGTACTTTGCCCTCTCCCCCACCAAGAAATTAATAGAAAATTATGCTTAATCCATAATGTGTCAACTGAATTTTTTTAATCCTAGCATCAGAATTTCATAACATTTATGCATTTAGTTCATAGAGCCAGAAGTGACCTCAGAAGTGATCTATTCGGTGAATGAATCAATAAATATTTATTAAGTGCCTATACATTCCACGCACCGTGCTAAGTGCCTGTGATACAAAAAAAAAAAAAGACAAAAGATAGTTCCTGTGCTCAAGGAGCTCATGTTTTAATGGATTAATTATCAGTGATAATTAATGATCAGCCTCTAATTGAAGAAATTGAAGTTTAAGGGATTTATGTTAAGAAAAATGCTTAAATATTTTTTTAAGTTTAAGATTATAAAGGGAATAAGTAATGCAGGAATGAAATTATATTGAAGTAGTAATCAAAGTATTAAAAATAAAAATTCACAGACCTCATTTTAAGAACCCCTTGTATGGTAGAAAGAGAAGTAGGTTTGTCCTGTTTCCTTGGTTTCAACCTCAGCTCTTCATCTTACTAACTGTATGATCCTGGGTAAGTCAGTTCACCTCCCTAGACTTCAGTTACTTCATCTGTAGGATAAGAGAATTGGCTCAATAGCTTCTGAGGGTTCTTCCAGCTTTAAATCCTATGATCTTATGAATTAGCAGAAAAGCTTATGAACCTCTGAGTAAGTTCTTCCCCATGGGGTACTTTAGGGTCACTTGGTCAAATAAATGTTGCACTAGGCTTTGAATCAATATAATCAATAACTGCAAAAGTCAGTCAACCTCATTGTAGTTTTATTTGCACCTTTTAATTCTAGGACTGTGGTCAGAAATGAAAATAAACAATATATTCATGAGCCATGAAAACCTATCAAATCAGTTAGATATAAATGTGCCAGATAAATTTTGGGCAGTTGGTTGAAATAAACTCAGGATATCAAAGTTCTGTTATTTTTTGGTGTGGGAACTGCCCTTCCATCATGGCAGATTACAATTTATCAGTCATCAGTTTAAGTATCAAGTGACTTATACACTATCAGTTAATGGTGGGATTTGAAATCCCACCCTGGGTATGCCTCTCTGGTACATGCTGAATATTTCCTGTTGTGAATAAAAAAAAATGGTTTAAAATTCCTCAGTTGAATGTCCACTTCTCCCCATTTAGCAAGGAGAAGGGTAGAAACAGTGAAGCCACATTACAAAAACCAATTAACCCTGAGGGGAGAAAGAAATTTATAAGACAATCCATTTTTATTTGATATTTTTTATTACAATGACCATGTTTCCAAATCTCCATAAAAAGATGACCCATCAGGCACCAGTTAATTAATATTTTATGAACACACAGAGGCTGTTTATAGGCCACCTCCCACGACAATTTTAGAAAATGTTACACAAAGGTTTTCACTGCCACATGTTTGTGTGTTTGATTAATGAATGTTACAAAGGACAGTGTGTTATCTCCTAATCCTGGCTCTGCCACTGAACTAGCCTACCTGCAGCTGAATATACTCTGACCAATGCAGACCAGGAGAATGGACAAAAAATACTAGGGGTAAACATTGACTGAATGACTGCTCTTCTGTCCAATAAAGAATTTATTCTTGAGGTTTAATTGTAAAAATGTTTCTTCCTCAGACCGGTACATCATTGTGGGCAGCCACCGTCACAGTCCTTATGGTTACAGTGGACAGGAATGGGCCAGTGGAACTGCCATCATTACAGCGTTTATCCAGGCCTTGATGTTAAAAGTGAAAAGAGGCTGGCGACCCGACCGGACCATCATCCTTTGTTCATGGGGAGGAACGACTTTTGGCAACGTTGGCTCCTACGAATGGGCAGAGGTAAAAAGGAATCTAAGGACAGTGCTTTGAGTAAAATAAATACTATAAAATAATCATGTTGAATTCAAGGAAACTGATTCCTCTTAGGTATCTCAAGATAGACACACCTTTACATTCCCTGAAAAATTTCCATATTTTCTCCAGGATTTGTGATACCCAAGTCATGGTTCCAATTTTGCCATTAACTTGCTTTATTACCTCAAACGACTCAAACAGCTCATACCCAAGCTAGGTATCATTGTACTTGTCTGTAAAATAAAATGTGACTGTTCTCCCTTTTAGCTCTAACATTCTGTTGTTCTAGAAGTCAAAAACCTCTCTAGTTGATGTGTTTCTTGATCGCTGTCCATTCTGGCATTCTTAATAAAATTCAAATAATAGGAAGCAGTATGATATGTTAGAGTATTGGATGTTGAGCCTGAGGACCCGAGTTCAAATCCTGATTCCACCACTGATTAATCTATGACCTCAAGCTAGTGTAACCTTCTCATTTGTAAAGTGAGAACATTATGCTTCATAGTAAGTTCACTTGATCCATAAATTTAAAGACCCCAAAGTAATAAAAGTAATACTGAAATATCTTTTTTTCCTTTTCTTATGGTTTTTGTGTGCTACTCTGCAACCTTTTGGTGACTTAAAAACAAAGGTATTAATACATTTTTTTTAAACTAGACATTTCCCAACAAAAGTCCTGCCTCTGGCATTCGCTACCAATGTGCAAGTCACTTAATCACCCCGGGCCTCATCCTAATCTGAAAATGGAGAGGGTTGTACCAAATGAGTCTTTCCATCTGTATCTATGATTCTGTGAAAATCCACACAAACTTCCCTGCCAGCAACAAAATATTTCCATGAAAACAGTTAATCGGTTCTTCATGGAGTGGTTTTCTCTGGTAGAACAACCTATCACTTTCTACTTCTGTGGTTTATGCTTTGTTCTTCAATTTTGATACTTCAGTACTGATATCGCCTATTGTATTTGCCCTTAGTTTATTCCTTTAGTGTTTATTTTATGTTAAAAATGCCGTCTTATTTTTTAAAATTATTTCCATTGTATATGTTGTTTTCTTGGTCCTTCTTCACTTTGGACAACTTTGTATGAGCCTTCCTGCATTTCTCTGAATTCTTCATATTTGTTGTTCCTAAGTATGCAACATTTTTGAGAAAACTATAAATCTTCTAGAAGACACATGTATTAGCAAAACAAATTTTATTTTTAAAACTCTAGTGAGACTGAATTCAGTCTAGATCAGAATTTTTTTGTCTAGTTTGTTTATAGCTTTGGACAATACAGCTTTTTTTTAAAGAAGAAAGTCCATAGATATCAGAAAAAAATATTTATGAGACATTCCCTTATTTTCTTTTGTTACATTAAGAAGATCAATGGTGTTATCAGTTTGAGCATTCTTTGACCTGGATTCACATCTCATGTCTGATGCATGTTGTCCATGTGACCTTGGACATAAATTACTTAACCTTTGTAGACCACAGTTTCCATATCTGTAAAATGACTAGAAATGTTGGACTATTCAGCCATTGAGGTCCTGCCTAGTTTTAGGTCTATGATATTGCAACCCTTCCACTAATTCCCCTGCCCCAATAGTCTCCACAAAGCCCATTGTCTCAGTCAAGATAGTTTAAACTTTGTCAAGTTAAAATGTAGGTTACTTGAGGTCAAACACTTTTGTCTTTCTCTTCCCAGTGCTTTCCATAGTGAAGGGCTCACAGAAGCTGATTAATCAAAGTTTGTTGAATAATTTTTTGATTGATTCATTATCAAACTAAAGAGACTTTTTAGATACCAGCCTGAAGATGGACAATACATGTATCAATTGAAAATAAACCTAGATGTTTGGAAAGAGAGGTTTGTCATCCCGTGAATTTATTTTTGTCTGCAGTAGCTGGTGAATATCGCCTACAGAATGGTGCAATGGATATATTTAAACATTGTCTTTGGTCAACATGTCATTTCGATTTAGGGGAAAGTAGTGTCTCAAAGTTAATAGAGAATATTCTGATTATGGAAATTCATCTAGTCCTATCTTGGCCATTTGAATATAGCCATTATGTAAATAAAGGATTGATAGTGGTTCCATATTGAAGGAATTAATTCAGCTGAGTGTTAGACGAGAAAAAAGTTAAAGCATGTTAAATTCATAAACTTGTACTTAAGATAGAAGATGTCAGTTAAAAAAGCCAACTTCTCAAACTTCTGCTCCTTAATCTTGTTCTTTGAAGATGTGAAAAATCAAGCAACCATTTTTGTGACAGTTTTCTTTGGAACTTTCTGTTGCAATTGTAAAGGGTTATAACAATGGAGAATGAACAACCTTTTTCTAGTGGTTTTTTTTTTCTTATCATAAGACCTATTTTCCAGAAATTTTTCATCTCAGTCTTTTCTAAGAATTTCTATTCAAACTTTTGGCTATTGAGATTGTGGGTCCAGAAAGAATTATAGGGGTGTGTGTGTGTGTGTATGTGTGTGTGTGTGTGCGCGCGCGCGCATGTGTGCATGTGCGTGTGCATGTGTGCGCGTGCACATGCATGTTTTATTTAAAGTGGGAAGGGTCTTTGCAACCATCTGATCCAACTGGAGGTGATGGGTTACAAATTAGTACAGGCCTCATATCTCCCCACCATAGGCAAGAGTGTGACACAGACCCAGGCCAGCTCCAATCACTGTAGATGTTCTTTTCGTAAGAAAGAAAAAGAGGTGGAAGCTGGTGACCCTACTCTCACAGCTCTCACTCATGAAGAACATAATCAAGCCTGTATCCGCAGATGGTTGAAATTCACCAGGACAGAGTCATCCTAAAAGTGGGTAACTTCCTTGGAATGTAACAGGACCAACGAAGAAGGATCTGGTCATGTCAAACAACTATCTTAGGGAATCTACATCCAGTCTGCCTATCAGTCACGTACCATTTATTAAGCACTTGAGTGATAAATATCTAAATTCAAACCTGGCTTCAGGAATGTATACTTGTGTGATCCCGAGCAAGTCACTTAACCTCTGTCTGCCTCAGTTTTTTTCCCCACCGTAAAATGGGGCTCATAAAAGACCCTGCCTCTCAGAGTTGTTGTGAGCACATCAAATGAGGTAATATTCAAAGTACTGAGCTCAGTGCCTGGAACATATCAGGCTCTACTGACTGCACGACCTTCAGGGTATATTTCCCATGGCCCACAAAAATCTGCTTCCAAATGTAGAGATCTGACCATGGCACTTCCCCACTAAAGAACATTCAACACTTCTCTGCTGTTTGTGGGGCACAATAACCACCAATGCCCATCATTAAAGTTCCTCTGCCAGCAAACCCAAAATTACCTTATTATTCTTGAAATTTAAAGATGGAGAGAAGACAGGAACTCTTACTTCATTTGTTTGGGACCTTCTGGATGAGGAAACTCTCTCAACCAATGAAGATCAGCCCCAATTTAAGAAAGTTGCCTGACAGTCAGGGGTCACACAGCCAGTATCTTCTAGAAGCAGGGTTTGAAGGAGGATCTTTCTCACTCTGAGATCAGCTCTGCATGCCATACTGCCTTTCACATACTCTAGGATCTCTCCTAATTATACTATTCCTCATTCTTATCCTCTCCTTTCCCACCTCCATTCATTTCTTTTTCCATGCTTGGAATGTTTTTGATTATAAATCTTCATCTGGTGAAATCTTTCTGTTCCCTAAAGGACTGATGAGGTGCCGCCTTCTCCAAGGAGTCTTCCTTGTCGAAAAGGCCTCCTTGAGCATAGGGAATAGGTCATTTTTCATTTTCATTTACCTAGTTCCTGTCCCTTCTTTTTTTGCACTTGATGTATGATTTCACTGGTGTAGGAAACTCCTGGGGAGTAGATTCATCTGTCCAGGCAGATCACCATCTGTTCTGCTGCTTATAGTCTGAGAGTTACTTGGGGGCACTGAAAGGTAAAGAAAGGTAAAGATAACCAGTGTTACATCGCTAGTGTGTGAGAGGCAGGATTTGAACCCAGTTCTTTTTGTCAATATGGCTAGCCCTTTATTCACTATATCATGGATACCTTGCATGGGAAGTCCCTTAATAAATTGTGGTAAAATAGTATGAGAAAAATGAGACTCAGAAACAGAGCAACTTGATCAATATTCTGTAGCATATTAGGAGCAGAACCAGGACTAGAAAAAGAATCTGACCCTTGATTCAGTGTTCTGTCCCTAACCTCCTACTCTGTCCCTGATCTCCTCACTTGTAAAATGAAAAGGTTAAACCAAATGACCATGAAAAAGCCCCTTCTGTTCAAAATCTGCTGTCTTCTTGATAATAGATAGCTAAATGTTGTCTTCTGTTTGCTGAGTTGTGTCCCACTCTTTGTGACTTGATTTGGGGTCTTGGCACAGATACTCAAGTGGTCTGCCATTTCCTTCTCCAGCTCCTTTTACAGATGAGGAAACTGAGGCAAACAGGGTTAAGGGACTTCCCCACAGTCACAGAGCTAGTAAGTGTTCAAGAGTTAGATAGCTAAATATGTAAATACTAATAAATGTAGTATCCATCATGTTTCTGTTTATCTCTCAGTCCTATTAAATGCATAGTAAACTTCAGTCTACATTTGTGATCTTAGAGAATCATCTCATAGTTTGCTTATAGTTTCAGCTGTCATTTATCAGAATAAGTAAGTTATAACGATTTAGGAAGTCATCTGTTTTCTCTGTTGCCTAGTAAATTCCTATGTCAAAAACACTTTGTACTGTGGATAGATCTTGTTCATTGGTTTGTTTGTTTTTAAATTTTGCACTCCACCTCCCCAACCTAGTTTGGTTTCTTTGATCATCCATCATCTTTGGAGCAGAGGAGGCCATAAAATTGTCTTGATTTGTCATATCCTACTATTTAATTCTGCTTCCACTGAAATCCCTTGAAACTCAAAGCTGTAATTAAGCAGATTAGGTACTAATGGTCAATAATCTTGAAAGCAAGATTTACAGTAGTTCAGATATCAGTGAGTTGACTAAATTTATATCTGTGTTCTAGAATAGAAATCTCATTACACAATATCTTCACTAGAAGTATTTCCTTTCTTCCTCATTAGTAAACGTAACTGATAAATCCCTGATAAGTTTATCTTCCTTACTCAGGGAAGTATGTTACCATCATCATACTATGTCATTAGTCCATTGGTCCTGGCTCAGTTCCTAGCATAATGCCCCAAACCTAGTAGGTACTTAATAAATGCCTTTTAAATTTAGTTTTGGCAGCATTGTGGAGAATGGATTAGAGAAGAGAGATAGGAAAGACCAATTAGGAGGCTATTACAATAGATATGGATGAAGCATGGTCAGGGCCTGACGTTGTCTAAAAAAGTTCTACTCCAGTGGTAGCTTTGATTATCCTAAAGTCCATGACAGAAGCTGATTATTTATTTAAGGTAGGTGATTGTTCATTGTGTTTTCAGTTAGTAGATTTTGAGAAGAAAAAGTAATTATTGTAGAAACAAGCTAAAGTATGAAACTTCAGTGTAGTTTAGTAGAGATGACTTTAAAATTAAGGGGGTGTTGGGGCGGCTAGGTGGCGCAGTGAATAGAGCACCGGCCCTGGAGTCAGGAGTACCTGAGTTCAAATCCGGCCTCAGACACTTAACACGAAAAACTAGCCGTGTGACCTTGGGCAAATCGCTTAACCCCAACCTGCCCTCCAAAAAGCAAAAAAAAAAAAAAAAAAATTAAGGGGTGTCTTTGTGCAAAATTAGACTTGGAAAATAGAGGAAAATATCTCCTCCACACTTTTTCCCCCAATAGTACAGATACTTCTGCGTATCTTTCCTTTAAACTCTATTACTAATGGTATCAATCATACACTAGGGGGCAAGGGGACCCTCCAGTAAATAGAATAGATAATCTGATTAGTGGCCTTATTGAGTGTTAAGATCCCAAAATAGAAATTATCTGGAGTTTTGAGTAATGGGGGAGGGGGGAGGATTAAATGCTATTATCACCTTTTCCTCTATCTAAAGAACCACTTCACACAAAGAAGAGCCCCTTACTACAAAGGAAAGAACATTTTTTTAACCATTACAGTGGTTTGAACCTATCACATCTCGACCTCAATTATAATCAAACTAATGATATCATTGAAGAAAATTGGCCTTTCCATTCTGAAGTTAAATTCTTGGATTAAAAATTCAAGTATATTATCAGTCTGACAAGTATGAAATATAGCTTCTCTTAAGCACAAATCAAAGCATCCATCATAGGCTGTATTCTCTTAGGTGCAAGTTGAAGCATACCTCGTAGAATGTAATAGAATTATAAAATCATGGAATTTATCCAGTGTCTTCATTTTATAGATATGGGAGTTCTCACTTTGATGCAACATCCATTCAGTGAACTGGAACATAGAGAAGGGAGATGACTTGCCAAAGGTCTCTTGGCTAGGGTGGTGGCAATTACATCACGCCAGAACTCATTATCACCTGAGCCCCAGTCTACTAATTTCCCTTATTTTGCCTTAGGACTAGGGCTTTTTTTCCTTTTTTGTGTATTATTTTACTCTTATTAATACACATGTAATACAATTAAGACTTGTTTGTTGCAATGAAGGGTAACGCAAGTGAGTTTGCTTCAGTGGATTTTATGTAGATAATATTTGAAGATAGGTTATAAATAGATGAAAATGCAACCAGCGGGGTGACTAGGTGGCGCAGTGAGTAGAGCACCGGCCCTGGAGTCAGGAGGACCTGAGTTCAAATCCGGCCTCAGACACTTAACACAAAAACCAGCCGTGTGACCTTGGGCAAGTTGCTTAACCCCAGTTGTCCTCCAAAAAGCAAAAAAAAAAAAAAAAAAAAAATTCAAAGGTCCTGTCATTTGAATCCTGGTCCTATAAGTTACCATTTGTGCGACCTTAAGTGAAATAATTCACCTGTGTGGGCCTAAGTTTCCCAAAGGTGGAATCAAGGGGCTGGACTATGCAATGTCTAAGGATCCTATGATCCTAAGTAGAAGAAAGAGTATGAACCAAAATACATTTGATTTCCAATCAAAACTTCAGAAAGAAAACTGGATTCAGTGTTCATTGTCTGTGTTAAAAATAGATAATTGTTTTGGTTGCAGGATTTCAAGAAAGTGCTTCAGAAAAATGTTGTGGCTTATGTCAGCCTTCATAACCCTATAAGGGGCAACTCAAGCCTGCATCCTATAGCATCTCCTTCTCTTCAGCAGCTCGTAACCGAGGTAAGAGATCCCATTTTATTATTTTTTTTAAACATAGGGTTCACCTTTTCCCCACTCCCATAATTCTCCTCTGGCACAGAGTCTGTTTTACATAAATAGAGAAAAAATGTTTTCACTGCACATTTGGTGTTGAGAGTGAATAGTTAATTTCCTTTAACTAAGTATTCTAGTCCTACTTTTAAAGTATTTTTAAAAACATTGCTAGAAAAAAATGTTAAAGGAAAAAGCAGGAAAATAACTATTACCTATCTAAAATTTTATAATTTGGGATTTCACTTGTAAGTTTTTTTTACCTTATCTTTTAATTTATTCATTTCATGACTATTTTAGAGAAGTCTATCTCATATGTGTTAATGCAGTTCATATTTTATTTAGATTATTTTTATGAGTTTAAGGTTATTTATCAGTTAACATTTAAATTGTAATTTCACAGGAGGTATCATCCTTCCAATAATGGAACTAGTTATGGGTTCTGGGAACCTGGGACACAGTCCTCCCAAAGAGGAAGGCATAGTAGGGAATGACCTTTTGAAAATTCACCAGAGCTACAGTACAGAAACCAAACAAGAGTTGAAACAAATAATGAGCCAGGCTTCTGATTAGCCATAATTCTTGCCTGAAATGTAATACAAACCAACATTTTATGACTTTCGTAAAATATTTTCTAGTTTAATAGTTTTCATCAGCGTTTGCATGTGTGATATAATAAAAAAAGACATTTAAAAAAGATGAAGTGGATAAATGTCTACATTTAAGACCAGGCAAACCCCAATATGGATGCCCTAAATTATGCCAGTGTCTCTAAGTTGGTAAATTAATTTCTCCTGCTGTGTGGGCTGCGTCTGTTTCACTGACTTTCATTTACCTTCCTAGAGGCAAATGAAGAGAGGCAGTCAGCTGAAGATGCTTCCCCTGAGGTTAAGACCAGCTATAGGAAAATTAAGCCATTCTTTTAGGGAACTCTTCTCACTGGGCATGTGAGCAAACATGAAGAGGGGCTGAGAACTTAGAATATACAAGTTATGGAAGACTAAGAATTAAGTACTTTGTATACCTGGGGCTTAAATAATTAATTTGAAGGTATCAGGACATTTCCAATTGTGATCATTTCAAAAGACATTGATGGATATTTTTAAAATTCCTGACTAAAGGGATAACAAATTGTGTTTTAGAATTTGTAAGCCGCTTAGTATTATTTTTGAAAACTGGCAGCATCCATTTGTCCCTCATTTTTCTTTGGGATAAAATATAAATTGCTTATCTTGGCATTCAAGGCCAATTAGAGTCTGACCCCTGTCTACCCTTCCAGATCAATTTATCCTGCTCCTCTTTCAAGAGCTCTCCATTGCAGTAAAACTGAACCATCTTCCTCTCCTCTCCATACCAACTCAGTGCTACATCTGCTGTCTCTGTGCCTTCCCAGAGAACTCCCATCCCTAGAATGCAATCCTTCCTCCTCTCAACCACTCCTAATTTTTGCCTTCCTGAAAGACCCAGATCAAATACAGTCTTCCCATGAAGTCTTACTTGATTCCTCCAGTTGTTAATGTTCTTCCTCTTCTTCTTCCAATTAACTTTATTATATTTGCTTTTGTACATGGTGTGTCCTTGCCACCCATCAGTAGAATGCATTTTCATTCATTTCTTTATGTACTCATTTGCCTACCTAGCACAGTGTCTAACAGAGAGTGAGCAATTAATTCATTAAATTATGCCATATTCTTAGCTTATAGTGCATTACCTAGAAATATGACCACCTTAATGACTTTTAGTGGGTGGAGGGGGGTGTATGAGGGATTGTGTATAATCTCATGTCAAATTTTCAGTTTACATTTGTAAATGAAATGAAAATATTTCATTTTCTCATAGAAAATGCAAAAGATACAATCCACAAACAGAGTTGAGTGTTAATATTGAGAGACACAGCTACTTCTTTAATTCTAAGCCCTGGTTTAAGGGGATGCTTGAGTGCCTCTGTTTATCTCAAGGAGTGTCACAGAATTCTAAAGTTCAAATTAGTTTTGATTTGTGCTAATACAAAACATAAACGTGCTGTGTAGATTTTAGGAGTGTGATATTGTCAGAATAACAAATAAACAATGAGTTGCTGGGCATTGAAAAATCTAGAAAGAAGATGGCAGTATAGAAGCAGGAGAATTCTGCAGCTCCCAACATAACCACCTCACATACCTATGAAATATGACTCTGAACAAATGTTAGAGCTCGAGAACGCACAAAATTACATAAAACAAATCTCCCACTGGGGGCAGCACAGCAGGCAGGACAGGAAGAGCTCATTGCAGAATACTGGGAGCCAAGCCCAGCCTGATACAGCAGCTTAGCCAAAGGGTGGTCAGGACAAGCCACAGCTGGAGGATTCCAGAGAGGAAATTGCCAGCAGCTGTGGAAATTTCCAGAATTATCAACCCATGAGAAACAAGGACAAAGTGAAAGGTCAGTGGAAGTCAGCTAAATTTTGGAGAGAAAAGCGAATCAGGCCAAATTCCCCCAGGGCAAGAAAGCAGAAGAAATAGCCCCTGCAGCCGCCTCCATGTGGCTGCTTCAGAGCTCACAGCCTGAAGATTTGGGGGGGTTGGTGGGAAGCAATCATTCGGAGGCTAAGTTGTCTTGCCTTAACCTGACTGGATCAGGATTGTGGTCTTGGGTGGTGGTCCTGAAGTGTGTGACCAATGAGCTAAAGATGGTGGGGGCTGGAGAGACTGCAGCCTCCTAATAGCTGTGGCAGCTGAAAAACCCGCAGCAATTTGGGACAGAGATTTCCTCTCTGAAAGCAGAGTTCTACTAAACCTACAAGTCAGGTAATTGACTGGTGACATGAGTAGCCAAAGGAAGCAAACCAAGCTCAGCAATCCAACTTTAGATTCCTTTTTTGGGGGACAAAAAGGATCAAAGCATGGAACAGGAGGATGACAACATAGTCAGAACTCCTGCACCAAAAGTTTCCAAGAAAAATGTAAGCTGGCCCTAGAGCAGTTTAAGAAGGATTTTGAAAACCAAATAAGAGAAGTAGAAGAAAAATTGGGAAGAGAAATGAGAATGATGCAAGAAAGTCATGAAAAGAGAGTCAACAACCTGACTGAAGGAAATAATACCTTAAAAAATAGATTTACTCAAATGGCAAAAGAGGCCCAAAAAGCAAATGAGGAGAAGAATGCCTTTAAAAGTTGAATTTGCGGTTTTTAGGGGCAGAGCCAAGATGGTGGTGTAGAAGCAGCAAAGTTTTGCAGCTCCCACATAGCCACCCGAAATACCCATAAAACACGACTCTAAACAAATTTTAGGGCTCCCAAACCCACAAAAATACAGAAAACACATCTCTCGCTGAAGGCAGTTCGGCAAGAGGGGCTCATTGCGGCAGGCCTAACCCGAAACTGAACCCAAACCACAGCCAGGCCCCAGGGTGGTCGGGAGGAGTCTACACAAGTCTACAGAGAGCAGATCTACAGCACCTGGAGCAATCTCCACAGCTATCAACACAGGACAAAGAAGGATTAGAGAAAGGTCAGTGAAAGTGAAGCTTTCAACCTAAATTTGGGGGAGAAAAAGCAGTTTGGCTGATCTGCCCCCAGGGCAAGAAAGCAGTGAGGGAAGGGCAGGATCTGCTTCAACAGGCAACTGCCTCCACTGGATTGCTTCAGAGTTCCTGGCCTGCCAGTTGCAGGGGGCGCTCAGTTGATTGATCAGGGCCAAGGGCTCTTACGGTGAGCAGCCTGGATCCAGATCGAGGTCTTGGGTGGTGGTCCTGGGGTGTGCTTTCAGCAAGCCAAAGCTGGTGGGGGCTGCAGCAACCCCCTAATAGCTCCTGCAGCTATGAAAACCCCAGTAATTTGGGACAGAGCTTTCCCCCCTGAACATAGAGTTCCACAGACTTAAAAAAATCAACCAATTAATTGACTGGCCAACATGAGGAAAAGGAAGCAAAATAAAAACTGCAATAAAACTCTAGAATCCTTTTTTGTGGATAAAAAAAGGATCAAAGCATGGAATGGGAGGAAGACAGCACACAATTCCTATACCAAATGCTTCCAAGACACTTCAAGATTGCCTACAAGCTATAGATCAACTGAAAGAGGACTTTGAAAAACAAACTCCTGCATGAAAAGTTTCCTAGAAAAATGTAAGCTACTTCCAGGCCATAGAGCAGTTTAAGAAGGATTTTGAAAACCAAATAAGAGAAGTGGAAGAAAAACTAGGAAGAGAAATGAAAATGATGCAAGAAAATCATGAAAAGAGAGTCAACAACCTAACTGAAGAAAACAACACTCTAAAAAATAGATGAACTCAAATGGCAAAAGAGACCCAGAAAGCTAGTAAGGAGAAGAATGCCTTAAAAAGTTGAATTTCCCAGATGGAACAAGAATCTCAAAAGCATTCTAAAGAGAATAATTCCTTCAGGATTAGAGTGGAGCAAGTAGAAGCTAATGACTTTATGAGAAACCAAGATACTATTAAACAGTTATAAGCCAATGAAAAAAATAGAAAGCAATATGAAATATTTCCTTGAAAAATCACTGTCCTGGAAAATAGATCCAGGAGAGACAATTTGAAAATTATTGGTCTACTTGAAAGCCATGACCCAAAAAAGAACTTGGAAGGCATTCTTCAAGAAATTCTCAAAGAAAATTGCCCTTGTGTTTTAGAATCAGAGGGCAAAATAGAACTTGAAAGAATTCACCAATCACCTCTTGAAAAAGATCCCCAAAAGAAAACTACTTGAAATGTTATTGCCAGGTTCCAGAATCTCCAGTTAAAGGAGAAAATATTACAGGCTGCCAAGAGAAAACAATTTAAATACTGCAGAAGCACTATCATAACCCAGGATCTGGCAGCTTCTACAATGAGGGACTGAAGGGCCTGGAATATGATATTTAGAAGATGAAGGGAGTTTGGATTAAAACCAAGAATCACCTACCCAGCAAAACTGAGTATAATGTTCCAGGGGAAAATATGGTCATTCAATGAGGTGGAGGACTTACAAGCATTCTTGCTGAAAAAACCAGAACTGAACAGAAAATTTGACAATCAAACACAAGAAGCATGAAAAGGTAAACATGGGAAAGAAATCATAAGGAACTTATCAAAGTTGAACTATTTACAGGCCAATATGGAAAAACGATAATAGTAACTTAGGAAACTTTTCTTAGTATGAGGATAAGGCAAGGGAATACAAATGTGTGTATATATTTATATGTATGTATGTATGTATGTATACTTACACATATGTCTATATGTCCATATAGGAGGCTATATATGCATATGAATACATATCTGAACATGTGTGTATATGTGTATATAGAGGGTATAGGATCAATTGAATATGAAAGGATGGTACTTTAAAAGGTGAAATTCTGAGGTGGGAGAGGACTAGAATGAGAGGAGACAGGGAGAGACAAAATGGGGTTAATTATCCCATATAGAAGAGGCAAGGGATAACTGTTAACAACTTTACTCTCATTTACTCTCATTGAATCTGGCTTAGGAAAGGAATGACATAAACTCTAAATTGGGTATCATGCCACACAGGAGAGTAGGGAGCATGGGGATTAGAGGGGGAATGATGAAGGGGAGGGCAGGTCGGGAGGAGGGTTGTTAGAAGCACATACTTCTGTAAAGGGACAGGGATAAATTAGAGAATAGAACAAGGTGGAGTGGGCAGGATAGGAAGGAGGGAAATATAATCAGTCTTTCACAGTATGTCCATTGTGGAGATGTTCTGCGTAACTACAAATGTGCAGCTTGTATTGAATTACTTGTCTTTCTAGTGAGGGTGGATGACTAGGGAGGAAGGAAAAGAATCTAGAATTTAAAGTTCTATAATGAAATGTTAATATATATATATATACACACATATTATTATTATTATTATTATTATTATTATTATTATTATTATTATTATTATTATTTATATGCAACTGGGAATTAAGATATATAGGCACTGGGGTAAGGAGATCCATCTCACCCTACCAGAAAGTCCGTGGGGTGATGGGGGAGGACATATGTAATGTTAATGAAATCAGAAGATCTTCCATGCCCCTTTCTATTGGCACCTAGTAAAGGCACTTAGCACTTAGTAAAGGTTTAGCTCTTTACTTCCAGTTATCTCCTTGGGAGTAGTTCACACCTTAACAGGAAGGGGCTGAACAGGGAGGAGCTACACTGTATATAAGGACAGAACCAGAAGGACCTTGAGCTCTTTTCCCAGTCACCACCTGGAGATTGTACCTTTTCCTGAGATCCTCCTTCTACAGCTTC
>CM053600.1:179987599-180002894 GCA_028646575.1 Pseudocheirus occidentalis | reverse complement strand
CCTGTTCTATTTGTGAAGGCTTGGGAATGTGGGTGTCCACTGCGTTAACTATGTGTATTTACTTTGTGACCACTATAATGACTTTGACTTTCTATTTTTGGGACTTGTCCTTCTGGTTTTGGGACTCAGTGTTATGGTTTCTGAACAAAGACCTTGGATCTGCCTTCCATGTGGAGAGTTTGCTTCATTTTGTGATCCAAAACTATACCAGCATATTCATAACCATCATGGGTGTTATGAATATATCATTATTGATACAACATAGGAAAGAGCAGATTTGGGGAGGGGGTATACAGTGGGATTGCTGTTTTGGGGTAGTGGGTGGGGAAAAGATGGGGAGAAAATTTGTAACTCAGTATCTTGTGGAAATGAATAATGTAAACTAAAAATGAACAAAAGTTAATTTTAAAAAATAACGAGTTGCTGCAACTTCCCCAAGATGGGAGATCACTGATTTCTATGCCTAACACCTATAAAATGTTGTGTTAAGATGTAAATGATTATTTAAAGCTAATTTACTTAATGAATGCAAAAAAGAAAATGTTAAATTCAGAAAAAAACACTTTTTTTAGAACCCATAAATATATTTATACAAAACAAAGGTCAAGAAAATCTGAAGGAAACAGAATCTTGCTGACATGTTTATGTCTATATTCAGATGACACAAAAGTGGTACCATTTATGACACTTTATAGGAATATTGTAAAATTATCTCTGCATAGCAGTGCCAAAGCTCTTTGCCCAGGCCAAATGTATTTCCAGAGAAATAAGAATCTGATGCAGTTTTATCATTGATTGCTATGGTTTGTCTTGATTTGTGTTTCTGCTTATACAGGATTTCTCTATTATTTTTTTTAAATGAAGATAGATCCCTCTACAAGTTCCATTAATATTATGCTCAGGTTTGCTAACAGGCAGAAAACGATAGGTTAATCCTGGTATAAATGTCCTTTTAAGAGTCTGATAATGTCCATGTCTTTTTGTAATGACATTAGCATATTTCACATTACTGTTTTGCTTTGAAATGTGTTTTGTCACAACATGATGGATAGCCCAGTACTCTATAAGTAGTGAATATTAAAAATTGGAACAAATGTTTTAAGCTAAAAGTAAATAAATAAATTTTAAAAAATATTATAGTGTAGTGAGCCTTTTGGGGGGGAAACCCGTGGCGTGGAGTCCACATGTGGCCCTCTAGGTCTTCAAGTGGAGCCCTTTGACTGAATCCAAACTTCAAAGAACATATTCCCTCATAAGAGTTTGTTCTGTAGAGCTTGGTCTCAGTCAAAAGGTCACACCCAAGGACCTAAAAAACCACATGTCGACTCTAGTCCCCACCCCTGCTAGTCTAAGCTCTTTCTCACAAAGCAAAACTGTTTACATCTCGCCTTCTAGGTTATAATCTAGGGCAAATTTGTGGGGTTTGGCAGGAAGGAAAGGGGGCTGTTTCTTCTCTAATACTATTGTGTTGAGCATCTATTCAGAATATGTGTCCTATTAAGTGATCAGTACCTCAGTTTCATTACTGATTAACACCAATGAACTTTTAACAAATGGATATTTACGTAAGAGATATAGTAAGAAAAAAGTGCAGACATTCTCCCCACCCCCTCAACCACTGGGGGGGACACACTCTCTCCTATATTGTCTTAGTCTCTGAGAAAAAGGGCTCAAACTTAGCTCAGCTTCTTCTGATATTCATCCCATGAAGTTTTCTTCCAAATGCAATGTGGCTGATGGATGGATGATTCTATAGATCTGCTCCTCATCTATTGCTCAGGTAGACAAGATAGTTCCATGCTTCTTATTGACTGGTTTTTGGCAAATATTAGCATGAACACCAGCTCCTAGACTCTATGGCTAACTCTCCAAACCTTTGAAGCACTCAGAGTCATAGCTGTCTCCAGTCTGTTTTACCTAAAACAAAAAAGAACATGAAGAGACATAAGACAAATGCCCATGTTCAAGAGTTGTGGGATAGTTTGAGAGGGAGAACATTGGTAATTGGTGATCCATAAAGACTTTATATATAAAATGGTAATAAGGAGGAGTATAATTAATAGGCTGGATCATCCTCCCCTAAATGTGAAGTTTAGAAATGATTATTTATAGAAAATAGAAAAATACAGTCCTTGGCCATAGGTCAGAGAGAGATCTTGTTTCAGATCCTATCCTTACACTTATTACCTGGGTAACCATGGGAAAAATTGACCTACTCTCTCTGAGTCTCAGTTTCCACATATGTAAATGAGGAAATACTTACTTCACAGAACTACTATGATGCTCCATTGAGATAATACAAGCTAAAGATTTTATAAACTTTAAAAACACTGATGGTTATGATAAAGATAAAAATATTTTGAGTGTTCTGTGGAGAGACAGAGTTGGAATGGACTTTTGTGGCCATAGTCCATTCTCCTACACAAAAAAACCCCAAAATAACATGCCCTACAAGTGGTCACCCAACCTTTTCTGGAACCCAAAACTTGCCATCTTATTTTACCTTCCAACTGATCCACAAACACATCTACAAAATTTTTAAAGAATACAAAAAGTGACATTTCCTTACCAGATCCCTAAAGCTGTTAATTTGTGGAGTTTACCCCACATTGTTTAGTACTTTTTTAGCAAGCATACATGTTCCCCATCTGCAAAAACCTACATGAAAGGAGGGAGGGAGCACCCTCAGGTCTCACTGGAAGCTAGCAAGCATCCTTCTTCCATTAGAGCCCACCCATTTTCATCAGCACTTCAGGAGACGGAATGGTTCAGAAATGAATTATCTGTGAAAGCTACTCAATTATTCTCCATTGTCATGGTTGACTGATTGTGTTTCACCCAATAGATGTTACTGTCCCATGTCCTGCCTCACTTTGATAAAGCAAAACTACACATGAGAAAGTACATGAGGCTCAATCAGATAACTACATCTATTCATAAAAACTGCTCCACTTAGCATTGCATCAGATAGGGGCAACTGCAGATCATTTCACTGAAAAGTATTTCAAACAATCAGTGGTATGTGGTCAATAAGTATATATTCATCATGTACCTATGGTGTTCTGGTGAAGAGAAGCACAAGACAAAGTATAAGTCACAGCCCCTGATCCCACTCACCTAAAACTATCAGGGTGGTGGGAGGTGGGAGGCAGATGTTGCCTTTCTTTCTCCACTTCTTCTTTCCTTCCCTCCCTCCCTCCCTTCTTCCCTCCCTATCTCCTTCCCTCCATCCCTTCCTCCGTCCCTCCCTTCCTCCCTTCCTTCTTTCCTTCCTTCCTTCCTGATACTTTGTATTCTAAACTTAACAAATAGCAAATAAATTAGCATTTCATTATACACTGTGAAAGAGAAAAAGATGAAACTGCACATTTCTGTTATATACAATTTTATTATTAAAATATAGTCATTTCAACAATAACTTTTGAAATTGTCCTTCTTGTCCATGATTATTTCTGGTGTTAATTCTGTTAACATCTATGTATTTAAATGCTTCAGTGATTTTCTTTTCTTTTTTTTTTGCTCTTTTTTTTTGTTAAGCCTGCCTGATACTGTCTCTAGGTTCTACCACCTCCTCCCAATTTATAAAGTTTTTACTTTCATAAGCCCTTTTGACAAACATTTGTAGCTAACCAAAATGAATTCTCGTGGTAATCCTTTTGGAAAATGTATGTCTTATTCTGCATCCTGAGTCAGGAGATGGATAGCTTGGTTTATCAATACTCTTCTGGAATCTTGGTCAGTCATTACCTTGGGCAGAGTTGTTAATATATGACAAGGTTATTTGTTTTTATATTGATATCATCACTGTATGAATTATTCTCCTGGGTCTCTTCATTTCATTCTTCAATAGTTCATCCTAGTCTTCCCAGATTTCTGAAGAACTGTTCTTTATTATTTATTCACTACAGTCATATTCCATTGCATTCATAGATTGTAGTTTGCTTTGCAACTCCCAATTGATGGGTATCCCTTTGGCTTCTAGTTCTTTGCCATTATATGAAGAACTGCTCTAAATATTTTTGTGCACATGGATCCTTTTTCACTGTCTTTGGTTTCTTTAGGGTATAAGACTTGTGGTATAGCTAATTCAAAAAGTATATGGAGATTAGTGACTTTGGGGACATAGTACTAAAGTTCTTTCCAAAATAGCTAGATTAATGCATAGCTTCATCATCAGTGTATTAGTGTGCCAGTTTTCCCTGATCCTCTCCAACATTTGTCATTTTCCATTTTTGGCTATCCCAATCTGATGTGTTTGTTTCCCATAAAAAAAGTAAAAAGAAATTAATTTTAAATATTCTTTTATTTATAAATTTTGAGTTCCAAATTCTCTTTCTCCCTCCCACACCCTCACAGACGTACTGAGAAGCCAAGAAATATGATATTAATTATATGTGTGAAATCATGCAAAACACATTTGTATAATAGCCATATTTCAAAAACAAGAAAAAAGTGAGAAAATTATGCTTCAGTTTGCACTCAGGGTTCATTAGTTCTCTCTCTGGAGGTAGAGAGGTTTTTTTTTTTCTTCATGAGTCCTTTGGAATTGTCTTGGATCATTGTACTGATTAGAATAGTCAAGTCTTTCACAGCTGATGATCATTACAACTTCATTGTTCCTTTGCAAAATGAGCTCCCTTTTCTTCTCACCTCACTTAGCATCAGTTCATATAGATCTTGTTACATTTTTTTTCTGAAACTACCTCCTTATAATTTGTCACAAAACAGTACTATTCTATCACAATCAGAAGTCACAACTTGTTCAGTCACTTCCCAATTTATAAGCATGTCCTCAATGTCCAATTCTTTATCACCACAAGAAGAGCTACTATAAATATCTTTGTACATAGGTCTTTTTCTTCTTCTTTTTATTTCTTTGCAATACAGACATAGTAATGATATTGCTGGGTGAAAGGATATGCACAGTTTTACAGCCCTTTGGGCATAGTTCCAAATTGTTCTTGAGAATGATTGGACAAGTTCACCACTTCAACAACAATTCATTAATGTGTTCATTTTTCCTTATGCCCTCCTCCATTTGTTATTTCTGATAGGTATGAGGTGGTTCCTCAGAGGTATTGAAGTTTTCCTTTCTCTAATCAATTTTATTTTCAAATTTGTAAAAAACTTTCCAAATTACAATAGACAGATTTCTTCTTTGGAAAACTGCCTGTTTATATCCTTTGACCATGTATCAATTGGGGAATGGCTCTTATTTTTATAAATTTGACTTAGTTTTATATTCAGTATATATTTGAGAAATGAGGCCTTCATTAGAGAAATTCACTGTAAAAAAATTTAATATCACTTCATTGTTTATGGCATCTTTAAAATATATATATATATAATTTCCCTGGTTATTCTTTTTTTATTAAGTCTATTTTTGTCTTTGTTTTGTCCAGGATCATGATCCCTACCCCTGGCTTTCTTTAATTTAATTAAAGGATATTAGATTCTGCTCCAGCCTTTTATTTTCTTTCTCCCTCTCTCTCTCTCTCTCTCTCTCTCTCTCTCTCCTTCTCTCTCTCTCACTCTTTCTCTCTCTCTCTCCCTTTCTCTCTCTCTTTTTCTCTCTTTCTCTCTCTCTGTCTCTGTCTCTCTCTCTCTCCCTCTCTCTCACTCTCTCTCCCTCTCCCTCTCCCTCTCCTCTCCCTCTCCTCTCCCTCTTTCCCTCTCTCTGCATATCTTTGTGTTTCAAGTGTATCTTTTGTAAACAACATATTGTTGGATTCTGGTTCAATCCGTTCTGCTGTCTGCTTCTGTTTTATGTGTGAGCTTATCCCATTCACACTATTTCCCTTCATTCTATTTCCTACTTTCTGTTTCTCTCTCTTATCCTATTCCTCCTTGAAAATTGATTTTACTTCTAAGAACTGCCTCACTTAATCTCTATCCCTTTTTTATCATCACTCCCTTTTCCCATTCCCTCTTGTTTTCCACTTGGTTAAGTTACATTTGTTTACACAACTGACTGGGTACCTATATCCTTACCTCTGAACCAATCTGATTAAAGTGAGGTCCAAGCATTGCCTCCCCATTTTTCTCTAAAAACTCTTCCTTGCACACCTCTTTTACATGAGAAAGTTTTCTCCATTCTACCTTTCTCTTTCCACTTCTCCAACTGCATTCTTCTTTTTCACCCCTTCATTTTTTTGGACATCATTACAATGTAAATTGACTCACATCTATGCCCTCTGTATAAATCCTTTTTAGCTATCCTAATAATGAAGTTTTTAGGAACTGCCTACATAATTTTCCCATATAGGAATGGGAACAGTTGGACTTTATTTAGAACCTTATGAATACTCTCTCATGTTTACCTTCCCATGCTTCTCTTGAGTCTTCTGTTTGAATGTCAAATTTTTTATTAAAATATATTCTCTTCTTTTCATCAGGAATACTTGAAAGTCCCTTCATTAAATATCTATTATATTTTCTTGGAAGCATTATACTTGGTTTTCATTTACTGGTTATTCTTGGTTTTGATCCCAGCTCTTTTGCCTCCTAGAATGTTATAATCCAAGTCCTCTGCCCTTTTAGCATGATAGCCGATCCTCACTATGACTCCACAATATATGAATTGTTTCTCTCTGCTTGAAGTATTTTCTCTTTGACCTGGAAGCTCTGGAATTTGACTGAGATATTCTTGGCAATTTTCATTTGGGGATCTCTTTCAGGAGATGATTTGTAGATTCTTTCAATTTCTATTTTTCTCTCTGCATCTAAGTTATCAAGGAAATTTTCTTTGATAATTTCTTGAAATACAATGTCTGGTCTCCTTCTCTAATCATGGCCAATAATTCCTGTAATTCTTAAATTGTCTCCCCTTGTTCTGTTTTCCAGGTCAGTTTTCCTATGAGATAGTTCACATTTTCTTCTAGCATTTCTAATACTTTATTAAATATAAATGTGGGGGTACTCGACATATTTGCCTTACAACTGATCTTATTGAAAAGGCCACTATACTTTTTCCATTACCCAAAATTTTGACTCTTGTTTTTAGATACTCCTTAACATATTAAGGAAAGGCACATTTATCCCCTAGTATTCTTAAAACAAATTAATCTTGGAATTTTGTGATTTTTATTATTCTTATTATTAATATGGTTTATTATACTCATAGTTATTATATTGAACCAACTGAATACAAAAGTTAATGTAAATGAAACTGGATTATAGTGTGTAATTTCTTTTAATATGTTGTCATATTTTTGCTAATAGAATATTTCATAGTTTTGCTAATATTTTATATAAATTTGATGTTATTTTATTTATATCCCACTTACATATCAGTTATCTAAATGTTTTTTTCTCCTATTAAAATGTGAGCTTCCTGAGAGTAAAGCCTATTGTCACCTTTCTTTGTTTCTTCAGCCCTTAGTGGCACACATAATAACTCAATAAATACTTGTTGACTGGTTGGACTACCACACAAAATTGTTTTGAATCAAGGTTACTGTTAATAAAGCGTTTCATAATCCTTAAAGTACAATACAAATGTTAATTTCTATTAATAAGATTTTCAACTAAGCGTTCACTAAAATACTTGATTTAGATGTCCAAATGGTAGAGTCCCTTGGGCAGCAGGGAGATCATATCAACTAATGCTCAAAGAAATTAATTGTAATTATTCACTGGAAAGTCAAATACTGAAGCTGAAACTTTAGTACTTTGGCCACATGATGAGAAGATGGGGCTTATTGGAAAAGACCCTGACTTTGGGAAAGACTGAAGACAAAGGAGAAGGGGACAAACAGAAGGTGAGAGGTTTAATTAATATCATGGACAGCCTTTGAGAGCTATTGGAGGGTAGAAGAGCCTCGTGTGGGCCATGGAATCGTGAAGAGTCAGACAGGACTGAACAGCTGAACAACAACAGCAAATGGTAGAGTTGTATTTATTAACTTTTATGTGACCATTAATCGAGAGCTTCAAGGGATCTCAGAATTGATCAAGCCAGAGCTCATTGTGTAGATAGAGCAATGGGCACTAGGGATAGACTGTAACCTACCCAAAATATAAGTGTCAGAGGTAAAATTTGAATTCAGGTTCTCTTACTTTGAAGACTGTTCCCTGTTTACTCCTTCACTTAATTCATATAACCATCTGCAGGAATGGTGTTTCATGTCTGTAATCCCTAGTGTCAGAAAAGAGAGAAGCTAAAGATGTGGGATCTCTTGAGCTCAGGAGGTCTGAGCTGCAGTGGGCTAAATCTATCAGATGTCCTCTAACTCCACCAAGTTCAGTATTAATATGATAAGAACCTGGGAATGGTGGGTAGGGTGGACCAGATTGTTTGAGGAGGAGCAAACTCATCCAATTTTAAAAATTTCTGTCCCATCTGTAAAATAAGGAATAATAGCCCCAATCTTACAGTGTTGTTAAAAATATGAATGAGCTAATTTATATAGAGTGTTACATAAATATGAACTAGTATAGTATATAGTAGTATAATCATTTGTAAACTGCATTTCTTTTTTGCCTTTCTCTGCCGTATACAATTTACATATCTTTCTAGGAAACTGAACACTTTTATCCCATGGCACCCAGGATGTTTTCTGGGCAGATAGTTTGTGCATTGCCCTCTTACCCTCTGATCTCCACTATTTCCAATTCTCCTCACAGTTTTCCTATTCTACTTGGCCTTCTTTCTACCCTTTCTACTATTAGTCAATTGAAGTGGCCATTTAGATTCCAATAAACTGATTTAAAATGTTCCTTTAGACTAATACACTACCTTGTTGAAAGCCTCATGTTTGAAGTTATGCTACTACTGGGCAGATTTATCCATCCCTTAAGTTAAGGTGATTGTCTTTGTTTACTTTTTGTTGTTGTTTCTTTTGAAGTTAATTTGCTTCTAAAGCACTGAGCTGATCTCCCCAGTTCATTACTCTTTCAAGAGGGTTTTTGTTTCAGCATACATTAACAATTTGCAAATACTATTTGTTTTAAATCTTGCTATCAGGGGAAGGCGGCCCAATGCTGGATAAAACACAGAATTTATAGAAGGCAGCTGATTTAAATATTTGGATTATGCCGCCAAAGAGCAAGGCAAACATTCTGAGACCTTAACAAATTTAGTTTGAACTCATTTATCCAGCCACCCATAATTACTGTGCGCATTCATTAAAGAGGCATGCAACTTGAGTTCTGTTGTATTTACAATGTTTTGATTGGTATGTTGGACAGCAGACCTCCATGGACCTAGGGAGGAAATTATGGTTTACCCAGCTGTGGTGTGAATGAATTGTCATTGACCAACAGGTTGCCCACTTACACAGGATCTCATGAATACAGTTAGCTTCATTTTACCCATTATAGTAAAGTAAAACATATAACCACTCATTTGCTATTTATTTGGCATTGTTTTCTCTACTGTAAATTATGACTGAAACAGTTTGGTTAAAATCTCCATCTAATGGCAGTTATTTGATTGTTTACATGATCATTATAATAACATTTCCCTTGGGATGTATTGTGTGATACTTGAGTATATAAATCTAAGCAGAAGCATTTTTATGCTTTTTTAAGCTGAAAAAATATTAAATACTATGACTCTTTTTGAAATCACATTAGGTAGGTTTAATCATTGTAGTTAAAGCAATGAACATAAGTACAAATTAACCTGACCTTAGGGTAGTGGAGTATAGATCTGAAAATTTTGATTTATGTAGAGAAAAAATAAATTAATGAGCTAGCTTTCCAAATATTTGCTTTATTTTCATGACTCATAAGTAGATTTCTTTTGGCATTTGGCATTCTGGATACATTTAAGATGACATTTTGTAGTAAATATCTTTTATTGTTACCATCTTCATGACCCACTAAATTCCACTTGCAAATTAAGAGTAGGCAAAGTTTCTAAATAACAACAACTTGGTTCTAATTTTTGCCTGTTATTGTATTATAGGACCTCAGGCAAAATTATGTCTAAGTGTTACTTCTGATATAGAACAGGTGCCTGTTGGGCCTCCATGGTTATCTAAAAAGAAATGGTAAGCAAGCAGAGGCCAGTTATGGCTTCTGTATTTCCAGTCCTCATGCATAATACATGCTTCCAAAATTATTCGCATATTAGCCATTCATCTACTTTCTCTACCTCCTACCCTTCTTCCTTCCTCCATAGCCTCCAAGTTCTAAGCTATTGCCAGAAACATTAACACCAAGAATTCATTGTCCTTGATGGCTGTAACCTTTGTAGTCTCCGTTTCTATGAAGCCTGAAATAGCCTCAAAACCTTTTATATTACCCTCCCATCTGTCTGCCCTGCTCTCAAAAATGAACTGTCCAGACATTATAGTTAAAAGGTAAAGAAATTTTTTTCATAGTATTTCAAAATTGTTTTACCTGCTGTCAGCTTTCTTCTATTTAATTTTTGTTTGTCCCAACTTTGTTGAATTCACAGTATTATTTTTTGTATTTTCTCAACCTTTTTAAAATTTTTCCAAATTGAACTTCTTTTATAGCTGACAATTCTGTCTTATGCTCTAAAAATAGTTGTATCACTTATGTTTATATTTCCCTCATAAAATGTAAATTAAAATGGTAAGACCAACTTGTAAAATAGTAGAACAATAGGACTTTTTCATTTTAAAAGGATGTTAACATTTTAAAATTACTTTTGATCATGTTGGCATTTTAAAAAATATACACCTAGTCGCAGTTCTTGAAGAAAGGGCCCCAAGTCTCTGATTGGCTGGGGAGAGAAAGGGCCTTAATCCTGGTAGTTCCTAAGCAGTAACCTTTACTTTTGATTGAATTCAACAAATGAGTATTAAGCACTTACTCTTCATATGTATAGCCCCATTATTCTGGTTACTGCCACATGACTGCCTTTCTTTTCTGGTCCTTATAACTCTCCAACTATATCCTTTACCTGCTTCTCTTGTGGAGTTCTTTATTGGAAACTTATTACAGCCTATTCTGACCATTGTTGGTCTTTATATCACCCTTTGGGTAACTCATGACTTAGCGTTTTATGCCTCAAAGACACAAACCAAGAAGATTGGGGTTGAAGAAAAATGACTCCTAGATTCAAGGAGACATTGGTGTTATTAAAAGCCCTGTCCTTTTTCCCAAAGGCAATGCAATCAGCTCTTCTCCTCCTGCTTCATTCTTGGCCTAGCTTCTTGTCCATCTGCTATGTCTTTTCAATATATATGCACTGAGAATCCAGCTCAATGGCCCGTGTGTCCAAGTAATTTATCCTAGCAAATACTATGCTGGGCATTGGGCATACATTCATAAGGGTGGGAGGTCAGCTTAGATAATTATACCATGCACTGATTCATTTATCAGGTTAGAACATAGTCACAAGGATTCAGCATGGCCTGGATACGAGGTGAGACAGGAATTCTCTTTATGAGCAAATTGATCATTCCCTCTGAATCTTTCTCAATATAGCTAGGCATTTGGAATTTTAGAGTGGAAAGCCTAGAAACATAGGCAATAGAGCTTTCCACCTAAACCCCTAAAAAAGAATAAATGAGAAATATGGGGAGGGAAGGCAGCCTTCCACCTCAGAGTCTTCCCCTCCCTTTAGCAGAAGATCCTTGTGAAATGGGAAGAGTGCTTAGCATTTAGACTTCTTCCTTGGACTTGTAGCAGACTTTGGGGGTTGGGAGTGGGTGGAGTAATGTTTTGTACCAACTCTTCTTACTATACCACTGTTATTAAATACCTCTGACTGAAAGCTATCTAGCTGACTAGTTGATATAACCATGGAAGATTGGAAGCAAGCAGATAATGGCTATTACATTACAAAAACAAATCCCATCCCCTCTGGTTTACCCCTAGAGGCCCTCAGGGAATCTAGTAGTTGCCCTCTGCCCTATAGAGTCCCAACCTAGCATTGCCTGAGGGTAGAAAAGTCATTCCAGGGTCTATGTGTATTAGGGAACAATGAAAAAAAAATAAAGTAAGCCCTATATTCCAGTATCTTATTCCATAATAAGAGAGATATGCTTTCTACCCTAATAAGTTCATAGAAAGGGAAAGACAAGAGTTAAAGAAAATGCCAAAGGGATCTGAGAAAATTTAAGGAGGGAATTCATTGTTTTCATAAATAAGTATATTGTACTTTTGCCTAAAAAATTCTAAGTGCAAATTTGTGATCCTGATTGCTCTAAATGAACCTGAAAAAATGTCCCTGAGTCCTTTCTTAACAACTGTTAACTTTGATGATCATTGTTTACTTAAGCAGATTATATGTTCACTCCCTAATTCTGCATATAAATTTACAACCCTAGTAGGACTGATATCTTATTAGCCTGCTCTGTAGAGCCGTTATAATGGTTTTGACTGTTCTAGCTACATAGCTGTTTGCTGGATTGTCTAACTTGAAGAATGTAATCATACCATGGTAACGCATTGGTGGGCATAGCTGTTTTCAGTGCTGCAATTGAAATTCTTTCCTCTTCTGGGGCTTTGTTGGCTTCAGTATTGACTTATTCAGTTTAAGATGGTCTTGGGTTGACTTTGACATAGAAAAGAAAACGTAGACCTGTGGCCAGGACTTCAGGGAGGAACCAAAACAAACCAGAAAGATTCTTTCACTTCCAGCGCTGACCAAGATCCGTGTCCCCCCTCCCATCTCTAAGCATGTCAACCCCTTTACTTTGGAGTCTGAGGAATCAGAGAAAAAGAAAGAAATGAGGGAGTAATTATTTGTTCCCATTTAAGGAGATATATCTATAAGGTCCCCTCTCGTAGGGAAGAAATCTCCCTTCACAGTTTTTAAGACGTGGGCAAACTAGTGAAGATCATCAAAAAAACGCTAAGTGAAAGATGTCATTCAGTCGGCCTTCTTCATACAAAATGGCAGATCGTTTTTAAGTGGCTGAATTATGCATTCTGAAATTTTAATGGCTTCTAATTAACTAAATGGGTTTTAATTGAAGAGTTTGAGTCACAGAATCTTAGAACTGAGGAGAAACTTAAGAGATAACCCACTCCAAACTATGGTCCATTTTATAGCTATGTAGACTGAGGCACAGAAATGTAAAGTGACTTACCTAGTTACTAGTGACTTAATGGCAAACCAGGAGAATCTAAATCTCTTGGCTACTAAACCAGGATTCTTTCTCCAAGAACACAATGTTTCCTGACTCATCAAAACAAATACTTTAAAAGAAAAATATTAATAAATCAAAACAACAACAAAACCCCTAAACACAGACAGTCACAGTCACACACACACACACACACACACACACAGCCAGCTAGATGGCACAAGTCAGGAAAGTCTGAATTCAAATTCTGCCTTATCCTGGATAAGTCACTTCACCCTGTTTGCCTCAGTTTCCTCATCTGTAAAGTGAGCTAGGGAATAGCAAACCACTCCAAGAAAACCCCAAATGGGGTCACAGAGAGTCTGAAACAACTGAAAAATAAACTATATGTGTGTACACACACACACACACACACACACACACATACACATACACATACACACTTCCCTGTTTCAGTGTATCCATGATGGCTTTTACTGGGGCAGCTTACAAGCCTTCTTTACTTTCTTGTCCATGTAATTCTTATCCATGTGCTTATATATAACTTCCATAGAGGATATGCCTAATCTTCTGGATTTCTTCCTTTGGTTCTTTTGATGTTCCAGGACAGCCCTTTTCTGTCTCATTGCATGACTGGTACTCACCTCCTTTAGATCGCACACATTCCTTTATGATAGACTTTATGCTACTTACGTATAAGTCATTCTTGATAACATGCTGTAGCCTTCTCATACCTACCAGGAATCTCTTCATGTAATTTTGATGATACTGATTTGTTGGTTTGTGTCACAAGAATTATAGTCATCTAGCCACACTAAGAAAATATAGAATATGAAGGATGGGTTTCTGTGACTCTTAGTGGTTTGGGAAAATTGAGAGCCCTTAACACTTTTCCAAATGCAACCAGCCAGAATCTGTTGGTATTAATTCTGGGTCACATGCCTTATCTACTTGCATGACCTATCCAAGATCTCTATGCTGATCACCTAGTTCAGTGTGCTATCAATAAAACCACATGTTCTTCATTCACTAACATCACCTTCCTCCCAAGGTGGTTGTGAGGAAGAAAATGAAATAGTATTTATAATGCACTCTTCAAGCCTTAATGTGCTATAAAAATGTTACATCTTATTGTCATTACTTATTGTATAGCTGAACAATATAAGCATTTCTTCCATGTTGAGTTTTTTTTCTCTCAGTGGGAATGGTGATGCTGAGTTCTAATGAATGATATTCCATCTCATTGCAGCCCCTTAGAATTTAAGCTTAGATCAGTCAGATCATGTGTGAATGGAGCCCCTGCTGTGTCTCACCATTAATCTGAAATTCTTACTCTATTTAAAATCTGGAAATGACTGTAATTTAAAACAAAAGCAGCAGTAAAACACATTTTTAAAAATGTACCTGAAATACATTATTTGAGAAGAGGCTTGAAAGGAGCATGTTGTTTAATTAATTTAATTAAGTTAAATCAAGTGATCTCTTTTATATCCTTCAAACAACCATCACATATATATTGAATATTCATTTTACCGCTTAGTCATTTCTGTAAATGAATCTCATTTCTGGGGTTTGGTCAACTGTAGAAACTTATCCATAAAAGCTTAGGCTGGTGTTCATTGCTTATATTCTCCAGCATCTTCCAGTGTTCTTCTGGGACAAAAAAAAATTACAATGTGCCTGTTTGCAATTTCTGATGAGTCTGCAAGCCTTTCGCTTCTTTAATTCCTTGATTTTGAACATTAAAAAATTCTTTGTTGCCTCCATTTGTGCCTTTCTTCGTTCCAAAGTCACTGCATGTCATGGTTTGTTGTTCAGTCATGTCCAACTCTCCGAGACCCCTTTTGAGGTTTTGTTGGCAAAGATACTGGAACGTTTTGCTATTTCCTTCATCATCTCATTTTTACAGATGAAGAACTGAGGCAGAGTGGGTTAAGTGACTCGTCCAGAGTCATACAACTAGTGCCTTAGGCCAGATTTGAACTCGTGAAGGTAAGTCTTCCTGACTCCGAGTCAAGAACTCCATCTACTGTGCCACTTAGCTACCATGTCATATTATGTGCCACGTAGCTACCATGTCATATTATGTGCCACGTAGCTACCATGTCATATTATGTGCCACTTAGCAACCCTGTCATATTGTGTGCCACTTAGCTACCGTGTCATATTATGTGCCACTTAGCTACCGTGTCATATTATGTGCCACTTAGCTACCGTGTCATATTATGTGCCACTTAGCTACCGTGTCATATTATGTGCCACTTAGCTACCGTGTCATATTATGT